>JACEVL010006447.1:1763744-1861244 GCA_020284085.1 Aporrectodea caliginosa
ATTTTTTTATTTTAGCGGTTCAGTCTCGAAATATGGCATGTGTTGCCTCACTGCTGTTGCATGGTGCAGACATTAACAGTCAGCAGTACAGTGGTCTTTCTGCTCTGCATATGTGTGTTGAAAGTGATCTACCTGCTGTGCTGAGCCATCTGTTAGAAGCTGGTGCTCTCATCAGCAGTAGAAATGACTTTGGCATCACACCATTATTCCTAGCAGCACATTATGGTCATCTAGAATGCCTCAACATCATTCTACAGCATCTCCTGAAGACTGGTTAGAAATTGGTCGACTTTTATAATTATTTGATGGGCAGGCAACACTGCCTGCTTTCAGTTATGTACATTCACAGTAGTCATATGGTATTTCCCTGTACAGAATACATGTTCTTTCCAGTTCACACAAGTAAACTATGCATCTCTTTTGTATGTTAGTTCAGAGCATATTGTAACTGTATAACTACTGGGACAAATGTCACAGTAGTTTTAAGATTTGTCCCAGTAGTGTTGGTGATTTGTCCCAGGTAATACTCTACTTTCAGTGTTAGTTTCCAATAACACTGAAAGTAGAGTAGCAGACTTTGTCCCAGTAGTCCAAATCCGTTAAAATATGCACTGTGTTAGTTTCAATGTTTAATATATAACATATTTACATAAATCTACCTTGTTTGACTTTTATGACTTCTGATTATATTTACACTCTCAGACTGTCAACCTAGCTCCTAAATCCCTCTTAGCCAGTCGTCGTTCCAGTCCCTTCCTCAAGAGTGGATTCCTAGTGAAGAAGTATATATGTTTGCTGAATTTGCATTCCTTTTGAATAATTAATTACTTAACTGTCTGTTTCCAGGTCAGCATGATGTTGTGAATTTGTATGCAGAAGACAGTGCATCACCTTTGTTTCTGGCAGCCCAAGAAGGTCACGTGGACTGTGTGCGTCTTCTACTGGATCATGGAGCTAGTGCCAATACAACAACTACTGACCCAGTAAGTTAAGCAGTAGTTCTGTCCTATGGTCAAGCAGAGGCTTATTTGTCCAGAAATGAAATTAATATTAATTGGACATTGCATGTATAACTGCTTCTAGAAAATCTTCAGTGGTATAAGAGATATTTTGAGAAGTGTTATCAGTAAGTAAGTAAGTAAGTATATTCTTTATTAAACCAATTGCATGTCTGCACTCTGGTGTACATATGTCTTAGTAACAATCAATTGTCAATATGAGTATTACATTCTAACTACAGTATTAAAGTCTTGCGCTGTAGATTCTGTGCAAGAGGTAGGCAACGGTCACGTGATCACGGTTGATTGCAAATTTTTTGGTGGAAGTAAAAAGCAGTTGGCAGGACTATTGCGGATCCGATCCGCGCCAGACACCTAATTGTGTGAGTACTGATGGTGACGTGATTGGTTGCTTTCGGCCCCCTCGTTAGTCCCCGTCCCAACAATTCAAAACTTTGACCCCCTAAAAAGAATTATTTGCCCCTCCCCCTAAAAAAATTCCTGTGGACGCCAATGATTATGTTCCGTTATACTAAATTTAGGTAACTTCAGAATTTATATCCGCTTGCCGTGTCAACAATGTGTCAATATGGTCGACACAGAGTGAAAAATATTAGAGTTCGCTTTGAGCATTTGATGCCTCCTGTCGGTTGCTAGGGGCCCCGTGCAGAATGAGAGTGTGAATCTGCAACTAGGGTCAGAATTCAGTAAGTAGTAACTAAAACTTACTAGCGCTAAATTATTTAAAATTATACAAAATTAGGAATTTGCTACAACAATTTGATTTAATTTCTCCGGATTTTGGGGCCCCAAACCCTTGCGGGGCCCTAAGCCATGGCTTATCTGGCTTATGCCTTAATCTGGCACTGGAGTTCGCGCATATCTTGTAGCCCCACAAACCCCACCATGTCAGGCATCATAGAGTAAACAAGCCACTGTTGTTGCAAATACTACGTCATACAGTTGCAGACCCGTGAGGCCATGCGCTACAAAAATGCGCAGGGCATACATTGATTGTCTTGCCTTACACCATATTCGGGTTATATGTGGCTCAAAGCTGAGAACCTATGTAAGCGTAACCCCAAGACATTCAGGCTCGAGATCCTACTCAATCCCGGGGTGACATCTGGAACACTGTCATGCCCTGCACGCTCCCTTGGTCATCTGATCACCATCTTGGTTTTTAAAAATTTAGTTTAAGATTACATGTTTTCGCCCATTGGTACACATAGTCGAGTTTGTTTGCCACTGTGGCACTATTTCATGAGGGTCCCAGCAGATAAGTATCATCTGCATACTTTATAAGCCTATTTTCAGGGTGGGCTGCTTTAAGTTTTAAAATTGTTATAATAAAGTTGGCTGGACCTAGACCCGACCCCTGAGCAATACTAGCATTGATGTTAACAATGGCGGAAATTAAACCATTGTATTTGTTCATGACTCCGATCTCGAAGATCGGCATTTATACAATAATAGTACAAGCAGTCCAGAATTTGCAGCACTGCTAGTTGAGTAGTTGTTCAGCTAGGTAGAGTGCCTCACCATGTTGAAGGCTTTCGTAAAATCTAGGGCAATTAGATGTACGAATTGTTTGTCTCTTAGAGTCTTGGTAGATTCGTAAGGTTGTCGGTCAAGGCGATTAGTGCGGCTGAGGTCAGAAGGCGTATTCGTCCATGAAATCTTGATTAAGCCGGGGTTCAAGCAGAATTGAGTGGAAGAAACGGTGCACTATAAATTATGGCTCATGATTAAGTATTAAGCATTAATGCATCAGCTGTACCTTAAACATTAAGAATTGCATTCAATGGCTTACAACACTAATACTTGTTCTGCACTAAATTTAACATTACTTTTAAAAACAAATAATTGTAATAAAAGTATAATAATAATCATAGTAATCATAATGACAATCATAACATCATAATAACAGACAACAGAAAGGTTATTACATTTCATTTTATTTTTAAAAGTTTTCCTAAAACTACTGATGAAAGTTCATTGTTTCAAATGCGGATTAACAACTGACTTTGTTATCATTCCAGGTGCGTTAAACTACTTTTACCACATACTGATCACCGTATTTGTTCGTCCTGTACTGCAAGTGCATTTAATTTTTCGATGATTCACAACAATGATCAAGCCACAAAATTGCTGATTGAGGCTGGGATGGATTTTACCAAATGCTCACTTGATTATAGCTACTGTCCAAGAGTTCTGCGCTACTTCCGTGGTGAAGTTCATTTTGGAAACACAGTTGGAGCCATTTCTGTGCTTGCCATACACAAATACTCTCTTGTTCATGCTTGTGCTTTAATAGCTGCAGGTGCCTCATTAAACACGATGACTGCATCAGCGGTACCTCCACTACTCCCGGCACTAGATAAGTCTAATCTTCCACTTGCCCAGATGCTCATCGAACATGGTGCAAACATTAACCTCTACCACCCAAAAGTCATTGGAAACCTCTCTGTAATTGTTGCAATTGACAACTGGAAGTGCCTGAACTTTGTGCTTCGTTGTGGAGCTGAGGTTGAGTCACTTTTTAAACTAGAAAGCCAAGACTCCAGAGCCAGACTGCTCTACTTGCAAGACAGTGATGATGATGATGACTATGAAACAGAGCCAGGTACGCTGAGCACTCCAATTCCTTTTTGGCGCCAGCTCGCTGAGAATCGCTTGCTGCTGACAAGGGCAGGAATAACAGTGGCACAAGCTCTTCACCGAGTTCTTCAATTCACCAGAAGCATTAAGCTCGATACACTCATCTACAGCTATATTGACTCTGAAGAAGACAGGAAAGCCCTGCTATTGCTTTCAGGTAAAATTGCAAACACAAAATATGAGACGTACATTGCAAACAATTTTATCAAACGGAATAAGAATGTAATGCAGTTTACAAGAAATTCAACATGCTGGTAATGTAAAGGCTATGATTTCCTACCTGAATGCACTTTTTTTCTTTCATGATTTTAATGCAGTGTAACATACAAATCTTATTGAGCAGAATAGTAAATTGCACTTGATCAAGGAAAAGTTCTCCCTGGTTAATGCATTTCCAGTCAGTAACAAACATTTTCTTCAAAAGCGTACTCAAAGTCTGAGACAAGGCTGCCAGGTGCAAGCTTTTGCTATTAGCACCAACATTTTTTTCATTTATTCCCTTTTATTTACTTGTAGCATAAATTTTATTAACAAGGCTTCAGTTGATGTTGTGGCAGTCTTAAGATGTCACTCTGCTTTACAAGATGAGCCTTTAACCCCAATGTTTTACTATATACTATATTAACAATTCCTTGGGAAACAGCTCAGAATTCTAAATTGAATGATAAATTGATGCAGTCAAATGAACATCAAAGCAGATTTTGTGGTTTATGTGTGAGAATGGTGCAACTGGAAGACGATATATCCTGAAGTGCCTTCCCATAATATGCAACCAGCTAAATTAAGAATGTCCAAAAGTTCTAGAACTGAAAGATTTTAAAATCTGTAAAATAACAACAGACCTACAGCTAACTTTATCTTTTGTTTTTTCTCAGGAAGTCCAAGGAGTCTCCTGCATCTTTGTCGGCTACGGATCCGGAACTGTTTTAGTGCGTCCCAGCTGCTACATGGCGAAATTTTGCGCTCTTTGCCTCTGCCTGAATTATTATTAGACTACCTCCAGTATGAAGATCTCACATAGCTATCCAACGTTTACATCACATATGTAATTTCGAAAATTTATGTTTAAGTGTAAAGCGATGTTAGGGCCATTGATAAAGTTAGGATTTTGTATTAAAGCTACAGTAACAAAATAGCTTCCAACAGCCAGCGTTATTTCGGTTATGGTTTTCCAGTGACAGTTACCTAATTTATTATATTTCAGTTACAGCTATAGTTACAGTTAACTGCAATCAGATTTTTCAGTTATTATTTTTATTTTTCAGTTACAGTTTCAGTTATTATTTTCATATGTCGTGACTAAGAACACACTGACCATAAATATTCCCAACAGTTCCCAGAAATATTTACACACAGAGCAAATCAATTCGATTTAACGTATTATCAGTTTACTTTAAGGAAAACACGACGTTCCAGATTAAAAATTGTTCTGTTCCGCTTTCATGCACATAAATCCCCACAGACTGAGAAAACATGCTAAATATATGCTTGTGCCAGAGTTGGATAAGAGGATGGTGTGATCAACAGTGTCAGCAACAGCGCAAACACAGCATCGACTCTTGTGTACTGCCGCTTCATAAACAAAATATTCCTATTTCTACTTTTCGACCACTACTTGGCTTAAACATTGTTCTCGTAGTCGTCGATTGTTTTACGGCTTAGCGCCTACATTAATCAACGACAACACAACAGAAGGAAAAGGAATCGGAAGTGAAATGAGTATAGAAAACTGACTAGATTAGAGTAGGATTACTATTAAAAAAGTAAGCAAGGGAAACAACGATGTTTCATAAGTAAGGAAAAAAACTTGTTTCATTTTCAAGTTAACACTTTGTGATTCTTCAGTTATACAATTTATGTGAAATTATATTAATTGCATTCGCTATCTTGTCACAGACTTGAAGTAAGGAAAAAAACTTGTTTCATTTTCAAGTTAACACTTTGTGATTCTTCAGTTATACAATTATGTGAAATTATATTAATTGCATTCGCTATCTTGTCACTGACTTGAAGTAAGGAAAAAAACTTGTTTCATTTTCAAGTTAACACTTTGTGATTCTTCAGTTATACAATTATGTGAAATTATATTAATTGCATTCGCTATCTTGTCACTGACTTGAAGTAAGGAAAAAAACTTGTTTCATTTTCAAGTTAACGCTTTGTGATTCTTCAGTTATACAATTAAGTGAAATTATATTAATTGCTTTCTCTATCTTTTCACAGACTTAAACTCATTAGATAAGTGACACAACCATTGCACCATCCTGTGCCAAATTCTCCTACAGGCATTGTGCCGAAAATCAAACAAATCGTATAAAAACTTCTAGAAAAGTACAGGTATCCAGAGAAGTTTGCAGTATTTGTCAGATTTGTTTCTGTTTCTCCCCTTTGTATAATGCAAACATTCTCCTTGAATTAGCAATTTTATATGCTGATATGTACTAAAAAGGCTGAAGAATGCTGTCTTATAGGATAATTGAGAGATCAATACTTGGCACAACAGAATTCAATAAATAAACTAGCCTAACAAATCAGGTGTTTGAAAGAGCAATGAGAACTGATACAAGTGTGAACTTAGAACGAAAATGCATCCAATACAATAGTAATAGGTTGCAAAAAGCATGAAGACACCAGTGGAAGACGGATTGTGACCAGTAAATCCTTAAATAATGCACTGTGCAACCAAGAACTCCTAACAATGAAGATAATTTAACAAACACAATGGATATTAATAGTTCTTAGATTTCTCCAGAATTGATTGTTCCTCTTCCATATCTGAATAATCTGTTGGCTCTTCACCTTCTCTGAGTAAACGACCAACAGTGTCATAGTTTTCTAAAGTAACAAGAAAGTGGCAATAAATAAATTTCTAGCAGCATAAGCACCAGCTGGCTTATTACATATGGTTGTAGAATGAAACTGAACAGTTTAACAGATAAATTATTAATTTTCTAATGAAAGTTCCATTAGCGCACTTCTAATTTTCAAAGGAAGATTATTCCATGATGCACGGCCAACACTGCAAAACTTCTGTGCTTGGTAGTGGATTATCTAGTTTGAGGGATGACAAAGACACCATGTGCAGCCGATCGGAGGGTCCTGCATTACCACGAATAGATGAAGCAGAGATACACCGGGGTCTGAGATAAGATGAAGCACTTCACAGTGGGCAATTTAATGTGTTGTACCATACTTAGTTACCTTGCTTCTCATGTATTGGACCATCCTTTCTAACAGTCTGCATTGCATGAAGGTACATTCTGTTGCATTTGATTCTGTTGCATTTGGCTCTGTGCAGCAAACATTTTGTGTACACGCTTGTTAACATCAGTTCAATAGCCGTACATACAGATACAGAGCTTTTGTGAGAGATTTAAAAGGAGCTATTTTGCATCTTAACATATACACACATACATACGTATATATATACACACACACACACACACATACATACATACGTACACACAGTTAGTTAGAGTGCTTGGTTTTATCAAACAGAGGCCAGTGTTCAAATCCTTCTCAGGTCAGAAAAATATTTCAAGATTAACTTGCACATGGTAGCTGACTGGTTAGACAGCTGGGCATGTATTATTGGAGAATATGTTTAAGCCTTCCTAACGCTATGTGGGGAGGGCAAATCATGTTAGTGCTGACTTCATATGGGCCCCAATGTGTGGGGCCCATATGAAGCTATGGAAGAGAGTTTGCACAGTGGCCTATCTCAGATGACTCAAACGTCATGCAATAAATGATCTTTGCAGTCCAACAGTTCACAAAACTCTATTGAACTATTAATATCTTTGTTCCTGCTTACCGTGGTACCCTAGTCATTCTCAAACTTCACTTATATTCTTTTGTTATACATGATAACTTCTCTGAATTGACAGTTCAGAAGTCTACAGGTATGAAGTTAAGGAAGATTGTTTCTATCACTTAACACTTTAACGACGAGCTGCATTGGTTTCCCAGTCACTTTTAGTACATACATATATTCGTTTATTGAGAAAAACAATCTGACAAAAACGCAGAAATGCTAACATGCGTGATAATGGATAATTAAAGTTCATTAGAAACTTTTAGAATAAACTAGTAAATATTTGTATATAATGATCTGGGAATAAATTGAGAGTTGTCCTTGGGTGGAGAGTAGCCTACGGTTGTGTGCTCTAGGTCTTAATTGGTGAGCGGAGAGGGGTCGGAGTGGAGGTAGGAGTTGGTGAAGTACATGCTTGGGGTTGTGTAATATGGAGAAAAGGAGTTTCGCATCGGCTATATTGGCAAGTTCACAGACTGTTGGAAAAAGGATTGTTCTATGTAACCTAGGCGTTTGGCTCTTTTTAGGAGTTTTTCCAGGCGTTCTTTATCGGAAGCCAAGGTAAGACCCCAACAGGATGGGGAGGCATATAGAAGTTTAGCAACGGTAGTGGCTTTGGTTACATTATGGATGGATGAGGAAGAAATGCCATGGGTTTTGAGTTTTCTGATAGCATAAAAAGAGGAGGAGCAAGTTGCTGTGAGGTGGTCTATATGGGCTGTGAGTTTGAGATTATCTTGAAGGATGACACCCAGTATTTTCAAAGTTTTAACTCCGGTAATACATGCTCATCGTTAAAGTGTTAACAATATCAGCTGGAAAGTAAATGGAATAAGATGCGATGAACTGGCCCTGGCACTTGTCCATTACTGGTTTAGAATATTGTATTACAGAAATGAGTGTTTCCTCAATATCACACTATGCAATCATAGGCGTAGCTACATGGAGGCACGAGGAGGCAGTTGCCTCCTCTTGCTTTTTTTATACTGGAACTTCTATTGACCAGTGACCCCAATAACCAGAATTTTGCCAATAGTCTGTGAAGTTGCCTACTCTTGAATTTAAGTCTGCCTGTATGCAATATGGAATAATTAACTTAACCATACTTTACAGACCTGTACACTAGTTAGAAATGAAACTTGTTCCAATAACTAACACTCAAAATTCAGGAAAAAAATGTTAGAAAGGGTAAAAAATTGCAAAGGAAATGTATCATGAGACATGAGTTTGTTCTGATGTTCTCATTTGTATAGACAAATTATAAACCTATTGCCAAGATGACACGGTGTGGCACAGTGGCCGACTGATTAGAGCGGTTGACCTGTAACGCGGAGAGCACGGGTTCGATCCTCGTCCGGTCAGTTGCTGTGTAGGGGCTATGAGCAAGTCCTTCGCACACAATTGCTCTGCAATATAATTGCTTCTGTGCCGCCGAGGCATGTGGACTTCTGAGCTTTGGGCCACATTTGGAACAAGGGCGATATCAAAGGCAGTTGTATATGACTTAAAGGCCGAAATTTAATGCACCTGATAAAGAAATCCCAAATTCCCATTCGATTCCCTAAACATAGACTTATGTTTGGACAGCAAGACTGCCAAAGAACTTTTACACACAATTTTGCAAAATGTTTCTGAAGCACAGAGGTAAACCAGACCCTGAAATTGTTTTTCCCACTCTCTTATTTTCTCCATTTCTTTCGATGTAAGGTCGCTGAGATCATCAAAGGCCTCTCTGATGACGTCTTCTTTTAAAGAGAATGTGCCTAGTCCTCGTGAAGCATCTCGACCAGCGAAGAGACCATAAGGGCAACCTGAAAACAGTCTTGGCATAAACCTCATTCATGCTTCCACATGCAACAAACAACATGTAAGAATGGTAGCCTATAAATATACATTTACAGACTGAAGCAGAAAAGCGAACAAATTCAGCAAGGAAAATTAGTAGATGGTCTGGCAAAATTATGTCCTGCACATCAGCTGGCAGAATACTGGTCACCATATTCTTCATAGACCCTTCTAAATCCACAACTTGAAAATATCACTTAGGCAGCTCTTTTCTTCATCTGTATTATTATTATTATTATTATTATTATTATTATTAACACTGGCCTTCCACCTCAAAACTCAAATGTTCATATATAGAGATACAGCAAAGTACATATATTATGTACACGTTGCTGTATCTCCATTTAGAGAATCTAAGCCTTTCTTCAGCAAATGTATCAAATTATTATCCTATATCTACTATGAACTTTGGGTCTAAAATACTTGAGAAGATTTTTGCTAACCAACTCAGTGTCCAGTGTTTTCTTCTCAATCTTTGTTTTTCTTTTCATCATCGTCATCAGTTCCTGATGGTGGGTTTTTGGTCATTTGTCAAATTCACAACTGTTTCTCACCACCTTTACCACATGTTCTGCTCTGACCTTGACCACAGGTCTTGCTTTCAGATGGTTGATGTCTTATTGGTGCCCTTGCACTCGGCCTGTTCACGACAATGAACTCACCACAGCTCCAGTTGTCCTGAGCTGTGGCGGCAATACAACAATTGGTGTTTGGGCTTCTCCTTTTCATGTTTTGAACCATTCCACTTAGTGTGCTACCAGCTGATCACCACCATCTCTGTATGCTGACAACAATTGGCTTTCAATTTCTCTTAACATTCACATGTCACTCCCTCCTTCTCATTCCTTGAATCCATTTTCAGAGACACTAAACCTAAACTTCTTCTGAACCCTCAAAGAACAATCCTTCTTCTGAGCACAAGCCCACTATTGGACAAATCTGACTGGTTTATATGATTATATCCATTCATTTTAGTGAATAAAAAGTAAGCCAATTGCCACTCATCCATTTTGCTTAACAGCTATCCACAGAATCAGCGCTTATATACTTGTTTCTAGTCAGCTTAATTACTGTATTTCACTTCTAACTGATGACAATAAATTCTGCACAAATTACAAATGCTTCAGAACCCCTGGCCAGTGCCATAACACAATCCTTTAGTTTCCAAGATTCCATCTGTACACTATAACCATTGTACTGGCTTCCCCCACCTTGTTGAGCAACACACCTTGCAGGAATAGGCTGTGCAGCTAGCCTTCATATTTTACTGTTCAGCTGAGTGACACTTCTACCACAAACCATGTGTCAACAAGCAGAGGAGTACAATCACCAACACGTATGAACATACCGCAAATCTTCTTTTAAGAACCGAGTCGCAATTAAACACTAATCTCTGATAGCCACTGGTAAACAGCCACCAGAGGTAAAAGCAGGTTGCACAATGAACAACAGTCTCTTTTAAATGCCAGTATTTAACGAGTGCCTAACTTGCTTTACAGACAGTAACACTGGTGAACATATTGGAAAGACATGCAGTTGCGTTTCAGCGATGTAATTAGCAGTCATAGTCATAATGAGAAACCTAAATATGATGTTTGTTTAAACCTTGAAGACATCGAATAAACCAACCACTATGCAGCAAAATGGCCTATATGCAAATAAAAAACGTAGTGGATCCGGGCTACATTCACGCCCGTCATGCTATTGGCTAAAGCATGTCATATGAACTTGCTCACTTCCCTTGGGATTTTCAAATGGCAGACATCTTGCAGGTCGGTTATGATCAGGTTAGGCATTGTGAGGATCGTTTAGGGTCAGGTTCGGTGTCGTGATGTTCGGTTAGGGTCAGGTTAGGCGCAGTGAGTGTTGGTTAGGGTCAGAGTTAGGGTTTGTGTCGTCATAAGAAAACATCAAAAATCTATCACCGCATTCAAGAGTGTTTATGATTCGGCTCCTTTCATGTCCACAAAATCATGTGACATGCATTGACCAATTGCATATTGGGCGTGATTCGAGCCCTGTGTATACAGTCATGCTGGGCGTGACCGTATCCACGACCAATAAAAAATTCAATGTCTACCTCTTTTAAACACCAGTCTTTGTTTACTGTAAGGGGAGGGAGGCTAAAAACGACTTGTACAAATGTCACCAGGGGTGTATAAGAAGTTTTTTGAAAGGTATATATGTATGTACCTAAACATATCAAAATATTTTATACTAGCGACCTGCGAATCACAAATTTTCAGTTGAACTGAATTATCAAATCGATTTGGGAGTAAAGGTTTGTTTGAATTCAAATTGAATCAAATCAGAGAGTACCAGTTTGACATTCGTGTAGTGTGTATATAATAGCATGGGCATACCACAGTAATATAGTTTATCAATGTAGACTTGATAACTTTTCTACTGTTTAAAATCAACGAAACTAAAAACTAAGTTAATTAACAGACGAATCTTAGTTGAATTAAAATATAACAAATAATATCTAAAAATTAAAACCAAATGTACTGTTCTGTTCTGTTCTGGTTCCATGTTCATTAAATTTAGTCACACACTTTAGTGCCTAAATCACACGATTACTAATTCATAAAGCCTCTTGGGTCTACAGAAGCAACCTTTTCGTTAATGTCGGCCGCATTGCGCAACCTTGACCAGGATTTTGGCAAGTTGCCTCCTCTTGAAAAACTCGTTAATGTCGGCCGCATTGAAGCCTCATATTCTCATCACGGCCGCCAAGATATCTGCTATTGGGTTATTTATAAAATGCATGTAAATTGTGATGAGAAATAAGATTTATTAGTAAACAGTGGTCCAGTAAGCATATTTACTGTTACAAACTGACCTCCAGGTGACGAATTGAGCTTAACACAAAGTTTACAACTTTACACAAAGAATACAGAAAAGTCTTGTATTGTTTTTCTCTCCTATTCGCAGTTAGGGGTGACCTATTCATGCACACCAGTCCATACAGCGGCATGATCAACAGCGGCGCCCCCGTCTTATACGCCACCTGTCTTCCAAAATTGTATCCAATTGCATTTCAAACCTGCACCCACTCGTTGGCCATTTGGATGCTGTATTGCACTGATGAGGAAAATGTTGTCGCATGTCACATTGCACGCAGCAATTCAAAAACCGAATTGAATCGAATACTGCCGTCCGATTCGTTTTCGAATCAAATCTCGAAACTTCGCAGGTCCCTAATTTATACAGAATCACAGTTTAGTGCTGTATCAGTCAGGTCTATGTTGTAATCTGGTTGACTCCTTTTAATTTCTCTGGATTCATAATCCTGTTTATCATTCATAATCCTACATACAACTCTTCTCAAATACTTGGGCCAGGTCTTACAATGCATTGCATTCAATGCGCCAATACTGTTTTTGTTTTAAATTCGAAACATGTGCATACACTACTAACCAGGTCCATATGTTTTCCTCGCTTTCGTAACGTCAAAAACTTTTCCATTGACAGCCATCAGTATTCTGCCATCTGAACGTCGTCCGTCGAACTCCTTCAATTGTTCCAAAGTGAAATCTCTTTTCTTCATAGGTGGACAGACCCGACCATTGCCTTCAGTCGAATCCTGTCGCCGGCTCTTAACTATCTTATACACAAGAAAGATGCAGAGTCCAAGAAGAGCCAGATTAACGGGGCTCGTGCACAGCTGGCCGATGACTCCCGGCTCATTTAAAGTGTCTGGCGGCGGAGTTGCCTTGAACGACTGTCTAACGTCTTCTTCGGCCAAAACTCCTCCAATTCTACCACCACCTTCTTCCTCGACTCTATCATCAGCCATATTTTCAACTCCACTGTCAACAAATCCATTGTGTGCCCATAATGCATTGCTCTCAGTTTCACGCATAGATATAAGTCTGTAGACTTTGGAAAAACATCCCAAGATTGCTATGCAAAATCCCCAGATCCCAAGTCGACCCCAAAATTTCACAAACCATCGACACCAAAAATTAATCAGATGGATAGCAGTTCCGTGAAATTGGGCTAACAACCGTACAAGGACTATAGGCCTACTTCACAAACCAAGAAGCAATTTCTCATTTGGAGCACTGTGTTTGGAGGCACTGACGTCATTCTTCTGGAAATAAAGCTACATTGAAGATTGCATTTTTTCCTTTGACAGTGAGGATATCAGTGTACTGTACATTGATATAGCACCCTGGTATATTAATTACAATTATTGCTACTTAAATCCACCGACGGAGCGAACATGCAAGATGGGGCGCGGTGGTGTAGGGATATGTTCGGTGCCTTGCAGCCGGAGGGTTGCGGGTTCGGAACTTCGAATCCACCTCAAGCCACAGCGTAAGGACCCTGGACCCTCATTCACTCACAATTGCTCATGCGCTTCGGCGTGAAACTCCGATTCTGTGTCCGCGCTGTAGTCGGGAGCGCCTCTGAGAGTCTGAGTAGAAATCTTGAAGGGGCGCTATAACAAGTGCTCATACATATATATATATAGGCTACATACATACATACATACATACATACATACATACAACTCAACCCATTCCGGACTTTTTGTACAACTGGATACTTGCTCTCTTGCACGAGCGTCAGCACTGTACTAAATTTGGGGGTGAAATCTCTCCCCTCTGTACCATTAATGCCAGCATAGTCCAAGGCTCTGACCTACTGACTTTGTCATTGCTATTTGTAGCCTTAAACCTAATTGCAGTGGAAACCGTCTTCCTAAATATGCCGACGATAGCTACTTGCTGATTCCTGCTTCCTGCATTGACAGCACTCTTTCTGAACTTGATCATATCTCTCAGTGGGCATCCATTAGCAATCTTAAATTAAACCATGCTAAGACCAGAGAAATGATCATTAGACGACCGAGGTCCAAAGCTATTGCCCTCCCTTCCCCATCCCTGGCATCGAGCGGGTCCAGGAGATGGTTATTTTGGGTGTCACTATCTCTGATCGGATTGGCTTTGGTGCACACATTGACAAAATTTGCTGCAAAGCCCGACAATCCATGTTCGCGCTACGTGTTTTGGTCGCCCACGGTCTCCACGGTCAACGTCTCTTTGACGTTGTTAGAGCTACTACCCTCGCACGGCTACTTTATGCCTCCCCTGTTTGGTGGGGATTTGCCACTGTAGGGGAGCGTAAACGACTTAACGGTATTCTGAGAAAATTGACCCGTTTAGGCTTCCTCCCTGCCGATTTTCCTAGTTTCGACAAACACTGTGCTAGAGCTGATTCTACTCTTTTTCGTTCAATTCTCTCAAATCCTTGTCACGTCCTTCACGACCTCCTCCCTCCCCGTAAGGTCACTCCATACAATACGCGGCCCAGACCACATGATCTCACCCTACCTAGAATTGATGCCTTTGCAAAAAGAAGTTTTATTATGAGAATGTTATATGACTTTGCATAAATGTTTGTATTATTTATTTCTTCTGTAAGTTACTGTGCGTTTGCTGGTAGTCAATTAAAGAATATTCTTACTTACTTACTGTGAACAAGTGTTTTGCATATATAATGAGCACAGGTGTTCTTTAGGTTGATATATATATAATGTGTATCGATTGTTAAGCGTTTTAGTCTTAGGCCTTAGTTGCGCTGTCGGCTCGTGGGCGCTTGGCCTAAAGTAGCCTAAACATTGGCTGACGGTAGATTCTTTTTACACGTGCAGTTAGCGCGCCAAACTTAGAAACTACTGATGACAGTGAATTTGAACTATACAGTGTAGTACAGTTGTTTTAAGGCAAGAGTTGAGTTTGTTGTTATTAAACTGTGTTTGAAGAAAGAAAGAAACATTCAAAGAACTGTGTCAATTTAATTCTTAAACAGTTAGAAGACGTTGAGCAATTTATATGTAGAGATAAGGAAAGTTCTTGAGGTAGGTCACAACTAAGAAAGAAAAAGTTGGTGACACTTACTTACCGATACATATACGGTTGCTGAAGGCCCGAAGCTTGTGCAGATTATGGAAGTTGAAGTATTAAGAAACAGGTGAAAATGCAAATAAAACTGTAATATAACTGATCGAAATAGATATAACAAATGTAATTGTATGCATATCTCTTTTGGTAGGTGTGATGGTGCTACATAATCCAATATGGTCACGTGCAGTGCTACCATTCCTTAGGAATTTTCCCAAGATCTGGGGATTTTGGGGTCGACTTGGGATCTGGGGATTTTGCATATCAATCTTGGGATGTTTTTCCAAGGTCTACAGACTAGTTTTTTTACCATACTTTCCATCAGTGGCAGCGAATCAGATTAGAAAAAACTCGCTCAGTGGGTCTCGCTGAAAGACGTTTATTATTATATTGTAACTTGTAAACATTGTAATATTTTAATTGTCACAGATTCAGTGTTATGTTCCGGTTTTTGCCAGTTCTTAGCTCGGCATTTTTTTGAACAATTATGATAGTTAAAACGCATTTCATAGTTATTTCATCACAAAGTTCCTTTTCAATAACTTGGGATTTGTTTTACACTTTTGGCCAATCTTGGGAATTGCTGTGGAAGATCTTGGGATTTGTGAAAATGTAGAGTTGTAGCACTGGTCACGTGTGTTTTTGTTATTTGTGGGGTGACCGTCGCCGTGAGATGATATAAATGCGTTTTCGAAAGTAAGACGTTAGGTCTTCGTCGTGCTCGATATTTAGGCAGATTTCACTAGGCATACGGTTTGAAAAGTTCGTGTTTTGTTGTCGTGCATTATATGCTTGCTCATTAGTCGTTTCGATTTGTCACATCGCACGAGTTGCTAAGTAGTGGTTTGTCTTGTGGGCGGGTCTTTGCTATGGTGTGTGTGTGACTGGTGTCTCAGGCGCAAATGCCTATGAGGACGGAAGTTCAGTAAGACCTAGCCTTTCGTTAGCACTAATGAGAAGCTAGCTTCTTCTCTATCATTGTAATAAGTTCTTATGGCGTGTTTTTACTGGAGTAAGGTATTTCAATTGATATTCAGAAATCATATTCTAGCTACATACTTAGTCTTTCCCATGCAGGTCTGCACATCGGGCAACGCATCTTCTCCGTTCATCTCTGTCCATTGCCAGTCTTTCAGCCTCGTCCTGTGACATATCCAAGCACCTCAAGTCGTCCTTGATGGTCTCTGGCCAGTTCTTCCGTGGTCTTTTCCTTTTCCCCTCAGGAATCCAGCTCATCACTTGGTTGGCTCTTCTTCCATTGTCCATACGAACCACATGTCCCATCCATTTTAATCTTCTCTTTCTGGTAAGGTTTTCTATATCTTCTTCTCCCATTCACTCTCTTATGATTTTATTCAGTATTTTATCACACTATGAAACATGCTGAATTCTCCGCCACCTATGATGTGCTGCCTCCAATCTTTTCATGTTTGCCACCATCATTGGCCAGGTCTCAGACATCATAATGACGAATCTTAGTCGTCATACTGCATCCATTGGTTTTCCATGTCCTTTGGAGCCAAATGCAACATTTGCCTTCTCCTTGTCACAATTGCTGTCCAATGTTATCATGCTACGAAGATAACAGAAATCACCCATGGACCCATCCAATTTTCCTGCCATTATAATCTTTGTTTTTTCTGAGTAGATAGTAAGTCTCACCTTTGCTGCATATTCCTGAGTTCTATGCATTAAAACTTTCATGCCCGACGCCTGTTCAAGTTCTGTCCAGTAGGGACTGTAGGCGTAGCTACATCGAGGCACGAGGAGGCAGTTGCCTCCTCTTGCTTTCTTTATATACTGGAACTTCTACTGACCGATGACCCCAATAACCAGGATTTGTGGTCTGTGAAGTTGCCTCCTCTTGAATTTAAGTCTGGCTACGTGCCTGGGTGAGATCCTCTGCTAGATGCAGGTCTCTTAACCTGTCTCCATTCACCTACCTAGAAGTTCTGTATCACCACTTACCGCCACCTTCGCCATCACCCAGTCCACCACAGGGTAATGATGATAAAAGACAACCTTGTCATACTCCTGTCACAATCTTAAAGCATTCACCCAACTTTTCATCAAATCTCACTGCACATCGACAGCCATCATAGAAGCTCCCAGCCATTCTTATCTCCGTCAGTTGTTCACGGTCCAACCACTTAGCTCAACCCACTCCTTTTCCGTCCTAAAATTTCTCCGCCCTTCCGCCGTCACCTCATAACTCTCTCTGGAACAAACGCCCGCCAGTACTATGACACTATCTGACCTATCCTGCAAACTCACCAGAACCCCACCTCTAACTATCTCTCCACAGGTCTTTCACTCTGAACTGAAAACATTGCTTTTTCACAACTCCTATCCTGATACCTCCACTTCCCCACCTACCTTGCTGTTTCAACTCTAAACACGACCCACCTTAGCTGTCTGTCTGGTTGACTGTCTGGATTTTGGCCCCTGCCTATCGATTTTGTTTTGACTGAGCACCTGTGCATAAGCTGGTTCCTGCAACTTTGCTTTTTTGGGCGCTGTAGAAGTTTTGAGATTACTATACGATTATGAAGCTCCTGATGATGTCAATGATCTTTAGTGGAATTCCATAACTCTTCATTATTCTCCACATGATTCTCTGTTTACGTTGTCAAAAGCCTTTTTGAAGTGGACGAGTATCAGTGTTTCCCACATTAAGGACTTTTCTATTATCTGTCTAAGAGTGAATATTTGCTTGCAGCAGGATTGACCAGGTCTAAATCCTGCCTGCTTCCATCTCAGCCTTCTGTCCCAATGCAATTCAACATCACATGTAGCCATGATTTTCCCAGAATCGACAATACAGTAATTCCTCTCCAATTTGTGCATTCTCTTAAATCCCCCTTTTTGGTATTGGTATGATGATGCCATCTTTCCATCTACCCATTGACCGTATGTTATTGTGCAGCTTAGTCAGTTCTTTTACTACTGTCTCCCTCTATATTTAATCATTTCAGCTTTTATTCCATCGTTCCCAGCAGCCTTAACATTTTTCAGATTTTCCCTTGCTTTTTGTATCTCAACCTCATCTATAGCCTCAATGGCAATATCCAGCTCCTCCACTTCATCCTCAGTGTCAAAGGTCTCAAGTTGCAGGGTTGGTTCTGGATAGTTCAAAATAAACTCAGAACTTTTGTTCTCTCCAACACTTAATGTGTTCCTGATGGGTCCATCACTTTTTTTTATTTGAGAGGATTTGTTTCCTCAAGTTTCCTGACAACTCCTTCAAAGGACGAAACAAAGATTTCGAGTCTCCTTTTCTTGCTGCCTCTTCTGCCTGATATGTTTTCTCCAGAATGTATTTATTTTTGTCATCTCTACATCTCCTTTTGTCATTGTAATTTTTTTCATTTCTTGTTGACCAATTCCATTTGTGTTTGTTTGTTTCATCCTTTGCTTTAGGAGTTTTCTTTCTTCCATTGCCTGTCACGTTATTTAGAGATCCATTATTCCTTCCTGCATCCTTTTAAACCAAAAATCTTTTCTCCTACTTAAACTTTTTTCTCCTACTAACTGTGCTAATCCATTTTGTCCATTCTAGACCTATTGCCCCTTCCTCATGGCTGGTGTCTGACTCATTCACAGTTTCTTTTCCATCCAATCCAGAAAATCTCTTCTTCAATTCCAACTCATACTGTTGATGAATCGAGTCTTCTTTTAAACTGTCTGGATTTATAACCTTTTTCCCAGCTATTTTGGTAGTGTCTTTAGTTTTACCTCTATTTTTGCTACCAGAAAATGGTCAGATGCCATGTCAGCACCTCTGTAAACTCGTACATCTCTCAGTGAAAATCTAATATTTCAGCCAAATACACATGTTAAGTAGCAATTCAGCTATATGGATTGGCAACATAATTATAGTCCTGAATTTATCTACCATACTGCTTAACTGTATCTGTCTGATGTAAAATTTCTTTGCTTACAGAGTACCCTGTTGAAACATTTTCAATATTTTTAGCTGTAGTGCTGATGATGGCATACACTAACCATCGTAACAAACCAGGAAAGGGTCATACACTTAAGGTAATTCTTCTCGGTGATGGAGGAGTCGGGAAAAGTTCACTGATGAATGTCTTTGTGAATCGCAAATTTGATGAACAGTCCTACCACACTATCGGTGTAGAATTCCTAATGAAGGACATTACGATCAACAAAGACACATACACACTGCAGATTTGGGACACAGCTGGCCAGGAGCGGTTCAAAAGTTTGCGTACACCTTTTTATCGTGGTGCCGACTGCTGTCTACTTACATTCAGCCTTGATGACAAAATCAGCTTCCATAACCTATCACTATGGCAGAAGGAGTTCCTGTATTATGCAGACATTAAAGATGCTACTACGTTTCCATTTGTCATTCTTGGAAACAAGTCAGACGTTACAAATCGCCAAGTGGACTCGGAAGAGGCAAGAGCTTGGTGCCACATGAATAAAATACCATACTATGAGACAAGTGCAAAGACGGCTGTCAATGTTGACGCTGCTTTCCATGCAGTTGTAGAAAGAGCGCAAGAATTGGAGAGACAATGCGACACAGTCAGAAACATGAATGTTGACACTGTGGATCTTTCAAAGCAGGGCAATGGGGTAAAGGGAGACTGTTGCTGATGAATATCTATCAATTCCAGGTTTTAAATGAATATTCATTGTGGCAATGGTCATTGAGTTAAGAGTGACTATTTGGTGATAACATTTCATTTTCCCACCAGTGTGTACTTAATCCTACTTTAATTTTCACAATTTTGAAACATTTCTTTCAACAGAAAGTAAAGTAAAAGTAGGGATGGGCCGATCAATCGAACGCAAATCAGTTCGGGCCGGATTTTGCACTAATTGGTATTAATTGGAATCGGCGCATCCTAGGACTACTGATTCAAATACCAGAAAAAGTAATATTTTTTACCAAAAACAATTTCCTCTTTCATTAAGACAAAGCATAGTAGCCTGTTTTGGCAACCTCCTGTGGTAATCTGTAATCTTTATCATTGAAAGTCCTTGTAAAATACTGAAATTCTGACTCGAGTCACTCGACGCATCAACAAAATGGTGGAAAATCAGACTTCTTTCGCCATGCGGTTTCAAATGTTATTTTTATATTTAGTTTATCTTTAATTATTAATTTATTATATCTGCAAATGAAAAGAAATATTGTCCATTGATCGGATGGAAGCCGGATTCGGCCGAAAAAGCATGCCAAATATCCGGTTACTATCTGGATTCGGAAATCTGCAAAAAAGCCAATCCATGCCTAAGTAAAAGCAAATGCCTAAAGTTTGTATTTTATGGTTTACGAACTGAATTCAAAAATTTTCTGCAGGCAGACAAATCAGAACTGGCATTTCAGCTTTAAAATAATATGTGTGTTACTTATAGCATATGTTCGTTTTTAAATGATATGACAAATGGTGGCTATGTATTTATTTGCATATTTCCTTATGGTGTAGATTATGAGGCAATACCATCATGTATAATTGTTCTGTCATGGCTTCATAGTGAACACGTAATACTTAAGTCTTCAAACTGATGTACTTGGCAATCTAAATAAAGCAACATGAAATAGAAAATATATACAAGTTATATTAGAACAAAAATAATATGAAGTAGTTTATAGTGAAGTGTATTCTGTAAACTTTCTTTCACCACATTCAGAGTCTAAAACTTAACTATTTTGTGTTTATGAATTCCATTTGGCTGTTTTATTAATGCATTTGATTGTGTAAACATGCTGCTATTACATTACTAACACTGTAAGCCATGGAGCAGTCACTGAAGCCATCTTCTTCAGCTACCGGATAGTTAGTATGTTGGCATAATGTCATACATTTTTGAATCCACATTAGTTTGAAACAGAACTAAGTAGACAGATCAATCCGTGATTGTAATATATTACTGCTACCATGCCCGTGTCTCATGCACAAGGCATCAACCTATGGCACACCAAAACCAAGCCATAATCAGGTCAATAACCAGATCAGTCCATAACAGTGCAATTTTATTTAAGACTAGGAACTGCGAATGTATGACAATGTGCTGCGACTGTAAGATTACGACATATCTGGAGTTCTCCAAGCATATCAATTGAATTTTTTGGATATGTTTGGAAGGCTAGTATATCACAATTGGAAGTGGGTGTGTTGTATAAATTCTGTGGGGCCATCATATAATGCACAGGACATTAGTTGATGATCACTAACTGCAGTAGGTTGGAAATGATCATGGAAAAGAAGTCATGGCAATTGAATTAAATGGTTTGGAGTGGATGAAGCTCACTGAAGTGTGTGAAGGAAACGTGATGCATTGTGCTACTGTATAAAAACCTATTCCCATTGTGCTGTTTAAAGCTTACTGTAATTCAAGACTTGACTGCTATGTTTATGCATTAGAATTCTGTACTTCCTGTCTTGTACTAATAATGTAGTCACATCAACTGGATGTTGATTATGTTTGCACATGGTAGACTTGTTAACCCATGCACGCATGACGTGCGGTTCTGGCGGCATGTCTCCCATTGACTGCATGTTAACAGTGGTGCACTGTACATGGATGTGTGTGTGTGTATACGCTGTGTGTCATACATCGAGTCATTGTAAATTTCTGTATTTATGTCATGATACATGTAAACTATGCTGCTGGATGTTTCACTGAAAGGTTATTTATGAATTTGAAGGTAGGATCTTTGGTCTGTGATTATTTGGAAATGCTTTTGACTGCATTTTTTGTTGCCCCATGCTTTGAGGAAGGCTTATGCACACATTTTCTTCTCTGTACTTTTTTGTTAATGTTGGTTTTGTCATTGAAGCATTGCTTGGCTGTTTATAATTTAAATCTAACCACATGAATATGACTTGTAAATCACATTCGTTTTTGGTAACTGGCAGGAGGACAAGACCCCTAAGCTGTGAATACCAAAGAGAGGACACACAGGTCTTGTTTGATCAGTGCATTCTTGTCACTGCAGTTAGGTTTTACATGTCTGCAATATTTTATCCACCGAGGTTGACTGCCCACACAACAATACCAGCACATCTTGGCCTGCCATCATCCAGGGTTTATATACTGTACAAAAGCAGGTTGCATGCTTAGTGTCATAGCTGTACATGGATGTGTGTGTGTTGAAACTTCTTTTGCACTTTAGCCAAAAGAAGTTTCAACCTTGGGACCACGGTGCTATAGGAGTACTCAACCTTTCTTGGGTCATGCGACTTTGCTATGAAGGATAAATTGGCTTGACAGAAATTTTGCGATATGGTGCCATTACTGCAGGTCTTCTATGAGAGCATTTTATCCACCAATGTTTATAAAATCTGTGTAACAGTCTGCCCCATACATAATAGCTAATAATTGTATGTCTGATTGAACTGGACATAGGTTACCAACTGTGACTTCATAATTAGGCACTAGATGGTCAAATTGGATTTGTGGAGTTCACAAAATATTTACTGGTAATTGGGAGTCAATGAAGCTGTTCAATGGGTTTGAATGGACTGCAATGTTTCTGATATATACAAATAAATGTACAAGGGTTATCCATATTGAATGAATGTCCAGTAGAGCTGGCCTGCACCTGCAGGGTGCTTAAATCTGAAGACAAGAGGACCCAATCACAGCCTGATAAATTATGAACAGAACCCAGAGGACCAATTAGAGTAATCTGCAGAGGGCCAGATTTTTAATTACACCACTGCCAAACCCACTAAAAAGGTTATAAAATTATAATAAACAAATGCAGTTTTAATTTCAATATATCAGTTTATAAATGATTTTTTAAAGTATACATCAGTAATCATATATTACCAGTTTCTTTTATACATAAAATATACATACTGTATGTAATTATATGTATATTATTATAAAATAAAATACATAGTGTTAGTGTATAAAGCATATTAATACAACATGATCGACTTAATTTTATATTGTTTGACAGTCTAATGCTAAATAAAGTGTATAAATAGCCCATGCACAACAAGACTGGTGATTGAGCAATGTTACAGCCATGTTTGTCAAGAAATATGAAAATCACAAGACTGCCTAAAAGACTATTGTTTAAATTCCTTAAGACTGCAAACATTTTAATTTGTTGATCTGTTCTTAACAACCAGTTCCGGAAATCCTGACTTTGGGTCAAACTCACGGACAAATTCCACATCAGTGCATTCACCAATGACGACCTCAGCTGTTGTAAATATAATCAGGTCACTTACAACATGACCTCCGACCATGCGACCTTCTTTGTCACTAAGTGCAATGTGAAGATGACCCTCATCTCCAGAGAGAGTGCCGACAAGCGAGACAATCTCAAATGGACCTTCAAGTTCTTTGATTGTCTGAGAAATTAATCAAAGCAAACATTATTGTTTAGTCTCTATTGGACTTGCCAAATCTATATAGCAGATTTTGGTTTAAGCAGGATTAGCCCTTTGGCTACCAACCTGTGGTTTCAGATAGCATTTGTTCTGGCTGTGTGTATATAATACATCACGCATCACCACTGTATAAAACTTATTAGGAATGTGTTAGGTACTTAGGGCACTTCTGGGTTTTAGTTGGACTGGAAGTTGTAGTTGTGGTTTATGCCAAGAAACAAAGGTAAAACAAGTCTACCAAAGCAGTTCACAGCAGATCAAGTACTTCTAGTTGTACTTCCACTTGATTCTACAGCTTCACAGTACTCGGACCAAAATGCTGTAAGCAACTGGTGCATTACTTACTTACTTCCTTGCTACCCTTTGCGTAATACTGGTTACGGTAAATAAATGGATATGCAGAGGATTGTACCATTGATTCCAAGTGAACATAAAATTGATATGCGCCCTTATGGAATTTGTTTAGACCACTATGAAATGTGTTCCACTGGACCATACAGGAAGCGCTTGCTGAAGAAACAAATGACGTATGGTTGGCAGAGTATATGGTCCAAGTTGGTTGTTGGACTAAATGTCAGCCTGAACAACAACTATTACACAAGTCTTGTTGTTTTATGATAAATTCTATATGTCTGGCAGTACTGCTGAACAAACACATATCAAAATTAATAGATTTAACACTATATTTGCAAAAATAATGCTGGAAGTCAGAGTTAAGAAGTGGAAGATTCAGACTGGATGTGATAATTGACTTTGTAAGTCACTTTTATGCTTCCATCACCCTAGAAACTTCCTACTCCAATTGTTTTATTGCTACATTTGTAAGCATTTACAGGCACTTTGACCACCCAGCCTACAATCTGTCCTGTTAGTACTGTAGCTTATTTCTTTATGAAGCAATCACAGTGTAGCTCCAAAATGCAGGATACTGCACATTATTTTATGTAAACATGTTCTTACGTTGTTGGGTGTGGCTGGAGAGTGAGCAGCCAGTCGAAGTGTAGCTTTGGTTAAACTGCCACAACAGGTCATGATAAAAGCACCCTTGAGATTATAATCCTTAACATACGTCAGCAAAGAAGTGAACAGCTCTTGGCCAGGTTCCAGCCTCAGTGGGTGAACGACAAGTTGGCTTCGAGACATTACTTCCAACATCAAATGCAAATATACTTTAGTCATTAAAATACATATACTAGTATTTTTAACAGAATCACATGACGTAGGTACAGCCTGGGACTATTATTACTGACGGGATACGCAGCGGCAATATGTCAGCCAATCAGAGATCGTCTTTTATGAAACATCGCGGGCGATCTATGTGACCGTCTATTTTTATATTACACTGTCATCCGGGCACTCAGCAGGATAAATACTCTCGACGGAGCAAACGCAAACAAAGCCAAATAAATCATTCTCGACGTTGTTTTAGTAATTTACAAGATACATACGTTGCAAATATTTTTATTGAATTAAGTCGCTTTCGTTTCGTAACGACAATCGTCCAGAAAAGAAACGGGACTAAAATTGATCTGACCTGCAAAGGTCCCGGATGTAAAATCAGAGTCACAGACATAATCTAGGGCAATGACCCAATTTTCGTCCGTTTCGAATCCCTTCAGTAATAATAATCCCAGGTACAGCCATACCTGATAATTGTATCATAAACTCAAGATTTTTGTACCATCCAAAGAAAGCTATCCCGTAAGCTCAGTTAGGCAATAATTCGTTTCATCAATCCAGCTCCTATTTTAGGAGGAAATATTTTTCATCAATTTTTCGCCTGAGTAGGTCTCTTGAAGAGACGCTCAAGAACCCTGCGGCGAATTCATATTCGTATTGAAATTCATATTCGATGTTGTTGATTTGAGTATTAACGAAGACATAGAAGTTGGATTAAGCAAGTAAGTAAGTATTGATGTAACTTATGCACAGAACCCGAACTTAATAAAAAAAAACATTATACAGATACATGCAAGTATTCGCATATTCTACGAAAAACTACTTATGAATAACATTCCGATATATTACTGATGAATAACATTCCGAGATATAGGGGCCTATATTTACACAATAATACGCCCGATTAGCTATGAGAACATTCAGTTAGCACTCTATACACGCCGGATTATCCATCAGAAGGTTCAGTTAGGACTCTATACACACCTTAGGCTATTAGCCAGCCGCAGATTCATTTAGGACTCTAACTATTCATTAGTAGATTCGTATAGACCTCTCTCTAGGCCATAAGCAAATTCAGACAGGCCCATGTACATACATACATATACATAATATTCTCGTCGGATTAGCCATCTGCAAATTCCCTTAGGACTATATTTAGGCCAGAATGGCCAGCGGCAGATTCAGTTTGGTCTATATAAACGCAGAATGGCCAGCGGCAGATTCAGTTTGGTCTATACATACCCAGAATGTCCAGCGGCAGATTCAGTTCGGTCTACATACCCAGAATGGCCAGCGGCAGATTCAGATTGGTCTATATAAACGCAGAATGGCCAGCGGCAGATTCAGTTTGATCTATACATACCCAGAATGTCCAGCGGCAGATTCAGTTCGGTCTATACATACTATACTGAATCTGCCGCTGGCCATTCTGCGTTTATATAGACCAATCTGAATCTGCCGCTGGCCATTATGCGTATATATAGACCAATATGAATCTGCCGCTGGCTATTCTGCGTTTATATATAGACCAATCTGAATCTGCCGCTGGCCATTCTGCGTTTATATAGACCAATCTGAATCTGCCGCTGGACATTCTGCGTTTATATAGACCAATCTGAATCCAGTGTGATTAAAGTTTTTGATTTATTTCAGTTTCAGTTTCAGTTCCAGTTAACTGGAATAGCCTCATTCCAGTTTCGATTACAGTTTTTCGGATTGATTTCAGTTTCTATTTCAGTTAAAGTTTTCACTGAATTTCTATTTTAGTTTCAGTTTTCAGCCAATTTCTATTTCAGTTTTTGACGTTGTTAAGCAAACTTACGAGCCAATGCGTGATATGAACATGTTCACACATGTAACTTCTTATTGAAAAACTGCTAAATGTATTCATAATTTTATACGACACAGAACCTTTCATCACAAAGTAAGATAGCCTCAGCTACTGAATACTCAGTAATGAAATAGATTAACAAATATTACAAGCTACCAAGGCTGGGTTAGTGGCAATAACCGGTTATTGCCAGTTGTTGCCCGTTTTTACCAAAGTAAAGATAAGGCAAATGAAAATCATATTTCACTGCACAGACTGCGTAGTACTAATAAATGTTTCTTGTGAGAAATTAAAACTACTCAGTAAATCTATATTACCCCATAGCATAAATGCAGTTAAAGTCAACTATGTGAGATTAAGAAACAAATTTGACCTACGGTTCAACTAGGCTACTCCAGAATAAACTGCCATTTGCACTGCACTAGTAATGTTCAGTTTTGCCTTTTCTATGTGTAAGCTTATAGCCTATACCTGGAAGTATATAATTTATTAGTAGTGTATAGAAGCCAATGGTAGGGTTAAATTTCTAATTCATAATTACACCAATCGATATTGACTGTACTTATGTAAAACTTGTAAATGACTTTTTATTAGAAAGAAAGTATAAGGTTATTTAAATCAGGTGTGCTCTCTAATTTTCTATGATTAATGAATACTCATAGCGAAATATTTTGATATATTTAAACAGTCTAAACTATAACAGAAATTGTTCATTACTCAAAACAATTTCAAAAACAAACATTCGGTAACTTCCGTCCAATCGATGAAACCGCTGATTTGTATTATATTAGAAATCACTGGATAAAACAAACATAGACGTTATATAAATGAAACCACCATCGAGGATGGCAAGAAAAGACATTGATATATGAATATTTATAGATATACATATTGATAAGTAATATTGCGCATTGATCTAAATAAAGTACCTTGTAAATTGGCAAATTAATGCATCTAACTATCAATTTCAGTTTTTGAATTTCAGTTTTTGAATTTCAGTTTCTATTAAAGTTTTGGCCATTCCAGTTTCTATTTAGTTTCAGTTTCTTGGCCATTTCCGTTTCAGTTTCAGTTCCAGTTAACTGAAATCAAATAAATCAGTTAACTGACATTTCAGTTTCAGTTTCAGTTAACTTGAATCACACTGTCTGAATCTGCCGCAGGCCATTCTGCGTTTATATAGACCAATCTGAATCTGCCGCTGGCCATTTAGCATGTATATAGACCAATCTGAATCTGCCGCTGGCCATTCTGCGTTTATATAGACCAATCTGAATCTGCCGCTGGCCATTCTGCGTATACATAGAGCAATCTGACGCGAAATGAAGAGAAGAAGAATTGAAAGAGAATGGAACGAGATAGAGGGGAGATCAGGAAAGGAAAGTAAGGGAGAAAGAAAGACGTAAGAAGAGAAGAGACGAGAAGATAAAAGGAAAGGAAAATATATATATATATATATATATATATATATATATATATATATATATATATATATATATAGGCCTGTATGAATATTCTGCTGAACATTCTGGGGTATATGCTGTCCATTTAGTTCAGTTCGCAATATTTCGTGAAAAGAAAACATTATTATTATTATTATTATTATTATTATTATTATTATTATTATTATTATTATTATTATTATTATTATTATTATTATTATTATTATTATTATTATTATTATTATTATTATTATTATTTTAACTGTAACTATAACTGAAAAACCATAACTGAAATAACACTGTTCTAGGGCCCCATTATACCAAGGCATGCGACAGCGTTGAACCGCTGGACAGTAACCGAAATCTTTTGAAACAGGAAGAAGGTTTCTTGTGGATCTTCCGTTGTTCTGCTCAGCCGTCTGCCTGAGGTCCTTGATGCAAGCCAGGCCCTCCTGGTCCAAAGGTCCCATCGTTTCTATCGCGATTGGAGTAAAAAGGTATCTTGTTTGAAGCTCCTCGTATTTGTTCTTCTTCCTAGTCGCGGCTATTTCCGCCGCTCCTCCCGCCGCTACAGCTGTCTCAACCAAGTACGACGGCGCAAACGTGTCTACGATTGTGACATCCCAAATCAGAGAACGGCCGTTGTTCCATGGAATCAGGGTTTGGCCATCTGGTCTTTTCCCATCCAGTCGGGCAAGGCCAGCCGGTTCCCTGATCGACGGTGTACCTGCCCTGATGAGGCTGCGTAGCACGATTTCATTGATTGAAGAGTGTCTGGCTTGTCTGCCGAAACCCAACTTGCAAGCCATACCGTGCGATCCTCTGGCTGAAACCATTGTACCACATGCACATGTGTGTGGGACACAGATGACCGCCCCCAATCTCAAGCCCACCGCTACCCAGGCTACCCTCATATCTTCGTCATTGAGTCTTAAGCCTTGAGATGCTAGAGGTAGGGCGAATAGCCAGTCCGAGGCGTGTGGAGCCTGTATAGCATTATTATTATTATTATTATTATTATTATTATTATTATTATTATTATTATTATTATTATTATTATTATTATTATTATTTTAACCCTTTCCTATAAGATAATTACATACTTATACAGAAGTATATAATTATATCATGTTATAATTATATAACGGCACAATAATTTATTCTATCGCTAGATGGCCTTATAGTCGCGAACATAGACATCATACATCTAACATATGATGTCTATGGTCGCGAATCTGAATTTCAATTTGCCGTAGGGTTCTTGCGCGTCTTCAAGAGAGGTGCTATATAAATTCTCTGAATGAATGAATACAACAGTATATTTAATAAAGAATTATCTTTTATCAATCCAGTTTCTATTTAAGCAAGATTCTTTTCATCTATCCCACTTCTATTTAAGCAAAAATTATTTTCATCAATCCGACATCTATTTATCAAGAACTACACGCTTACAAGTTACAGAACAATTAATCAAAGAATTGCAAAATTCGACAAGTTATTCCAAGCTTTTGCACACCACTAAGCGCAAGGCACCAACTTATTCATCCCGACACACGTGCGAAGTGGGAACTCTAGTTCTGAATAAAGACCGATTAAATCAAACCCGAAGCAGCCAAAACACTCATTTCAGTTTCAGCCAACTCAGCATGGCCATTGGCCATACGTACCTATAGAGCAATCAACAGCTTCGTCTGCTTTCAGAAGAGGCTTGGTTTAATCTGTATTACTCCCAGGTTTAATATAGCCTAAAGTCCCTAAACACCTATCGTTACGATATGGAAACTCAATAGCCTCATGTGCGCGATGGTTATTCAGATCGACTTTGAACTGTTGCTTTGAACTTGCGTAAATGTGCATCAGCAGCCACCTAGTGTCCAAAGCGTAACCCATGTTAGCGTTACTTAGCTTAAATGCTAAGCCTGGCACGAGCGCTGCGGTGTCGCATCAAATGCATTGTCCCAACGACCAGTCCTGCATTGTCCAAACAAACTCTTGTGAAGAACAACATCCAGTTATCAGAATTATTAACAGATCTAATCTAAGAGCTTCTATAACGCCATTGATAATAGTCAAGGCATCTAAGTAAAGTGTATTTTAGAGTATTTAATTATTTCATTGATTATCATGATAACTGTCGTCAATCCAGCTTCTATTTAAGCAAGAATTATTTCTTCTTCAATCCATCTTCTATTTATGCAAGAATTGTTTTCATCAATCCAACTTCTACTGAAGAAAGAGTTATTGTCATCAATCCAACTTCTATTTAAAATAACCCTATATAAAATAATTTAGAGCGCAAAACGATAAATTACCCCGATTAGTTTTTTGCTGTACTCACCTTGGATCGGCGAAATTGCGGACGGCGGTGCTTTGAACCTTGGAACCTCTGAGGGTTATTGCGTCATCTGCAATGTATTCTAGGTATAATTATTATGCTATGGTCGAACTTTAAATCTGTAGTGACATCTATCACTGTTTTGTTTTGATTATTCAAAACTGAGAAGATTATCAAATATAACTTTTTTTAATAAAACAAAGTAGACTTTTCACAAATCATTGACGACGGAATTTAATTTAGCTGATGATTGTGGTCTGAAATGCCTTTCCAGTTCTAATAAATCTAGCGAATGTTGCATCGCCTTACTATTTAAAAACGTTATGGGTCCAAAGGCAAGAAAAAAGCACAATAAACCAGATCATCGAAGAAATCAGCAAAAAGCTGGACAGCAGTTTAACAGTGATTTCGATGACGACACACTGCCAACATACCAGTCTGCTAATGCTGAAACTTTTCTTCCTACAAAGTCTGCTGGCAAGTTAAAAGACCAGCCTGATGACCAGAAGCAGTTGCTTGATATGACGCTGCGTGGTTTAGCAAGTAAGACAACCACTGATGAACCTGGTGCCACTAGTTGCCAGAGCCAGGAACTAGGTGGCAAGGTAATTAGAGCTGAGGAAGAAGAGTTACGTTCAGATGCTGCTGTCAGTGGCGGTTACAGTGCAAGTGACAGACTGATGCTACAAATCGATTCACTATTACGAGATTCTGAATTCATTGCTCCATATCAGTCTAAACTTGATATTGTTGAGTTTGAGCTAAAACACACGGACGACAATGTTCCAGAACCTAATTTGACGTTAGAAACAGAACCATACGCTCCAGAAATGTCAACCACTGATGCTGGCAATGTTGCAAAGTCTGATAATGTTACAGAGCCATACAGTGGTGCCAGTCACAAAGTCTGTCAAAGTCAAGATGCTGAAAAGCTGTGTGAAGTTAAACCTTTGAGTAATTTAGCTACAGCTGATTTTTTCTTGGCAGACAAAGAAAATCATGGGGATTTTCTCAAATTGCTACGTCTTCTGAATGGTGGGTAAAATTTTACTTTCACTAATTTTACTTTCTATTCTGCAAGACAGTGATTTTCTTTGATACTGGTAAGTATCTTGATAAAGTCAGGGCCTGCAATTCTTCAAGATTCAATTGCTTCTTGAATGAGGATTGATGAATTGATTCCGTTTAGACCAGTTCATACATTTCTAATCAACCAATTGGTTGTGTGCACGCTTATAAGTAAGTATTAAGTAGGTGGTCATATGGTGACCCATGGTGCAAGGGTTTTTGATGAAAAATTCTGTAAGAATCAAGACTATAGTTTTGAGTTTAATGTCTTTACTATTCTTGAAAAGCAGTGACTTTTAAATAATTTCAGGAATATGCTGTAAGAGTGAATTCCAGCATCATTTGTGCTTGAACTTGGGACAGCAAAATGATGATGGCCCACAAAATGTCCAAAATGGACTTAATGTTCATGATGAAAAATATGACACTTCGTCAGTACCGACCGACATTGACAATTTGGAAGACTCCATCCAAGAAACAAATGAAGAAGAAATCAAAAAGTTATTGCTGTCTATCTCAGAGGTGCTAGAGAAAAACCAGTTCTCGTCTGCTGTGGAATTGACAAAATTCCTAGAAGTTGTTGAGGTACATTTAATTTTTATAAATTATGTTGATAATTATCAGTATTCACAAGAAATTTATTAGTTGATCATGTATTGCTGCAAAGGTCTTCAGGCAGCTTTGTACACTTGAAGACTTATATATATTATGTACCGGTAGTCCGGTACTGGTATTCTAGGCTATGAGTACTGGAATTATGTATGTTTCATGTAATGCATGAAATAATTCTCAGTGTGTTTTCTTGTTAAAACCTGTAACTAGGAAATGAAAGTGGTGATAGATCAGTGGTGTCACATTCAGAACAAAACCAAAACTGCATCTAGCGGAGACAATGAAGATCAAACTGCTTTGGATTCAGCCAGTGGTGGTTCCAAGAGTGTCAATGATGCCCTTGCTGTCCTGAAAACCAGGTATGTCCACATTTAACATTTTAAGGTCCACTAAACTATTTCCCTGATGTTTATTTGTTTCCCTTCCAATTAAATAAATTAAAAAATGATGATATATTGTGGTCTCATTAAATTAAATGACAATGTTGGAATTTAGTAGAAGTCGGTGGTGACCATGTTGGTTTTTGTGGGTGCATCTTCTTCAATCTCATTTGTGGAATTTGCTGTATAATGCCCCTCCTGTTTTGATGTCTGCTGTGTTCGAGCGTGCATTCGGGATTCATTTCTGAGTTGGGTTTTGTGCAATTTAGACAATATTAGAACGCATATTACCAAACCCAACTGCCATTTTGAATTGATCAACCTATAATGGTTGACTGACTCCTGGTTGGACGATGTCGAACTCGTGTGCCGCCAGCGACTGGGAAACCTTAGATTCGGTGAAGGAATGGCAAGCCATGGTCTTTAAAGTGATGTAGACCAGCGCTTCCAAAACTTTTCAGTGTCACAGACCGGCAGGAATTTTCCCACTGCAGGAGTACCGATGCCCAATTTATTATTTCTCTTTTCAGTCAGAACAAATCTTTTTAATTTATATGAAAAATATGGTGGAATAATTTCTTGATTCGGAGACAATTTGACCAGTTTCTTGACTCGCTTTGCGGATCGGCTGAGGGCTTGCGGACCGGCACCGGTCCGTGGCCAATACTTTGGGAAGCACTGATGCAGGTTATGCGACTTATGGTCGGCTACTGATGAATGCCTGTTGTACAGACCTGGTGACCTGAGGGATATGAAGTTGCTATCAGCCAAAGGAAATGTCAGTCAGAGGGTCAATGAAATGTATGCTGTGAATAGCCTCTCTTTAGCTCTTTGATTCACCTCCTACAAGCAGTGGTGTAGTGGGGGGGAACGTGGGGGAACGCCGTTCCCCCACTCACACTATGCTAAATTCTTGCAAGATGGCAGCTTACTTCAATATGATTCACCTCCTACAAGTAGTTGAAAACTGTTCTCTTTGCTTGGGCTAGGAGCACCTCTGAGTAGGTGTTGAGAGAGGCACTATATACATGCTCTGATGATACATAAAGAGATATAACATTTGGAAGGTATGCTGGAGTTGAGATAGTCTACAAATTTTCTCTGTTTCCTAATGTAAACCTAAAATGGCATTTTATAACTTAGAAACTTGATCTTTGCCTTTTGTGTATCATGCAAATTCTAAAGTTTGCTTTTTGGACAATATTTCAGGCCAAGCCAAATCTTGACACAACTCTTCGACAGTCTGGTCCTTTGGCAAGAGTTCATTGAGACTAGAGCAGAATTAGAACATGAACTCACTTTGGAGCAATATCTTCTTAACTCGATTCAGACCAAAATCAACTGCAATGAGTCGCTGAGGACAAACTCAGAGGCAGAACATGATTTAGAGGTGAAACATCCTTAGTTTATGTTACACATGCTTTTCAAGTTTAAGGCATTTTTATTTGAAGCCATAGTTCCATATGTGTTTACAATGACTTTTCTTTTGTCAATTTGGAACTCGTTTGGCATTTCATAATTCAGTGAAGCTAACATTAAACAATTGATTTTCCTCAGCAGTGTTGCCTTTAATTTTGTTGGCATGTGCATGGCAACAGTTACAGAGATAACCTAAAAACTTCTAATTATTGTGCTCTTTTCAGTATGTTTAGACGTATATCACTGTGTTGCAGAGATGACAGTTTAACACTTTAACGACAAGCTGCATTGGTTTCCCAGTTGCTTTTAGTACACTCTCATCGTTAAAGTTTTAAGTCATAATTTAAAACTGTATTTATCTTATTATAGGTAGGGTTGCAGAAGTTAATGATTAATTAATTGATTAATTGTTAATTAATTTTGATGATTAAATTTATTTTTAATGATTTAATCAAAGACCGCTTGTTATATTCGCCACTTCAGTTCCAAATGAGAGACTTTTTAGCTCAGCCAGTTATTATTGGTCACTGGAAGCTAGCATTATTAACGTGCTTTACGTCCTTGGTTGAAGAAAGATGTTTGAACTGAGAAATGTAAATAAGACTACTAATATGAACATATAAGTACTAAATAACTACTAACTAGTAATAAATATTAATAATACTATTAAAAGATAAACAGTGAATAATGTTAATTTTGTATTTGTCATTACGTATTGGGAATACATTTAATTCAGTTAACTATTAATTACTTGTTAATTCTTAAATAGTTAACTATTGGAAATATTTTGATTATTAACAGCTCAATTATAAGTTTTCTTGAACTAATTTAGGCTACTTAACAGAGATAAAATTTCCTGAGAGTATTTGTTGTGTGCACTGTTTTCATGTATGTTCTAGTTTGACAAACTATAAAAAGACACGCATGCAAAAAGGGCAATTTGTTCCTGAGTTGCTAAATTGCATTGTAATTATGTGGCAAAATTCGCATGTGTAGCGTCCAACATAGATTACATTCTTGAGCTCATTTATTCTTTTTTTATCCTTTCTGTTCAGCTTGTTGAAGACAAACTGGAAGATTACAGTGAGAAACTTACATCTTTGAGAAGGTGTAATCAGCAATTGGCTGAGATTCTTGACCGCAGTACAATCAACAGTAATCGATCACAGACGGGAATTCTTGCTGGCGAACTTCAGAGCATCAAAGATTCCTGCTCATCCTTAAGAAGCGTGCTGAATGCTGTTCCTGACAAGACGCTTTCTTCAACTCAGATGTCCATTGAACCAAAAAAATCATTTCATTCGTAAGTTTTCAGTAGCAGAATGGCAGAAATTTGGCTAACTAAACTTTTATATAACTCATATTTATATAATGGATGTAATATATCAGCTTATGTAAAGGGAGCAACTTTGATTATTGTTGATAGTGGCGCATATAATAAAGAATGATTACAAATGGAAACAAATTTAGTGAGCCCCAGTTCAATAAGCACAGACAAAATGCATAATTTAACTGTCAAAGGGAAAGCTGGAAAGGAACCAGTATGTGGTCCCCTTATTTGAGTTGCCCATGTCTACATTGTATATCTTTTAAAAGGAAATGAAAACGGTTCAAGACAAAGATGCATATCTGTAAATTTGTTCAGTTCAACAAATTTACAGACATTTGGTATTTTATGGGTAGGGCTAGACGAAAATCACGGTCAAAAAGTGAAAAAATCACGGCATACTTTATTAAAACATTGTCAAATTCATGGTGAATTCACGACACCAATTCACAGCTGTATATTGTGTTCATAAAACATCGCACTGACAAACTCTTTTCACTCCGTTTATGACGTTACGTCAGCGCAGACACTGACTTAGTCAGTAAGTAAAAATAAATGATGTCACGTCTCCAGTCAGAATACAATGGTTTAATTTACTTTTACCGCCATCTGGCAGCTGACTAAACTGCCTTCATTCTTGGCCATTGCATTATTCATGACCAATTTATTATGTTTAATATCAGAAATTTATGTATTTTGGATTTCGACACAAAAAGTGCAGCATATGTGAAACATCACGGCAAATGCTAAAATTGACGGTTTCCGTGATTTCGTGATTTTCGTCTAGCCCTATTTATGGGTAACCCATGATGATCATGTTCTCGGACATAATGGAAATAGCCTGAAAATGATGGTTAAACCATGTTATTCTGAATGCTGTGCATTAATAGGCTTAATATGATGCACAGTTGTTTTTTCTGATGTCAGTATGCTTAGATCATGAAAAGCTGATATACAGTTAGTCCTGCAGGGCAGGTTGCAAATTATTAATATACTCGGGTAGACTGATTTTGCAATATGGTTAACTCTTTGGCGGGTACGTTGTTTTTCAAGAATTTGACCAGTAATATAAATGCAAATGCAAACTCTTAAAATCTTCAGATATATAGACTTATCATATATCATTTTGTTCATGTTTAATTTCTCAACAATATTCTGTCTGAAAAAGGTTTATCAATTTATGTGTTTACCACTGAATAAAAAAGTTAGAAACCGACATGTGACGGGTTTTGACCCCTGGCGTCACAAATATATAAGCTATTTGAAAAAATAAAAATTATAAATCGATAAAAAATTATGAATAGTATAAAATGTAATTAAAATATGCAAACTGTAGCCACTCATCAGGTAAACTAGTAGCAACTAGTTACCAGCTAATAAATTACTTATAAGTCCAAAATTAGCCTTTTAGACTCGTCAGTGATGAGACCGACACATAAGTTTCATTGCCGTTGCCGTCTTCCAATGCTGTGTTTCAATCCCAAAACCTCCGTCTGTTCAAAGCAGTGTCTCGCAAACTTTTTTTGAGAAACTCAGATTCTTTTGCTGATCAAGAGTTGTCAGCATTTTGGATCTCAATTCTAAGCCAGTATCCAGACTTGAGCACGAAAGAAATCAAGTGTACATTTGCTGCCGTTTGAATCTTTGTATCTCTGCAAAGTTGGATTTTCTGTTCTAACAGAAATGAAATTGAAAAAACGAGAACGACTACTGGTGGATGCGTGTCTAGTGTCTACTTGTTGGCTATTGAACCGCGTCTTGAGTTAACATGCTCTCATAAACAAGCTTATTCATCGCATGAGTGATGATTATCAATTTAAAATCTGCTTTACTTTTGCTATTAGGCCTACTGGACCAAAATTACAAGCTTAAAATATGACAAACTGAAATTATTGCTGTTTGTTTTGTAATTTTAATAAATTTTAATTGGTGTGCTGTGAAAAAAATTTGCTCTGCTAAGTGTGCCGGGAGTTAAAAAACTTTGCGAGACACTGGTCTAGAGCAAGGACATTTGCCATGTGTCACCTAACAATATAGAATGCTAAACGTGTTGTGCCTTGGGATCCTGAGAAGATATCGCTGGAGGGCTTTTGAAGGATGTTGAAGACTCGTTTGTTTATATCATCTCATTAGCAGCTGCTTAAAAAACTTTGCGAGACACTGGTCTAGAGCAAGGACATTTGCCATGTGTCACCTAACAATATAGAATGCTAAACGTGTTGTTTTGCAGTGCATTTACTTGCATTATCTTGCACTTTACAAATCAGCTTATAATGATAATAACAGCTTGACTTAGATGACAGTACTTAGGCGCTGAACCTGATTCTATATTCCTTTCAGTAGTAGACCACATATGCAGCTATATGCCTACCATTATAACCAAGGGTTAACAGACATAACATGGTTCATCCATCCATCTGTCCATCTGAGAGACAGGCTGCAACCACACTGCAAAGTTATTTGCTATGAAAGTCTATTTCCTATACATAGGCAATTAGGCTTCTTTGTGGTAGTACTATATCTATGGTCTTGTGCACCATCGCATTATAGTACCAATAATTCACAGGACTGGAAAATCCTTGTTAAACATCATGTGACTAGTTTGATGCCTTTGCACAGCAGTGCGTGTGACAGTCGAGAAGTATGGTTTTAAAAAAATAGTGTAAAATCAATAAAGAAAACTCAACAAATAATTATGATTCAGTCTAGGGAATCTTGATCCTCAAATCGGTTTTTGCCGGATTTTGCCCTAGACTGATTAATCAAAATCGGTGCATCCTGGAGTACCGATACAGATACCAAAAGAAGTAATATTTTTGACCAAAAACAATTTCTGCTTTCATTTATACAAAAATAGTAACCTGTTTTTGTGACCTCCTGCAGTAATTTTTATAATTGAAAAATCGTGTAAAATGATAAAATTATGAGTCGACGCATCAACAAAAATGGCAGATACATAAAATTGTAAAAATTTCTAAATTTGTACTTTAGAACCAAAGAGGTAAATATTGCCGATTAATCAAATCGACTCTGGAATCGCAGAAAAGTAGGCCAACTATCCGGAAGTGAAAATCGGCAAAATAATGCCAATTGGTCCATCCTGGTTCAGTCCAAGGACCAATATTACACAGGACTGATAGACTGGTAGCTCCTTAGTAGTTTAAGCAATTGTGCACTGCATCAGAGATCAATTAATTTGCATGAATTTCCATTCATGTATATATATATAAGATGCTTTGATTGCGCATCAAACATCCAGTTATAAACATGAACACTATTTCATTACTCAAGTGGCAATTTATCAAAGACCAATGATGTCACATTATTTTAGGCATAAGCGAAGTTCAAAGCTGAAACCTTTCCGCGTTTTGCAGCTGTTATTTAGTCAACGTTTCATCTATTGAGCATGACTCTCGATACATTGATACATTGAGTTATATTTGCAGGACCAAATATAATTTCTGCAATATTATCATTATTATGAATATTAAAAATTAGGGCTGCGGAAGTTAAAGATTAATTAATTGATTATATTAGGCATAATCGATTAATCGTTAATTAATTGTAACGATTAAATTTATGTTTAACGATTAATCGAACACCACTTGACGCTTGTTATATTGTCAACAAAAGACGTTGCTCACTAGAACTTAGCAATTTTAACATGCTGGTTTATTTACGTAATTGGTTGAAGCAAGACATTTAAACTGAAAAATATAAACAAGACTACTAATATGAACTAATAACTAGGCTTCTACATAAGTAGTAACTACTAACTAGCAATAAATTTAATCAAATATAAACAATACAGTTAAAAGATAAACAATGAATAATGCTAATTTTGTATTTGTCATTACTTATTGGGGAATGCATTTAATCAAAAGTTAACTATTAATTAATCGTTAATTCTTAAATAGTTAACTATTAAAATAAATGTAATCATTAACAGCCCTAATAAAAATATTTACTAGTTTATTTTAACATTTTCTAATTACTTTTAATTATCTAATTATCACTCATGTTAGCATTTCTGCGTTTTTATCAGATTGTTTTCCTCAATAAAACGAATATGCTATAATAGCCAGTTTTTTTCAGTTACATTAACATCGGAATGGACAAAGTTTACATTTAAGTGATATGTCGACCTATCTGTTTTCGTCTTAAGTATTTGCACTATATGAAGTTTTTGTGATGTTGGAAGGGAAGAGATATAAGGAACTTCATTTTTTGAGGTACATTCAGTAAAGAAAGACAATAGATTGTTTGACTATAATCTTCCTTTACCTATGACTGCAAGTGAAAGAGAACGTTTTCAGTAAAGCAATGTTGCCAGGATATAAAATAAGCTATTGATGCACTGTCAGGGCTTCGCAGCATTTCATAGAGGAAAGGTTTTAACACCATCAGAAGGGCTTGGTAAAATGATTTGAAGCTCTGACAGCTTATTTGAAATCATGTCTTAAGGGTCACACCAGAAAGAAGTTCTCAGCCAGCACAAGCTTTCGTGCAAGACTTGTCTTGTTAAAGCGCACTATAAATGTCTAATTGTATTGTATTGTAAGCACATTGGCCAACGCTGGGTCCAACATTTTTCTCAGTATTATCCAACATTGTCACAATGTGTTGTGCCAGTTGGTTTTGTGAAAAGCATCATGTTCCAAACTACTTTGATCTTTATTTTGCTTCCAGGTCGTCTGCTCGGACGGAAAAATCAGCGGAAGATTTTGACAAATTTAACTTTGCACGTCTTGTGCTGAAGATGATATTACTGTTGTTTCTGATCATTTTGTTACTTCTCTTTGTGAGTTACTTTAAACCACACTTGTATCATCCTTTGAATCACTTCCGACTTCCCGTTCCAATCCATGTGCGCCATGTTGGAACCTACCCTCCTATGTAGTTGGCGTTATTTGACATCCACTACAAAGTATCAGTTTGTTAATTTTGGTTTTCATGTTGTTTTTATGTTTCAAGTTTATTTTTTTTAATATTTGTTTTCATGCTGCATTTTGTTGCGCTTAAAGAATTTATATATCTTGCTTGTCTGTAACAGAATTTCTTTGACCAGGTGTTTGTCACCAATTTTTTCTGTTTTCTTTTTCTGCTCATTTTGCATGATTGAGAAAGTTTTTTTGCTAATATTTGCAGCTAAAACTGTTGAAGCATCTCACGTACCGGTACTTTCATGTTCTGGTGCTGTACTAAGATGTTCATCATACTCTCAGATATTTGCCTTACTGATTGTTTTGAGATAGGTAGATGGTGGCATTTATACTGCCCTCAAAAGCCAAAACGCAGTAACTCGGAAAACCAATATTTTGCACAAAGTTGATTTGAAAGTTTATTAGAAAAATCTCGGAATTTATCTATTCAATCCCAAAACTATTTACACCATAAAATGTATTAAATTGTGGGTATTTTATTGTTGAAATAAATTTTTTATAATATTAGTGATTTTCGATCAAAATAGTCAAAAATCGTTTGTACTGCGTTTTGGCTTTGCATGAAATTCCCATTTTCATGGGAATTGAACTAGCCAAACACATTACTGCGTGTGGGCTTATCAATTTTATTCAGCGTGAAATTGTAATAAGGATAGCACTTTATAACTTATATTGTTATTGATTGCCTTTGTTTTAACTTGAACAACTTGAACATCAAGTTAAATTTGAACATCAATTAGTAAAAAATTATTGTAACAAAATATTGACTTTAGCTATAAAAATTTTACTCCAACTAGATTTTGTCATGGAAATTATTATAGTCAATCACTGTTGCTTTACAGATATTTACAGATAGAATACAATGTTTTCAAAAATAATGTTTTAGCAAATTCATTGAAAAAATTAAATTTGAAAACAAACAATTGAATATTCCACATTTAGAAGTCACTTTAGGTAACTTAACTCCCCAAACTAAAGCAATACAGTAACAGATATGTAAATTATTGGCTGTTGGCTGAGTGCCACAACTAATTAGCAACTTTCTACTATTTCATTCAAAATTGTCAACCAAATCAGAAGTGGTTGAGTATTGACTTCCATGATAGATCTTAAAAGTGAGGTGTAGGTCTATTCAGAAACACTTGGTACTTTTTCACTTTGAAAATGCAGATATCGTCGAACGTTGACGTGGGTAGTTTGTAATAGAACTAATTTTCTGTATTTTAAGCGTGTGAGAGCTTTTTTCCGGCTGTCTGACCTTGCCTTTGCGTCCACACTTTTCTAAAGACAGACTCAAAATTTTGGCAGCTCTGCTGTTACAATCTATCCTTTATAATAAAGAACATCGAAGTCTGCAATATATTTGAGCAAAATATAATGTAAGACATTTTTCAAACATCTTATCTAGTTTAAATGGCATAGGCCTAATTTAAAAATCTCTTCGTAATAACTTTCATTCCATAAAGCATTTTGGCAGCTCTGCTGTTACAATCTATCCTTTATAATAAAGAACATCGAAGTCTGCAATATATTTGAGCAAAATATAATGTAAGACATTTTTCAAACATCTTATCTAGTTTAAATGGCATAGGCCTAATTTAAAAATCTCTTCGTAATAACTTTCATTCCATAAAGCTCTTAGCGAAATATCCCATTCAGTTCTTGATAAACAAGCAGGGAATTTAAACCAAAGGTTCTTGGAGAAGAGTGCCTTAATGCTCTCTGTATAATAAATAGGGCTACATGTGAAGTTCGACATGGATACCTACATTTTAAATTGATCAAGCGATATTGGTCTCTGAATTTTTGGGTATATGACTACTTAACATGCCTGCAACATGCCTACAATTCGACTGAGGCTGCTACTTAGAGTAAAATATCTTAAAACTTGATGTAAAAAAAAATCCTAATAATTCAGTAACCATCTGTCCTATCCGTGTATTAGTCAAACCCAAGTAACCGCGATACAAGCATCGTGTAAAAATATAGAAAATATTAATCAACAGACTGTTTTATAATCTGTAATTATAATTCACGACTGCAACAATTAAAAACGTTTTACAATTAAAAACGCTTTATATAACTTACTTCAGATTAATTCGGATTGATAAATTTGTTTCACGCTCATTAATTGTAAACAAAACCGGAAACAGAATGCCTAAACGCTGACTTATTACAAAGCCATAACGCAGCACTGCGTTTTGGCTTGGTATTCGTTCGTAAGAGCAGCAGAATACTGTGGTTATAACGCAGTACTATGTTTTGGCTTGGCATCGAGTGACAAATATCCGACATACTGCGTTTTGGCAACACTAAATCTCGGAAACTAGTGATAATAGAGCTTCGACAATTTTTTAACATGAAGATAGTGACATCTTAAGTGCAAAAATGTAAAAAAGTGAAAAAAAATTTTTTTCGAGTTACTGCGTTTTGGCTTTGGAGGGCAGTATAGTGGTGCTACAGGCATTCAGAATGAAATAAATTGGCAAAGACGAGAAACTTGAGTAGTAGCCTTAAAGGGCACTATATAAATCTTCGTAACGAATTAATGAATTGAGAACGCTGATTGAGATCATACAAAGGCCTTTGTGAGAAGTTGCCAAGATGTGACCATGTCCGTTTTCCTGTACCTAATATGCAACGTTCTAAGCAGAGATAAGCAGAGGTGAACATTGCATCACCAAGATGTGATGCAACGTTCTAAGCAGAGATGGGCACGATTAGTTAAATTGCTAATTGATGAGAATCATAATTAGCTACTGAAATTTTCTAATCAGTTAGAATTAGCAAAATCTTGTGGCTAATTGATTAGAATTAGAAGTAGCTGTTTGGCTAATCGATTAGTCTAATCGATTAGTTACCCCACCTCTGGTTCTAAACACAACTTACACAAGCAGATACCTTCTTTGCAATTTCCTTTTAGCCTCGGCATATTTAATGTGGCCATTCCTTATCACCTAATCTGCTGCCAATCTGAGTGGTCTTTTGAAGCTGGCTGTTTCTGTGCCTTACATGAAAGCAGTGCTTGGCTGTTGGACGTTCTTAGTGACTGGTCCAAAGCTTTGTACATTCTGTCAGCTCTCTAATCTCATTCAGAGCTAAACTTAACACTCGCCTGTTCCAGCTTGCTTACCCTGCATGCATTGTTTCGTGAATTTTCTTTTCCTTTGTTTCCTTGTTACAACAGGAATTGTGTTTACTGAGTGTTGGCTTACATATCTTGATGAATATGTAAGTTTTATTAATGATGGGAAAATGGATGGATAATTGATGCCTAGACACAGGGTGAGAATTGTTGGGGGGTTGGTGTTGGTTGGGGGGTTCAACCCCTTGTCTTTTTAGGATCCCATAGTAAAGTCTACATTTCACACCCAAACTGCACATAAATCAACATCTAACCCCCCCAGTTATTTTTGGACAATTCCCATACTGCCTAGACAGCAACATAAAGAGCTAGAAAAGTCTGATTAGTCGTAAGATTGGGGCACAATTAATTAGGCATATAATTGTAGTTGTTTATTTGAGGTGGGCTATTGGCTGTGACGTTAATTGCTGCTACTTATCTTAATCCACCTTTGTCTACCTTTTACTGTTATGGCTCCAACTTCTGAAGGTAATTCTGCATACATGTCTTTAGTTTACACTGTGAAGTCTGTTTACATCTTGCAGAAGTACCGCATGTAGTTATAAATTTACTTTTGATGTGCTGATATTTCACATGGTTTTCAATGTGATTTACACAAAATCACAAACTACAGCTTGCATTAGTCATCATCCTTGTTCATATTGAACACAGTTATGGGCAAGCAATCAAGTTACCTACCAATCAGGGATGAATTTTATTCAGTCGATGCTTATGTGCTTGCAAGTGCATTTGTTTGGAAACTTTCTCTGCAAATGTGGTTCATTGTGTGCATTCATCTCAAACTTTAGCGTTACATCATGTAGTATTTCTGAAGACAAGTTTCCTGCATCGGGTGCTATAGAAATGCCCATGAAGACTGATGGAGTGCACCAGTGGTAGGATTGTGACAAAGTGCCAATCTCATAACATTAAGCATTTTTATTCATTCTCTGCAGAACTGCCTTTGGTTATATTAGAAGTGGTTGAATGCCTTTAGAGAGACAACGTTGAAATATTGTTTGGGCTGCTGGCATGCAACTACTGAACATACATTTTAAAGCCGACTTTTCCTTGTTTCGTTACGTAGTCTTTCTGGTCTCTGCTTTATAGCCCAGCCTCATACATAGTGTGCTGTACTGCTACTTATTTTGGCCTGCATTCATCTCCATTCAAGAGCCTGTGCACTGGAAACATGAACAATGTCAAAAGTCCGATTACCAAATACTTTGATGCTTGTACGAGTATGTACATATAAGCAGTCTCTGTCTGAGTTGACTGCATTCATTGCAAGGAAATTGAAGTGAGTTTAACTGCAGTTCCTTTTCTCCTTTTAAAAGAATGAACTTAGGCAAAATGGATAATTTTGATCTTGCACAGTTTAACTGTTTCTAGTCTTGAATGTTAGCATAATGATGATTAGACTTAGTTTCTGGCATTTCATATGGAAACAGCATGTATTGCTATTACAGAAATAAGCATCCTATTGGAATACACTTGACAGTTCAGTGTGAAGGCAAAAGGTATCAGTAAAAAACTGAGTTGAATTCTTGAGCGACTGAAACATATAGAGTGGTTAAGTATTTCGTTTCGTGTCTCTATGGTTCGCAATAGATTATAGGGCCATCCAATCATTCTGTGTTTCAGTGCTTTCATGTACCTGTCAGATGCTTAAAAATTTTCAGTTACTGATACATAACTCCATAGAGTTCAATAATGTAATGCAAGTTGGTGAATTTTGATATCTCCGTTAATCATGTACTGTAGAAATATTCTGTTACTTGTTTCTGGTCTGTCAGCCTTCAACTAACTATTTGTTTCTAGTTATGCTGACCAGACATAAGGGAATTGGTAATCATGTGTCACTTGAGGTGTATAGTGATTCATGTTAAAAGCACAATCAGGTCTGAGTAATCACGTGTTACTGATGTAGTCATGGCAACGTAAGATTTGGCTGAAAGTGGAAGATAGACAGACACAAGGAAAGACTTGTTGTGCCTGAATTTGAGTTGCTGTGTGGCTGCTAAGGTGATTCAAAAACTGTGTTCAGTTTATGTTTAAAAAAATAAGTTTTTACGTCTTTGGTTTGCTGATTAGGCTTTGCATAGTTCTGCACACATGAGCTTGCCATTGTATTAAGTTTCTTGATATTAGCTTGTTACCTGATGTTATTTGTTTTCCTATTGTAGTTTTCATCATAATTATGTGTGCTTGATTAGATTGTGTAGATTCGTAATTAAACTGACGTTCTATTTGTATGGTGGCTTTTACTAATAAATTACATGAACATGTTTAATTATGTGCAGTTGGTTTATAGACTTATGTTGGTCATTTTGTAAGAACAGTAAAAAAATGACCCATTTTTGGACTCCCAAATCTCCTTGTCTGCATTTTACATTACCCTCTCCATCACCCTCCAACACTCGTGTCTAAAGCATAACTGTAGATTTGCATTCCAATTGGTTGCAGACTGGCTCAAAGAACCAAACTACAGCTAGTGCCAGCGTCTTCATAGGCCTACTGTATTTGCTTCAAACCTTTCAAACATCATCACTCTTATACTCAGTCTCTGATCGAGGTACATGTACTGCGAGCGTACATGTACTGATGAAGGTGCGGCGCTTAGGCGTGATACACAGTTAGGCTTGCATCTGTTTACATCGGATTTTTCAGTTCAGAAGTGTTCTTTTTCGCTCGTTTTTGGCTGTTATATAGCTTTCGGTCTTATCTTTGTGATTCTTTACTCGGATTACAAAGTTTGCGTCAGTTTCGAACTTTATCGGACCGTTATGGATATGCCTAACGTCGTCTACTCTGGTGACCTACTTTGGTCGTTACGCTCTGTTGCGTGTAGGATTAAACGTGCTTCACGTAAAGCGCTGTTTAACGCTTATACTCAGTCTCTGATCGAGGTACATGTACTGCGACCGTACATGTACTGATGAAGGTGCGGCGCTTAGGCATGATACACCGAGTTAGGCTTGCATCTTGACGCCCGACTTTGATCTCCTTCTCAACCCGTTGTTTGGTTAGACAGTCAGCTGGATGCCAGTCAGCTGGACCTACTCAACCGCGACCGATTCAATCACAGCAGTGCCAACCGGGCGCCCCGCCGAATTCCTCGTCGTCTCCTTCATCGTCTTCTGTTCCTGCTGCTGCTGTTGCAGAACGCTCTCTTCGTCTGGCTACACTGAATGCCAGATCTATAAAGGAGAAATACGTCGCCATCGTCGACACCATCATCTCAAATGAGCTCGATGTTTTGGTGCTAACGGAATCTTGGCACCCAGTGGCTTCTATCCCCCTAAAGAACCGGGCTCAATCCATCCCCTTCCTCCCTCTCGGGCAGGGCCTTCCCTCTCCCATATTGCCGACATGTGTTTTAGCTCATTTCTGATTAGATCAATGTATCTGTAATCCGTAGGTTTCGTCTGCAAAAAATCATCAATCCAACTTCTATTTATGCGAAGATTTCTTTCATCAATCCAGCTTCCATTTAGGCAAAGAATTATTTTCATCAATCTGGCGTCCATCTTAAATTGACCATATAGGCTACAACGGATACCAATGCAAAAATAATTAAAACACCTAAATTGGAGGATTACTGGTAAAGTTGTTCAATGTTTAACCATGTGAGTCAACGAGTGTGAATTAGCCTAAGTAGATTAAAATGTTGCATTCGCCGCAATGCAACAAATTCATCAATCTACTCAACTTGAGTTGAGCATTAATGCACTATGGCATGGACAGGAGAGTTGCCCACAATGCGATAAGGATCATACATAAACATGAGCGAAAGTAGGAATTTTTTATGGGTGGGCAAGAACAAATTTTAGGGGTGGAAAAGTTTTGAATTGTTGGCACTGGGACTGTGGCATGGACAGGAGAGTTGCTAACAATGCGATAATGATCATAAGCATGGGCTTCCGCAGGAATTTTTGGGCAACACATTTTTTTAAACGGTGGCAAAGTTTTGAATTGTTGGCACGGGGACTAATGAAGGTGCTGAAAGCAACCTATCATGTCACCCTCAGCGCTTTTATCATGCGGCAGAGTAGGCCTATTTTAGTTAATGAAATACGTAAGTGAAAGCGGATTTTTAAGTTGAAACCAATGTAAATGTTTATTTTTGTCACAACTCTATGCAGACGATAATGTCGCGCGATTAAGTAGGTATACGATAACTCCATAACACATTAACTACAGTGTGTTAACAAAATCAAGCGACTTAATTGGAAGGTGTGACGGGTTCACACTAATAATATTTACACAAGAAAAGTGGGTCTTTAATTCTGTCACAGGACTGTTAGTGAAGACTCTGTAACTTATAGAAAGTGTGATAAAAATTTGAGAAGAAACACTTCCCCCCTGTTTTTCACTGGGCTCAACTTGCGCCCGCCCTGTATAGGGATAGAAGCCCCTGTTGGCACCAAGCGTCGACAGATGTCTCGCTTCTCCGATCTATACCTGTGGGCTACTCCGTCATTGATCGCCCACGTCCTCCGTCATCGTCGGACATTGCCTCTCGTGGCGGGGGCATTATTATCTACCATCGCGATCATCTACACGTTAAGACGATCGCCCTCTCCTCCTCTCCTGCCACCTTCGAAGCCCTCGCTGTCTCTGTCTCATCCTCCTGTGGGCCGCTCACTGTTCTAGCCATCTATCGCCCTGGATCCTCACCTCCGTCATCCCTGTTCTTCGATGAACTCGGAACAGTTCTTGAACAGTTTGCCCTTCATAATACGCAATTGGCTATTCTCGGCGATTTAAATCTCCATCTTGAGAATGCGGCATTGCCATCTTCATCATAATTATGTGTGCTTAATTAGATTGTGTAGATTCGTAATTAAACTGACGTTCTATTTGTATGGTGGCTTTTCATGGACTTCCAACTGAACATGGAGCAATTTGGATTAGCTCAACATGTATCCTCGGCGACGCACCAGGCAGGTGGTTGGCTGGACGTGGTTGTCACCAGGGATGACTGTTCTCCGCGTGTTGAGGTATTTCCTCCAACCATCTCGGACCATGGGTTGGTCACTGCCACCATTCCGTTTCTGCATGAGACGCCACTCTATGCTGTCAGACAGATCCGGGGATGGCGACGTCTTGATCGTGAAACGTTCACGGCTGCTGTTCTGGCTGTTCCAGCCTTTCAAGACCCGATACAGTTCCAGGATGAACCTGCAGAGCATCTCTTCCACATCTTCCAACGTGAGATGACTGCAATTATCGATCGCCTACTCCCTCTACGTCAGACAAGGATGCGTACTTGACCTTTATCCCTCTGGTTCGATGGGGAATGCTACACCTTACGTCGTCAAGCTCGTCGATTGGAGCGCGTGTTTCGCCGCAGCGGCCTCGCGGATGACAGAGCCGCTTGGGTGAAATTCGTTCGCTCTATGCATCGTCGCCACAGGGAGAAGGAGGGTCAATACTGAAAGCAAGATCAAGTCCAGTTCTGGAGACCCCAGACGCTTATGGTCCACCTTCAAGGACTTGCTGGGGAGTTCAGGAGCTACCTCATCGCCGGCCCCTCCTCCGTTCTCGGCTGACGAATATGTCAAATTCTACACCGATAAGATCAATGCTGTTCGTCGTGACACTGCTGATCGACTCTCCGCCGCCCTCGTTCTCCTCGACTGAGCTCTCTTTTACCACCCTTGCTCCGGTCACTGAGGCTGAGCTGCGTCGCCTCATCCTTGCCTCTCCTGCCAAGTCGTCGGAATTGGATCCGCTTCCGACCTTTCTCATCCAGGAGCAAATCGAAACTCTCCTTCCGTTTCTGACGATCCTCTGTAATTCTTCTCTACGTGATGGTATCTTGCTGGCTTAACAGAAACGTTCCATCATCATGCCTACCCTGAAACAGATTGGACTGGATCCCTCTAGCCCTTCTAGTTATAGGCCAATATCTAACGTTACCTTTGTCTCTAAACTAATCGAGAAACTTGTAGCTTCCCAGTTACTTAGTTACTTAGATGGTAATAACCTTCTACCTTACCGTCAGTCTGGTTTCCGTAAGGGGCACTCCACCGAGACTCTCCTTCTTAGCCTTCTTAATGATGTATACAGTGTTATTGGCCGCTCTCAACTTACTCTTCTTGCACTTTATGACGTAAGTGCAACCTTTGACAAGGTAGACCATGATCTTCTCCTGCGTCGCCTTTCTATTTCATTTGGTATCTCTTCCTTGCCTCTTCAGTGGCTTTCTTCATATATATCTGATCGCTCGTCATCTACTGTCTTCCACTCGTCGCGTTCCCCTTGGATCCCTGTACCTATTGGCCTTCCTCAAGGTTCTGTGCTTGGCAGTGATGTGGTCTCGAGACCGCGGTCTTGGTCTCGAGACCGTCTCAAGACCGAAAAATGCGGTCTTGGTCTTGGTCTCGGTCTCTAATGTACCGGTCTTGGTCTTGAAAGGTTCGGTCTTGGTCTTGGTCTTTGTCTTAAAGGTGTGGTCTTGGTCTTGGGCGTCTGGTCTCGGTCATTCGTCCTTTGGTCTTGGCCTTGCGCCTTTGGTGTGGCTTTTGGTGGGAACTAGAGTCGGTTATTTGTGAAATGTTGTCGATAGATTCGGTTATTCAGGGACTTCTGAGATATCTTCGAATTCATGCGACGATCCGCAAGGACAAAGCGAGAGAAGACCTCGTTGTTCGCTTCTTATCAGAAGCAACAACAAAACGTTGAGGCACAGTTAACCCTGCTTTCTGGTGCTTTAGTGACTAGTTAGGCTTACAATGATGCAGTTTCTTGAGGCAAAATCAGTAGGCCTAGTCGGGTAAGCGATGCAGATCAGGTATTTGGTGGGGAATTTTTCTCTACTGGCAAACTTTTTGTTTTCCGCAACAGAGATCATGTCACTTATGCTGAGAGTGTGTTTAGCTATAGTGTGCTCTTGACCTCGCAGACTTGGGGACAAAACTGTAACTATAAATATAATAAGCATCTGATCTGAATTATGGGAATATGTAAAACTACAATTGAGAATTGCGTTTATGGTCTTGAGGCTTAGATCTTGGTCTTGGATAATGCGGTCTTGGTTTCGGTCTTGGTCTTGGACCACACGGTCTTGGTCTTGGTCTTGGACTACGCGGTCTTGGTCTCGGTCTTGGTCTTGGACCACGCGGTCTTGGTCTCGGTCTTGGTCTTAGACTAAGCGGTCTCGGTCTTGGACCCCGCGGTCGACCCCGCGGTCTTGGTCTCGGCCTTGGTCTTGGAATTTCGGTCTCGTCCACAACACTGGTGCTTGGCCCTCTTCTCTATATCCTCTTTACTGCTGACCTTGAATCTGTTCTCGCTTCTAGTGACCTTTCTGGCCACTCATACGCTGATGACCTCCAATCTTACTTGCACTGCTCTGTAAGGGATGCTTAGAGTGCTGTTCGCTTGATGTCTCGTGCAACTGACACTCTGTCTGCCTGGCTTCTTCTAATCGCCTGAGACTTAATCCCCTTAAGACCCAGTTCATATGGCTGGGTACTCGGCAAAACTTGACCTGAATTTACTTGCAGCTGAATTTCCTCTAATTTCATTCTCTACCTCTGTACGAGACCTTGGTGTCGTCCTTGATCAGGAACTAACCTTTTCTAAACACCTCTCCTCTTTGTCTCGCTCCTACTTTTACCATCTTCGTCAACTTAGGGTTGTTGCTCGCTCTCTTTCAACCTCTGCTGCTTCTACTCTTATCCATGCCTTTGTCTGCTCTCGTCTAGACTATTGCTCTTCTCTCTACACTGGTCTTCCTCAAGTCCACTTGTCCTCCCTTGAGAGGGTCTTTTGGTCTGCGGCGCGCCTTGTTGGTCGCATACCTCGCTATGGTAGCATATCTTCCTACATACATCATACTCTTCACTGGCTTCCCCTCCGGCAGCGTATTCTGTATCGGCTCTGCTCTCTTGTTTGGCAAAGCGTCTTGGGTACAGCTCCTCGCTACTTATGTTCCTCCTTTGCTCTCTCTTCCTCTTTTACTGGTCGCTCAGCCCTCCGTTCCTCTTCTCGGGGTGACTTTTTGGTTCCATTTGCCCGCACTGCTACTATGCAGCGCCGAGCATTCTCTGTTGTTGGCCCAACAGCCTGGAATGACTTGCCATCTTTCCTTCGCCTTTCTCCTCGTGTTCACTCAACTTCCTTTTACGCCCTATTAAAGACTTTCCTGTATGATCAGGCCTGGCTCGGGAGTGCTTCTGAGTAGAGCCCCTTGAAGAGGCGCTATATAACTTCTAAGATTGATTGATTGATTGATTGAGCGGTTGACTGCCGTGATGTTTTCTCAGCATATGTATGGCCGTATGGAAAACTTATTTTGCCTTCTGAACATAGCTAAATTTGCCAGCAGATTTGTGTCTAGCAGTGGCCTAAATTTACGGGTAACTTTAAATAACATAAACGCTCACGATTTATTATGTGTCAGCACAAACTTGCTGAGTACTGTAATCTCAAAAGTTGTAGGCTACTTGTGTGGCTCAGAGGGAAGATGCTTTGGGGCCATGGATCTAATTCTTGCTTTTGGGCCAAGTTCAGCAGAGGGAATTTAATTAGATAGATCCAACTCAAGGACTGTCTGCTGGTTGATGTTTACGAGTGTTAAAGAGGGAGATTAATGGTGCAAACATTGAGTTACATTGACGGAAAGACAGGGTGATTCAAAGTAAAGATAAGAACCAGTGACAGCATAAGAAGCAGTGACAGCAGAGAAAGAGACAGAGAATGCTCAGTGACTTAACAAACTGAAGGAGAGGCAGCCGGTGAAATATAAGAGAGAGGGAGCTGTGACGTAACAAGTAAAAGCAGAGAAAGCGGATGATAAAGAGAACAGTGACTTAACAAACAGAAGGAAAGACAGCAGGGACCAAAGATGGTAGGGAAGAACCAGTGAGATACATTATAAGCGCTAGAGAGCGTATGACGTATATATTTCCTTCAGGTCGCAGTGAAGTCACAATCGCTAAGCGACCTTGACCACCAAGCTAGGCATTATAAATATAGATATCGATGTTTACTTTTGTATAGCCTATCACGGCTGAAGTTGTACTGTGAAATGAAGCTTGCATGACGTCAGCCAGCGCTCATTAACATAATTGGTGACGTGTCCACGCAATACACGTCGATGATGACGTCGATTGCTCGATTATGACGTCAGTCAACGCTCATTTTGGCTAGCTTAAGGTCCAAGGCCGTTTTGAATTGGCAGCCTCAACATAGATGGTAGATGCTCGCTCTAGTAATATATTTATATATTACATGTATACATCTCTATGGGAAGAACCAAGAAAGAAAAGTTCACGAGTGCTAACGAGAGGGAGTAATGACGTAACAATAGAGAAAGATAGGTAGCGGTGACGTAAGAAACAAAAAGTAAGATAGACGGCGGGTACCAAAAGGAGAGAGCAATGACGAAACAAACAGAAGGAAAGAAGCGGGTGCCAAAAAGAGTGACGTCATGAACAGGAGAAACAACGAGTAAGAAAGCGCTGTGACGTATTAAAGAGAATCAAACACAGCGGGTAACAGAAAGAAAGAAGAAATGATGTAACAAACAGAAAGAAATACAGCGGAAGACAAAGACAGAGAGCAATGACGTAACAAAAACAGAGAGAGATTTGAAGCGGCGAGGGAGGTAAGGCGACTGTAGACGGGAATGCGTTGGTTGGGCTTCGTATAAATTAAATGTACATATAGGTCCACGTCTAGTTTACTGTGCACTGTTTCATTTCTCAGTACAAAGTTTCTGCGACCGCTCGGCGCTATGAAACTCCTTTGCTGCTAATTATATTTAGTTATTAATTTAGGTTGACAATTCTCTGTCTGTCTGTCTGTCTGTCTGTCTCTCTGTCTGTCTGTCTGTCTGTCTGTCTCTGTCTGAGAGCCTATTAGCCGCCTTTATAGATAAGTTCAAGAAGACATCATGTCAATCATGCATCTAAAGTTTGTCTATTAAAGGCTATCTAATTAACTGTTGATTTAAAAGAAAAGCTTAAACCAGCATCTCTTGTCGGTTAACTTATTTAAGTTTATTATAGCCTAGCCTATCTAACCTCTCTCGACAAATCGTTAATTCTTCTGGATTAATTGGTCCATTTGCATAGAAATCGGCGCCTTTACCGCTGTTCCCTTGCATTCTCCATCTTCTATAGATTCCTCTTCTTGGACCTTGGTCGTTGGTGTCCGCCGGTCGTCGGACACCATATATTCTTCATAGACTCTGTAGATAGCTCGAAGCTTCTCTCCAAGCTAAGATGTTCAGTTTGCTACCACTCGCGTCAAATCAGTTCCTTTCAGCTTTCACTTATAACTATGCTAAGTGAAGGTTCGCAAAAATAACGCTCGATCACTCTGGGCTTAAATACGCTCCAGATACACGCAACCGGACAGTTCGATGTAGATATCTCGACGCTAATTTCACTCCTAAACGTTTGTCTGATAGAGTTTTACCCACATGACTACTGTACGTCAAAGTTGATCGATAGATCGAGGAAGCTCTTTCTACTCGATCGACCAGGAGCGGATTGCTTGACCTTTTTACGCAAGACGGCGGCAAAATTCAGTCGACTGAGCAGACGACTCTCGTAGGCTAGTTCGTTGACATTCACTGCTCACCACATAAATTCAACATAGTCCCGAAACAGTAAATATACCCAAATCCTAGCTAATTATTTTAAATCCTAGCTAAATATTTAATCCCCTATACAATGCTGATTTTTAGATGCTGGTTAATTAATTAACTTGAATAATTAAACTGCCATGCATTAATCTATGTTTTCCTAACACTCTACATGTACATAATAAATTATAAACATGTCCTTACGTATACATTAGTATAAGATGAAACTGTCTTGTCAAGGGGAATTGTTACATGTTCCATTATGTCGTCATCTTAATGTAGCATTATGATATTTCTTAAGGTTCTCTGTAGTAGTCCCCGGAGACAGTCGCTAAGGAATTACCGACTGACCTAACAGGCTAACAACAGTCGACCATGCTTGCTTACCAACTGACTAAGTCGCTTGGACTTGTAGACTGGCTGAACTGAATCGACTTCTTAGGAATTGTGGTATGTCTAGTAGGCCTAATTACTTAATGTAATGCATTTTACAGCGCATACTGTACTGACAGACCGTTGACTGAAATGTTACTGTGAATTTATGAAAGGTGATGGATGCAGATGAGTACGTGTTTATAAAAGGAATAAAACACATGACTAAGTCGGAAGCTGCAGTGCAGTGCTCGATCAATTCCATATTGATTAATTCAGTGGTTCACGCCATTACTTAGCCAACTCATCTATAATGACTACACTGACCGTACACTGTCGTTCGGAAGATGAGACGGTGAGGGAGAGGATTGGCCACCCGCCCTCATATGCCGAGGCTAAGAAAATGAAATCGCTAACACTTCATACCTATGGCTGCCTCAGGGCTAGCTTAAGGAATGCTTTTGTTCTTCTTCACACCATTTTCAGAGCAAGGCAACTTTATTAAAAGTCAATCAGTCAACGGCACTTTACCTTAAATTGTTTGTTTTAATGATGAGCAGCTTTCTTTGCAATCAAACACTATGTTGCCGCGATTGTTGCGACTATTTATGCAGTATGCTTTAAAATAGTAATAGGCCTATGTCTACTCCAGCAGTGATATTTAGCAGTGTTTCACGTTTCTGGCCCATTCTGTCATTCAGCCGCGGCGACCCTCGGACCCTGTAGCAGGAACACAGCACCCTTTGAAGGCAGTGACGGCTCCCAAGATAGGAAACACGACTAAGCAAACAGCAGCAGTTGAACAGTTCAGTAAAAATAACTGAATAAACGTAGAAACTAACAATAACGAAACCAATTTCATGGCTTGGGTTTCAATGGAGTTTAACAGGCGCTGCAATCACTTGCTGCAGGTTAGAAAAAGTAGTGTATACAGTTTATAATTGTCATGATTGCTTGACGTCATATGCGACGTGGCAGACACCACGCAGGCAGGCTGCAGGTAGTAAGACCGGAGACAGCAACTGCATGGTGATCTAACATCGACTTATTGTTAATCTGTTGCATTGTGACTCGTATATAGGCCTACTCTATAATTAAGCAAGTGTTGCTTCTGTCCTGCTGTTGATGTCTTCGTCAAAAGACTCGAAACTCGGAGACCGATAATAAGCAAAATATCAAGCAAACGACAATGACAATAAATGTGATTTGAAACATGTTTTATCATCAAAATGGAAATTTGTTTTTTTTGGGAGAGCTTTGTGACGTCATTTTTGAGGGTGTGTTACTTTTTGTGACGACGTGTGACGAGGAGGAGGGGTAAAATATCGGCCGAAATCGCTTGACGTCACTTAGCAACTGGTTTCGACTTGAGGGCTTAGAAGCGGATGGTGGTGGTGGATGACGGGTGGATGCAGAGACTTCTCTGTAGGACTTTGCGCTTTAATTGTAACCCATCAGGCGTTAGAGACGGCGCTACAGAAGTTTAAAACAATAATTTCTGATTGTCACAATGGGCGTGTCTATGCAATAGGGCATACAACAGCAACGGTCGGAAATGTTCCATATGTTAATTAAGGTAGTGATGCATTATATCATGTTTAGCCCTGTTGAAGCCACGATTTGCTTTGAAAGTGACCATAGCAAAAAACTAACAGTGTGGATTATAGCAGCGTTGGCCTCTGTCTATAGCCTACGTACGAGCCTCAGCCTCTGTTTCTCCATCAATTCGTTTTCAAAGTGCTTTGCTTATTTTGTGCAGACGCGCGTAGGCCTCGGCCAAGCGCGACAAATTTATATACATTTTGTTGAAAACATTCGTGTCGGTCGGGTCCATTGGCTGACATGTGCGTCGCAGCTGTCGACGACGAACGACCGAAGACGTCGATAATCGTTCGACTGTTTGACTTCACCTCCGTCAATACGACCGACCGACCGACCGATGAGGCGGCCACGGCGGGCGGCGGGCGAGCGCTCCTCCGCCGATGACGACGGCGGCGGAAGGGGCGGACGGAGGTCGACCATTATTTGCATCCATAGTCGTCCCAGCTGCTGCCGTCCAACCATTGACGTCGTCTCCCTACATTATTCACACACACCACGGTTGAGAGGAAACTACGGGTTGTGCGGCGGCTCAGTCGTCGTGTTGTGTGATGTAAAGAGTAGGAGTAAAGTAAAAAAGAAAGGTACAGAAAGGTACAGATAAGTGTAAACTCACATATTTATGCTGAATATTGACGCTACATAAATAGACATCGAAAAGAAAGTGTCCATATTTGCCTCTTGGTCTGTCAATAATTGAAAGCTATGAAGAAGTTCCCACATTAATATATTTAACTAAATGAAGGAATTTCTACAGCGCCACTATCCTAACATACAACTCGTAGACCATATTTTAATCAGTGTATTGTTAGTCGTTGGATTATATCTACATGTAAAATATATCACTGTAGCCACTAGCCTGTACACTCGGTCGCCAGCTGTGAACCGATGATGCATTTATATGCATGCAAGCCATCACCACACACCACACACACCTATGTTTAGGCCTGATAGTCACGTGTTTCCAACACCTGAATTCTAATATCCTTAGTCCATATAGAAACGGCTTAGGCGTCGTATCGGGACCTTGTTTCTCGCGGTGCATCGTGGCGGCGGCGGCGGTGGCTGTTCAGCTGGACGGACGGACGGATGGAAGGACACGGTGTCTGCTAGTAGCCGTTAAGGCACCGTTCGTTCACCTGTGGATCAGTTAGACTTTTTCCACAGTAGAGTCGTCTGACTCGTCTCGTCAGTTGTCAACGCCGATGGATCCAGTGGTTCCAGTTGGATGATCACAGGTCTGCATACAACTGGAGCAGGTCTACTGAGCGCCGAACGAGCCAGGGATTCTAATTCTCGCCCTCACGGACGAAAGCCTCAGTGGGATCTCTGGAGATCTGTCTCAGATCGGTGGGACTTTCGTTCGTCTGGGAGAGAAGGTTCGAACTCCAGACCACCATTGGTCCACGCCCAACGACCTCTCAACTCCAGGCCGTCTTTAATGTTCCCGGTCGCTGCGTCGTGCATGCAACATTGACGGTCAACGTATTATGTTGGGCCATTTAATTGCTTCGTAATCTTAATCGTAAACTCCATATTTCTATAGCGCTACTCTGAAGCGTAGTGCACTTCCATAATTAGTAGCCTACTTAGTTCGTCCTGTGCAGATGGCATATGGAGCAACTATAGTCATCTCTCTATCCATCTCTATCAATCGCCAACTGAATATGCTGCGTAGGACCTATACATAATTTTATATACATGTAGATCCGTTCCAAGAGGATTTGCGTCTGCATTCGTGGGTTGTAAGTCCACAGTAAATGCTTCCTCCTTTATGACTTCGCAGCAGCTAAATTTACTTCGCCTATTACGGAATTTCAAGTTGGAGTTCAAAATTTTAAAATCTACAATACTAACTATAGACTATGTGACCGTGTCTGATAAACTCTTACGAAGGTGAAAGGTTAATAGTCGAGAAATGTGTTCAAACGGCAAGTAGGCCTATAGGCATCAAATATGGAACAAACTGAGTTCTTTGCATATTTATATCTCTTGTTCTGCTAGCTATTAAACTATAAGCTTTTAACGTAGAGTTGTGCTGCCTAAGTATTTTTTCAATTAATTAAACGCCATTTTGACGTTCTGCAACAAAACCGTAACTAAACATGTCCCACGGGTGCTCTAATTTGAAATCATGATTAGGCTATTAATTATTTGAAAAATGGCCCAGTTACGTAGTTTATTGTCATAACCAATGCTATGCTTATGGAAATTTCATTGAACTCAGCCTCGGAAGGTATGAAAATTCACGTTCTAATTATGGGCCTACATAGTCAAAAGCGTTGACGATCTCTAGGCTCAGCGACTTAGATCAGATAATAATCGCAATTTTTGGAAACCAGACTATCCGCGAAGAGACCTATCTTCAAAAACAATGGCCTAGTTGGTTTCTTTTTGTCATAAAAACATGCGATTTTCATCTAATCCATTCAGCAATTTCGGCCAATCCAGTGTAGGCCTATACTATCAAACACAGTTTGGATTTTCCGACTATTTGGGGTTTCTTTGGAACGGTCACGTATGTCAAGTATATTTAGATGTCCGATTGCTGCTGCTGCTGCTGCTGCTGCTGCTGCTGCTGCTGCTGCTGCTGTGTAAGCGCTAAAGCAGAAACTTCTATAAAAATCTCACCTTCGAAGAAACTATCATTCTCATGTCGATAAAGGCTACAATTAATAATATAAACGCACAGAAATCTCTGCGCCTGCCTGCCTGACTATGTCTGTGCATGATGTTACGCTATTTGCCTGTTAAGCTGTTTCGCCATGGACAATATGGCTTACGTCATTCTACGTCGTCATAGCAACGCGAGATAATGCACAGGACGACATGCGGATCCTTCTTCGTGTCTATAAGGGAATGGGGAGGGAAGGAAGGGAGGGGAAGGAAGGGAGGGAGGGAGGAGGGGAGAGGGAGGGAGGGAGGGAGGGAAAGGAGGGAGGGAGGGAGGGAGAAGGAGGGATGGAGGGGAAGGGAGGGAGGGAGGTACGGACAGCCGGGAGGGACGGCAGAGAAGTAAGAGGGAGGAGAGGAGAGGGAGGGGAGAGGGAGTGACTGACATTTTCATTACCCTCGGACGGACGGAGGGAAAGAGGGAGGGAGGGGAATGAGGAGGGAAGGAGGAGGGAAAGGGAAGGAGGGACGAAGGGAGGGACGGAGGGAAGGGAGGAGGTACGGACGGCCGGGAGGGACGGCAGAGAAGTAAGAGGAGGGAGAGAGGGACTTACCCTCGGACGGAGGGAGGGAGGGAGGGAGCAGACACGCACGATCGCCGTGAGAGACGTGGGGAGGGAGGGACGGGAGAAGGAAGGGACGGGAGGAAGTAAGGGAGGGAGGAACGGACGGACGGACGGAGGTAGGGAGGGGAGAGGGAGAAGACTTATGTCAATCATAGCACGAGAAGACGCATCTCTTGACATTTTCAAATTGTTTTTAACCGTCTTAGGACGGGCCAACATCTAGTAAATTATAATCTAACAAGATATATATCCTACATCACCGAGCGTACTGTTTTGTAAGCACATGACTATATGGTATCTGGAAGCATTGTGCCTTCTCAGGTGCCATCCATGCGTGGATAATATAACTTTAGTCCAGAAGTAAATGTGTTTACCATATATATACGAGTATATGTATACTCATAAAACTGAACGCATGCAAACAAAGACCAAGCAGAGTAGGCTTTTCTGAAAACCTTCGTCGGACGCATTTTTACATCACAGTCTCAATAGGCCAATAATTATTAGAAAGGTCGTCGGCTGTAGGGCCACAGTGCTTTTGTCACACTCATTTGGTCAGAAATAATAAATTATTTGGGTGCCTAAGCTCAGGTGTGGCTATATTCAAACGTGAAAAGTGAAGTCTTGTAGGACATCAAGTAGTGCTACATAAAGGCTAAAGCAGGAGTGGGCAACATACTGCCTGAGGGCCCGATCCGTCCCCTCTGGGGACCTTTGAACCGGTCCTTGACATGTCTTTTATATTAGCATTGTACCTGTCACTTCGGAACCTTTTATCCGTTTTATTTATTTTTAAAATTGAATTAACCTAAAATATATTTTGTTTTTGTTGGTGTAGTGTAGGATTGTAAGTATTAAAATAGTTAGGTTTTAATCATACAAATTACCTTTATTTACTCTTACGGTTATTTTGCAATGTTTAGTTTGAATAAAGTTAACAATGTCTCATTTTCTGGGGCAAATGAATCTGCAAAAATTAACCTGCTGTTAGCATACGGACTCGAGTCTTCCTTAAAATCTTAGGGCGGCTCTCTGTTCAAAGAAGTTGCCTATGCTTGGGTTAAAGCCACAGTAAAAGTAGATCATAAGAAATCCGCCGCCAAAAGGGGTCGTCGTCGGTCGTACAAAAGAGCGCATTGCTGGTCATTACAGTTGCAACTCGTTCAGCGAAAGAAAGCACAACCTATAGATTACTTGGTTCCTTTCAAAATTTCTGGAATCTGGATACGTCATGCCCTTCACCCAGTCTGAAAACTCTGCCACTGTATCATCTATGGAAATAGACGATTAATTGCACATAATTGCTAATGACACGAATTTACCAGAGATATTTATTAAATACAGCCAACAGGTTTATTATTTATAATTATTTGCTTGCATGAAATTGGTATTGCCTTGCCTATAAGCCATATATGTAGGTCTACGCCTGACCTATATTAAATTTTAGCCTATTGTGGCCAGTGTGCAGTACTTTCAGTTCAAAGGTTGATATTTAATTATGGTTATCACCTATCAAAAACCAAACCTTTAAATTGTCACTGGTTAGACTTGTCGCGTGAAAATCGAAAAATGAAGATAATGTCTTTGCCGCTCATGCAAGGTGCCTTGCGATAAGGGCAAAACCACCAATGTTACACATGAGCTGATGACTTTATACTGCCGTTGATACTACATATAGATTGCATTTGCTTGGTATGACTGCGGTGCATACTTTACTTGTAATCAGTAAGCCATGGCGCTTCTAGACGGCAGATTGCTTATAGCCTACATTTGCATTAAACGTCCGGATCCAGTTTTCGAATCCAGTTGTGCAATCGACAATAATTGGCTGTGAAGCCCAGTGAGCAAAGTTCATCGGTTTGCTGTTATTTTGTTCGTCTATCAGCTGACATATTCCAGGTCCACTTAGGAATGATGTTGATAGAGATGAGTACTCAATATTAAATAAGCGTATCCGTCTTACTGTATATAGCGTTTCTTACATAACCCTACGCTAACTTACTTGTAACAGTAGACCTACAATACACTAAAATATAATACAGTGCAATATAACCTAGGCCTATATTCAATCTGTTCACCACACATAAGGTATCAGCTTGACCTCCCCGGATTCTAACCTGGCACCGAAACGGACCAAACAACCTGGCTAGGTTCCTATATTGAAGACTTGATTTGGCTATTGAGGGAGGACTTGATTTGATATAGCGCCGGTGTTAAGGTGGTCTCACTAACGTGGCTTTTGTGCGGAGCTAAGAAATTTCGGAGATATACATTCAGTTCAAATGCCCTAGATAATTACCAATGAAACTCTTACCTTTGATGAGTAACTCATCTTCAATATATATATATATATATATATATATATATATATATAAATATATATATATATATATATATATACATATATGACCAGTAGCTTTACGTGATGACTCGCGAGGATGCTATAAAAGTGCGACTTGATCAACATGTGCCAATTGATTGAATATTAATATACATATGGGATTTTATGCTACTACTATGACATATACTACATATATAACGCAACGCATTGATAGACGTGATTGCATATGTATGTATGTATATGTCTGTATGAAATGAATGTTTGTTCACACGTGGTCATTTGTTGCACAGAGGAAGTCGACTATCGAACGGATGCAAATATTGTTTCGGATTGGAGCGTATACCTGCATGCATGCATGCATGCGTGACACACATTAGAGTAACACCTGTTCATCCTGGCGGCCAACGGTTCAATAAAAGCATTAGATCGAAGCACAGATGACTGAATGGTTTGATCCGTATGTCCACCTTTGCCTGCCTCTCCCTTTCGACGTCTATCTCTCCGCTCCACGTCACCTGTAGGCCTATAGGCTATAGTCATGCTTTAGATTAGATATCGTTCTCCTCATATACAGTTCCTTTAGAAGTTTTAACAACAGTTACTTTAGAAACCATTGGACAAAGCACATGTATGTTTATATACATATGCACATTCTACAAAAAGTTGTTGTAGGCCATATGTATGTAAATATATGTATGTATGTATGTATGTATGTATGTATGTATGTATGTATGTATGTATGTATGTATGTATGTATGTATGTATGTATGTATGTATAATATTATATGTATGTATTATATGTAGGCTTATGTATTATCCATCTCGGCTAAAGATATAACCATACTCCAGAAACGCTGTCGTTTATCATGTCTACGACGTTTTGACGCGTCTCCACAGGCCACGTTGTATACACGTCAGATGACTTGTAGAAAGTGCATTTGCCATGCCAATTGGGATGTGGAAATTGATCAAATTAATATTATAAACGAACAGAAATCTCTGTCCGTCGTGTTACGCGAAGCCGCCGCGCAGTGGCCAACCACACACGCAGCGGACGCACCGTGGCCGACCACACGCGCAGCGGACGCACAGTGGCCAACCACACACGCAGCGGACGCACAGTGGCCGACCACACACGCAGCGGACGCACCGTGGCCAACCACACACGCAGCGGACGCACAGTGGCCGACCACACACGCAGCGGACGCACCGTGGCCAACCACACACGCAGCGGACGCACAGTGGCCGACCACACACGCAGCGGACGCACAGTGGCCAACCACACACGCAGCGGACGCACAGTGGCCAACCACACACCACGCAGCGGACGCACAGTGGCCAACCACACACCACGCAGCGGACGCACAGTGGCCAACCACACACCACGCAGCGGACGCACAGTGGCCAACCACACACCACGCAGCGGACGCACAGTGGCCAACCACACACCACGCAGCGGACGCACAGTGGCCAACCACACACCACGCAGCGGACGCACAGTGGCCAACCACACACCACGCAGCGGACGCACAGTGGCCAACCACACACGCAGCGGACGCACAGTGGCCAACAACCGGACACGCGCAAGGGAGGGGAAGGAAAAGGTGCGGGTGTGCGGGAGGGGAAGGGTAGGGGTGGTTGGGAGAGAATGGGTTGGGAGGGGAAGAGGAGGCGAGGCAAGAGGGCTGCTTTTCAGCGAAAACCACATTTAAACATTATTCAGACGTCCTAGGACGGGCAAACATCTAGTTTATAAATATTGTCGGTTTAATATTTGCCTCACACGCTTTGAATCGCTTTTTGATTATTTCTAACTTAGCCTATTCGTCGCCATTCTGCTACCCCTACGTAGGCCTACTCGACGACAGAACTTGGGTTCGAGTAGTTTGTGTAACTGACGTTTAACTGATGACACTCATCTTGTCCATGCCGTCACAGTCCTCTGCGCCAATTGATCCCATCCTGACTTTCTTCCTTCGTGCCTTCATCGATGAGTTTCTACCTTTCTTGGTGCGGCTCTGTAATGCGTGCGTCGCTGACGGAGGAAGTCCTGCTAGCCACCCAGAAACGTTCCATCGTATGGTCATCACTACAGAGGCCGGGAATGGACCCTGATAACATATTGACAGCTACATGCCCATTTCAAATCAAAGTTCCTTTCAAAAGTGATTGAGAAAATTTGTAGATCAGCATATGTCGCGCTAATCTGGAAGCGTCTGACATCATAGCGAAGCTGCAGTCTGAATTTAAAAAGGCCCATTCAAAGGAAACGGTTCTTTTGCGGCTGCTCTCCAACTTCTATGACGCCCTCGTGTCAGAACGTGTGACGCTGCTCGCTTTTCTCGACGTGAACGCGGCGTTCGATACGGTCGACCATGATATAACAGTGGCACACGCCAAGATATCATATATGCTGTACATTCTTTATAGGCCTACGTCAGGTATTTGGGCCTTGTTCAAGTTCTATATGGGCTTGCATCAGCTAGAGCATAATTTTATTATGCTGACGATGTGCAGGCCTACACTCGCTGTTCCTCTGCAGTGGAGGCGCCAGGATTTCAGGTTTGGGTGGCTAAAGCTCCAAGCCCTTCCCTTTTGTCCCCTCTTCCCTGTGATTGGCAGTGATTTCCCACTTTTTGAGGGGGCTGAGCCGCAGTTAGGGGGCTAAGCCCCCTATCCCCCTGGCGCCGCCACTGTTCCTCTGACTGTGTTGTGGCTGCTCGGATGTGCCGAGCAATGGATGCTCTCTCCGTTTGGCTAGCAGTGTCTAACCGTCTGCTTCTTAACACTTGTAAGACCCAATCTATCTGGCTGGGTGGTGGTAGACGGTCGGCGGGCGTTGACCGGTGCTTGGTCGCTGAAGCCTTCTCACATATTACTTTCCTGGATTAGGTCCAGGACTTGGGGATCATTCTGGACCAAGAGCTTCGTTTTTCTTTGCACATAAATCAGTTTACCAGTATAGCTGCTATTATCAGCTTCACCAGTTACGAGTTATTTCTCGCTACTTGTCTTACGACGTTGCAAGCTCCAGCCACCCATAATACCTGCTTATGTTACCAGCAGATTGGACCAGAGCTGCTCGATCCTGGTGGGTTTTGCTTCTTGCTCTACCTGCCCGCCTACGTTCTGCTGCTCGTCTTATTAGGCGCATCCCGAAATATTCTTCTGTCTCAACTTATATGCGTGACACGCTGCACTGGCTTCCAGTCACGCAGCGTTTCTCCTATAGGCTATAGGATATCTGCGCTGGTCTGGCGGTGCCTTCTTGGTAGCGCCCCGGCCTACCTGTGTGAGCTCTGTCTGTCGTCAGGTCTCAGATACAGCCGGCCGTCAAGCCCTTCGCTCTACTGCCAGTGGCGAACTTCTGGTTCCTCGCGCTGTAGTACTTCAACTATAGGCTGTGTCGCGCATTCTCGATTGTTGGCCCTCGACTTGGAATGAACTTCTGCTGGAGATACACCTACTGCCTAGAAACAATGCGAACATTGACGGTCAACGTATTATGTTGGGCCACTTAAATGCTTCGTAATACATACATACATAGGCCTACATATATGTCTTAAAAGTTTCTCAAGTCTTTAGCTACTTGTATTGTCGTGGTTGGTCTGGGAGCCTCTGGGTAGGTCCCTTGAAGGGCCGCTCTACAAATTCTTGAAACGAATGAATGAATGAATATGGATTCGTGGGCCTGTCGCTGGAATGGCTTCGATCGGTTTTGAATGAGCGGACAATGATGGTAATAATGGGTTCAGATTGCTCACTGGCACCAGTGATGTTGTCGAGTCCATCTAAGCCGAGTCCGAGTCAGGTCCGAGTCCGCCTAAGCCGAGTCGAGTCCGAGTCCGACTCACAAAAGATCGAGTCCAAGTCCGAGTCCGAGTCCTTCAACACCAAAATACTCTGAAAAACGTAATTTAACGATAGAAAATAACAGCGCATGTTTGCTGAAAGATTATTACTTTTTTTGCCCCGAGGTAAACATGATCCCTCAGGGACTTCAAGATTAATTAAACTGTTCAAAGTCTCGAACGGTTAGAACTCACCGAGCTCGGGCAAAAGGCTGGCAAAGGTACCGCAGATTGCAACAGCGTTAAAGCGTTGTGTGGCTATCATTATTATTATTATTATTATTATTATTATTATTATTATTATTATTAAAAACTATCATTTATAACGCGCCTAAACAAAAAGAATCTTGCACAAAAGCGCGAAACAGGAAAGTCTAATCATAATACGGTAAATCTTAAGCAAATAGTCTTAAGGTTATTTTTAAAGATTGATAATGTAATGTAGCCTAATGTAATTTGTCCGCTACAATTTTGGCTTCAGGACCTCAGTCATAATTTTAATTAAAAGAATAATTGAAGAAAAACTTATTTCTAAACAGTGAGATTAGACTCAGTGGCGGTGTCAGAGGGGATAGGGGGGCTTAGCCCCCCGTAACTGCGGCTCAGCCCACAAAAGAGGGAAATCACTGCAAATTAAAGGGAGGAGGGGACAAAAGAGAAGGGCTTGGAGCTGTAGCCCCCCAACCTGAAATCCTGGCGCCGCCACTGATTAGACTAAGGTATTTTAATACTGCTTTATTGCGTACACATCTATATCTAGGTAGCCTACATGCTACGGCTCCTGAGGTTCATGCGCAGAGGGCTGCAAAATCGTTTAATGTCCGATTAATTACCATTCGGCTGGCTAAGTTGCACGAATGGGATATTCCGCTAGGTCCAGAACAGGGCTGTCAAAGGCTTGGTTTTTTGTTTTTTGTTTTTTTTTGTTTAAAAAAAACAATAAAACAAAAAACCTCAGATTTTGGTTTTTTGGTTTTTTATAAATTTCAAAATTATAAATGCCAAAAATGTCGTCTCTTCAACTCTCTTCGCAATTGTTGTATGTTCTTTGTTAACTTCGTTTTATGACATTCTACGGCTCTACTGTTCTCGTTAATTTCATTTATAGGCTATGCGTCTGATTAATTTGAACGGTATTATGCCATTTTATGAGTTTTATGATCTGAAATAAGTTAGGAAAATCTCAAAAGCAAAAAGGCAAAAACAAAAAACAAAAAACCAAATAAAACCAAAAACCCAAAAAAACAACTTTTCATTTTGAAAAAGTTTGGTTTTTTGCACCTCTGGGTCAGAAGCGCTAGAAACGGGTCAACTCTTCCTTCGACGGGCGACGGCCCTAGCTGATCATGGTGTGTAATATGAGCCACCATTTTAAAGATGGAATTGCAATGCTTCCGTGCCGCAGACTAATATTAAAACAGTAAAAAACGATTTCCTAAGATTAAACTTACTAGGATAACCAAGGCCGTAGCCAGGATTTTGTTTCGGGGGTGTTTACTCGTTCTTGAACAAGCCGACAAGCAACCAAGTCAACCGTCTATAAGGGGTTTGGAGGAGTGCTGTGAGCTCTCAAAGCACTGTAGAGCTGCATCATCTAAGTTCACATGAGTGCTCTTAGTTCTTACACCGTAGCCTATATGTTAGTAAAATAATTATAATGCAATATTGATATTATACATTATTTAATTTCGGGGGGTGTTTAAACACCCAAAACACCCCCCTAAATACGGCCTTGAGGATAACCATTAAGAAACAATTTGGCCTATGCCTAATGTAAACAACACTGAGAACCGGTTACATGGAAAAAATAGCCATAACGGCCTATTTCTACTGTCTCATTCCATAAAGATAGGGCCCATATTACACATTCGATCACAGGACCATATGTGACGCCAGGGGTCAAAACCCGTCGCTTGTCGCTTCCTAGATACTGAGCTAGAAGCTGAAATAGGCGAGAGGGGTCAACAATGTAGAATATTCTTCAATTCAGCAGTTGCCTGCGAATTTGCCATAACTTGCAAAGTAATAATCCGATTTTGATGCCGTTTGTTTTATTCCAAACAGAATAGAGCCCTTTATTACACAGCAAAATTGCAGAATAATCAAGTAATGGTTGCTGAGGACTTTAATGACATGAATATTCCGAAACTTTTTATTCGATTTTTTCACTCTATACCAATGAAAGAATCAAACGCATATAACTTCAGTTAGAAAAAAGATATTTTCATTCTGTAAAAAGTATTTTGAAGCAGATTAATTATAGTATATGACTAAATAAAAAGGTCAGAAACCGACATGTGACGGGTTTTGACCCCGTCACATAGGCCTATTACAAAAATGGTGTGCTTCGGGGAAATCTGTTATAGCGTGATCGACGAATGTATTATAGATCAACAAAGTTGTGTTTTTATATAATAAAGAAATTGTCTATCTTCTGAAACATCAGGGCATACCATAGATGAAATCCTAAACTATATAACACTTGTTGAAGTTCAACAAGTCTTATAAGCAACATGTATCAAAACATAAACATTGATGCTTTTCGGGCAGAAGTTATTAGTAAAGGCACACATCCAGAACAGGAAGTTGAAATCAGTATACGCGCGGATGGTTTCCCACTGTAAGAGCTCTCCGCAGACATGATAGGTGGGAAATACAGTCGAGGCCCATATTACAAGCCTTTCCCATAGGCTTATCACAGGGTCTATAGTTTTGAATGAAAAGCCTGAACACAATTTCACATAAGGTATAGGCCTACAGTGAATCATAATTTGCGTTTCAAGGAGGCTTTATTCGATCACTGAAGGTCGGCATTTGAATTAGGCCTACTAGACAATTCTTGTAGGTAGGCTACTATAGCAACATAATCTCTTTGACATTGGAAGAAATGAGACAACGCGTGCCTTCAACTTACCAACTTACTTTTCGAACCAACAAAAATACTGATGACGTAAATTTGATAAAGCCATCATCTTGCGATAGTTGTTCTGATGACGTCATCTTTCGACCGATCGTTTGGCGCCTTGGAAACGAGTCGATCAAGCTTCATTTCGAAAATCGACGTGGAGGTCTGGAGGAGGAGGCCATGCAGGCGAAGAGCTAATGGCAAACATTTCGAGGAAAAAAATATCGAAATTCGTCAATCAGGAGAAGTAGAAAGATGAAACTCGGCGAAAGAACTGTATCATTTTATGACACAAATTAAAAATCGAAAGATTGACACGACATGTAGGCCTATCTTTGAACAGAAGATCATCCAAAAATTGTTATCAGAACAAAATTTATTCGAAATTCGACGAAAAACTGCTCCTTTTGAAGACACAAATCGACCAATAATCCGCACGACATTATTACTTCGAACAGAAAATCGTCTCAATACTCATCGATCACAAAGACGCGGAAATCGAAGTTAAACGTAAGAATTGTTCAACTGGAAGACGCAAATAGTCTACTGTCTATAATTTATCATACATATATATTATGTATACATATGTAAGCTTATGTAATATGTATGTATGTAGGCCTATGTATGTACGTATGAGCACTTGTTTTAGCGCCCCTTCAAGATTTCTACTAAGAGGCGCTCCCGACTACAGCGCGGACACTACACTGAATCGGAGTTTCACGCCGAAGCGCATGAGCAATTGCGAGTGAAGGGTCCTACGCGGCGGCTTGAGGTGGATTCGAACCCGCAACCCTCCGGCGGCAAGGCACCGAACATACCTCTACACCACCGCGCCCCATTATATATAGGCCTAGATAGATGATGATGATGATGATGATGATGATGATGATGATGATGATGATGATGATGATGATGATGATAGATAGATAGATAGATAGATAGATAGATAGATAGATAGATAGATAGATAGATAGATAGATAGATAGATAGATAGATAGATAGATAGATAGATAGATAGATAGATAGATAGATGATAGATAGACAGAGTTTCTGACAGACAGACAGACAACAGAATACTGACAGACGATGATAGATAGATAGATAGATAGATAGATAGATAGATAGATAGATAGATAGATAGATAGATAGATAGATAGATAGATAGATAGAGATAGATAGATAGATAGATAGATAGATAGATAGATAGATAGATAGATAGATAGATAGATAGATAGATAGATAGATAGATAGATAGATAGATAGATAGATAGATAGATAGATATAAAACCGGTAAAGTTATAGTTAAAGGATCCTGGCATTTAGGTGTGGCGAGTGAGGCTATTCCTATAAAACAAGCTCCGTGTTAGAGCTTTTGTAAAGGAGAACCGAGTGAGGTTATTCCTATAAAACAAGCTCCGTGTTAGAGCTTTTATAAAGGAGAACCGAGTGAGGTTATTCCTACAAAACAAGCTCCGTGATGGAGCTTTTGTAACGGAGAACCGAGTGAGGTTATTCCTATAAAACAAGCTCCGTGTTAGAGCTTTTGTAAAGGAGAACCGAGTGAGGTTATTCCTATAAAACAAGCTCCGTGTTAGAGCTTTTGTAAAGGAGAACCGAGTGAGGTTATTCCTATAAAACAAGCTCCGTGTTAGAGCTTTTGTAAAGGAGAACCGAGTGAGGTTATTCCTATAAAACAAGCTCCGTGTTAGAGCTTTTGTAAAGGAGAACCGAGTGAGGTTATTCCTATAGAACAAGCTCCGTGTTAGAGCTTTTGTAAAGGAGAACCGAGTGAGGTTATTCCTATAAAACAAGCTCCGTGTTAGAGCTTTTGTAAAGGAGAACCGAGTGAGGTTATTCCTATAAAACAAGCTCCTTGTTAGAGCTTTTATAAAGGAGAACCGAGTGAGGTTATTCCTATAAAACAAGCTCCGTGTTAGAGCTTTTGTAAAGGAGAACCGAGTGAGGTTATCCCTATAAAACAAGCTCCGTGTTAGATCTTTTGTAAAGAAGAACCGAGTGAGGTTATTCCTATAAAACAAGCTCCGTGTTAGAGCTTTTGTAAAGGAGAACCGAGTGAGGTTATTCCTATAGAACAAGCTCCGTGTTAGAGCCTTTGTAAGGAGAAGAGTGACGGAGTGAGGTTATTCCTATAAAACAGGCTCCGTGTTAGAGCTTTTGTAAATGAGAACCGAGTGAGGTTAGCCCTATAAAACAAGCTGCGTGTTAGAGCTTTTGTAAAGGAGAACCGAGTGAGGTTATTCCTATAAAACAAGCTCCGTGATAGAGCTTTTGTAAAGGAGAACCGAGCCAGGTTATTCCTATACAACAAGCTCCGTGTTAGAGCTTTTGTAAAGGAGAACCGAGTGAGGTTATTCCTATAGAACAAGCTCCGTGTTAGAGCTTTTGTAAAGGAGAACCGAGCCAGGTTATTCCTATACAACAAGCTCCGTGTTAGAGCTTTTGTAAAGGAGAGCCGAGTGAGGTTAGTTCTATAGAACAAGCTCCGTGTTAGAGCTTTTGTAAAGGAGAACCGAGTGAGGTTATTCCTATAGAACAAGCTCCGTGTTAGAGCTTTTGTAAAGAAGAACCGAGTGAGGTTATTCCTATAGAACAAGCTACGTGTTAGAGCCTTTGTAAAGGAGAACCGAGTGACTCGGAGTGAGGTTGTTCCTATAAAACAGGCTGCGTGTTAGAGCTTTTTTAAATGAGAACCGAGTGAGGTTAGCCCTATAAAACAAGCTCCGTAAAAGTCCGTATTAGAGCTTTTGTAAAGGAGAACCGAGTGAGGTTATTCCTACAAAACAAGCTCCGTGTTAGAGCTTTTGTAAAGGAGAACCGAGTGAGGTTATCCCTATAAAACAAGCTCCGTGTTAGATCTTTTGTAAAGAAGAACCGAGTGAGGTTATTCCTATAAAACAAGCTCCGTGTTAGAGCTTTTGTAAAGGAGAACCGAGTGAGGTTATTCCTATAGAACAAGCTCCGTGTTAGAGCTTTTGTAAAGGAGAACCGAGCCAGGTTATTCCTATAAAACAAGCTCCGTGTTAGAGCTTTTGTAAAGGAGAACCGAGTGAGGTTAGTTCTATAGAAAAAGCTCCGTGTTAGAGCTTTTATAAAGGAGAACCGAGTGAGGTTATTCCTATAGAACAAGCTCCGTGTATAGAGCTTTTGTAAAGGAGAACCGAGTGAGGTTATTCCTATAAAACAAGCTCCGTGTTAGAGCTTTTGTAAAGGAGAACCGAGCCAGGTTATTGCTATAAAACAAGCTCCGTGTTATAAGCTTTTGTAAAGGAGAACCGAGTGAGGTTATTCCTGTAAAACAAGCTCCGTGTTAGAGCTTTTGTAAAGGAGAACTGAGTGAGGTTATTCGGAATGCTCAGTCTGAGTGTTCATCCTGTTCGGTGTCCCTCAGGGCTCTGTCATTGGGACTGCTCCTCTACATTTATACACAGCTGATCTGACCTGAGTGATCACAGCACTTGGATCCCGCGTCCACCAATACGTCGATGACGTCTAGCTTTACTCCAGCGGTCAGTCATCATAATTATTATTCGCTCGCCTGTCTTACGTCAATGCTGAATACCGTAACCGAGGTATAAGGGTGGATATCGTGAAATCGGCTCCGACTTTACCCGGCCAAAACGCAATACCTATGAATTGCTCCTGTCGTCAGTCCATGCAGGATGCCTTGCCCGTGACCTGGGTGTGCTCATCCAGCTTTTATTTTAGCATTGAATGTTTTTCGTCAATCCAACGTCTAAGTTTATATATAAGCATAGAATTTGTTTCATCAATCCATGCAGTTTCTATTTAAGTAAATAATTATTTTCATCAGTCCAACTTCGGGGAAATGTCCGAGGGGAATATCCGGGGAAATGTCTGGGGGAAACTGTCCTATACCCGATTGAAGGATGTTTTTGATGTGGTCGGTTATTGTTAGCCTTTTCTCGATGGTGATGCCTAGAGGGTTTTGGTTGATGTTATAAAGACGTCTATAGGTACTTGTCGGTTTAACGACCCCAAAATTCTTCATATAATTTTACGTCATTTAAAATTCTTCATATTCTACGTTATTTTAATTCTATGTTACGTCAGAACTTATCTATTACGTCATAAACCTGAACGTTTCGTCATTAGAAACATGGACGACACTAACCCTAACCCTGACCCTATAACCGACCCTCACGGCGCGTAACAACGAGGCTTAACCTCAACGTAACCGATATGGACTATAAAACTTGAAGTCGTAAGGGTCGGTTAGGGTCAGGGTTAGTGTCATCATTAGAAGACAGGTATTAACTGTCGTGAACACATTCCTGTAGGCCTACAGGGGTCTCGTCTAGTTATAATTTAACAGATCTCTTTGGGGGGTCGTTAAACCGACAAGTACCGACGTCTATGCTTTCAGTACATGCTGGGACTATAATAGTCCCAGTACAGGAACATGCAGTGGCGTAACAACCTAGCCGGGGGCCCCTGGACACTCTAAGCTTGGGGGCCCTTACCCATTATGTATGTATGTATGTATGTATGTATGTATGTATGTATGTATGTATGTATGTATGTATATGTATGTATGAAAAAAGATCGTACTAAGTCTTAAACAAATAAGTATTGGTGACATGCTACTGCGCGCGGCACTGTCTACACAATAATGTAATGTACATGTAGACTGTTTTTATTATTAGGCTATAAATAAAATTAATTTGTAACGCGCGCACGGTTGTGATTTGGCTATTCTAGCTTTCTGTTCGCAAATTATGCGAATATATGCATCTATCAAGTCCCTATCAGTATTTAAGAAGCTGAAAGGAGCATTAGAACAGCATTCGTCAGTACAAGAGATGTAGACTTGTGGAATGGTTCGGATGATTGTATACAGTCTCAGGCCTACACACACAAACGCAGCTTCTACAAGGGAGCTACGAAAATTGGGATATTAGGCATGTTCCAGATTAAATTGCAGTGGCTTTAACAGTCTTATGAAACACTTGTGTTAAGTCATCAATATTTAAGTTATGACATTCGCTACATGTCGCTTCTTTGCATCATGCAACTGAAAGCATATTGATATTATGTGACATTTTCCCTAATTATTGTCAGAGAAAAACGGACAAAAAGTTGAAATTTCTTTAGTTAAAAAGCTTGGGGTCCTTTGGACCTCGGGGGCCCCTGGACTTTGTCCACCTTCGTTATATGGCTGTTACGCCACTGGGAACATGGTACATATATCTAGAACTTCTAGATACATGTACCATGTTCCTGTACTGGACTAGAAGATAAGGGCGTATCCAGAAGGCAATGGCGTATCATACAGCATGTTTATTACGTCACAATTGAAGTTTCTAGTGAAACTATAGTCGTTGCATTGTAAGGTGGGCTTGTTCCTGTTCTGTCAAAAACCTCCTCTACCTTCCGGTGCAGAATGACAAGAAAGGTCAAGAAACGTATTATAATATGTCGACCGCATAATATAGATAAAATCATTACGAAGCCTTCGTCCCAGACCGTAACTTGTGAATGCGAGTTTACAGTGATTCTTCTACGTATAAGCGTGGTTCTTCGGCGGAAAGTGCAGCCACGCAACCCGCGAAAACTTACTTCTGCGACGGAATTTTTTTACATTTTATCTAAAAACAACTCTAACCCTGACCCTAACCGACCGTCACAGCGCCTAACCTGACCCTAACCGACACTCAGGAGGCCTAACCTGACCCTAACCGACACTCACGAGGCCTAACCTGACCCGAAACGACCCTCACGACACCAATTTAGAGGAAGTAACGCATTCTGAACAATGCGCCGAAGGTTACGCATGCGCAAAGGGCTTCCACCGCAGAATTGTGTCGAAAATGTTACTTCTGAAATGTAATTTTCCGCCGCAGAAGATTTATCCTTAGGGTAAACGTGTAGTTTAGCGTCGTAAATGGCTCGCCGTTGCATGGGTTTCAGCGTTGGTCGGCAAACTTATAGTAACAGGGGCTGAAGGATTTTTTATAGTGTCTTTGGGCATGCGGCGCAGACGCTACTAGGTTTTCCAATGACGACACTAACCCTAACCGACCCTCACGACACCTAACCGACACTCGAGATGGGATGTGGGCGAGATCCCCGAAACGAATTTCGGCCAGATCCCAGAAATTATTTTCTAAGTTCGACTCGAATAATTGTAATTCACAAGTAAACATGTGAATAGGCAGTACATCGAAATACGTCAAGGCCATGCTAAGTCTATGTCATGTTTACAATTTAACTCTCGGGAGTTCGGCCGCTTTCTAGAAAACTGTTTTAGGGCATTCAGGCTTTTTTGCATTTTCAGCATATTCGGGCTGACCCCCTCACGACGCCATTAAACTTATGCACCATATCATTCAGTCCCCGATACTATAAGCTTGCCAGTTGGTCAAATACAAATTGGATTAACGAAAAGAATTCTTGCTAAATAGAAGTCGGATTGATGAAAATAATTTTTGCATAAATGGAAGTGGGATTGATGAAAAGAATCTTGCTTAAATAGAAGCTGGATTGATGAAAAACGATTCTTAATTAAATAGCAGTTGTATTGATGAAAGGTTAGTGTTTCTTAAATAGAAGCTGTATTGAATAAACGAAATTTTGCCTAAATAGAAGTTGGATTGATGAAAAGGATTCTTGCCGCAGTAAAAGTTGGATTAACGAAATATAATGCTAGTCAGTGTATAATTTATGACGCTAAACTACCTGTTTACCGGCTTTAGTTCTGGTGTAGTGTATGCTGCAATACCCTCCTGTGGCGTACGGAGTTGAATTGCGTGTGTTGACGGTGGTGTCCACCACAGCCAATAATTCTTGCGCTTTACTGGCTCAAGGTTTCACTGATAAGAGTATAAGGCTATTTCCAGGTTATACTAATAGTTGTATGAATAATCAACGGATACACGATTGTTTTATGTTATTATGTGAACACTTTACTGCTTAAAATTGCCTTTTAGCATCATGAATTATTACGCATTGAACTCTGTCCAGTTGCTTTCCATACAAAATCGTGTTTATATCAGTTTAATCAACAGACAAGGCAAAGTAGATGAGACAATTTGAGCCCACGGCATCATGTGCAGGTTGTGGTGGAAAAGGATGGCTTATGTAATAATTTATGGTACTAAATTCAATTTTACCAGCTTAATTATGCTTGAACTAAGTATGTATTGGGTGAACAGGAGTTTGCGTTAAATTGACATATTTTAGCCTTTTATGAATAGTAGTAACAGTATAATTTAATGAAAAACTCAAAATATTGTCAGTATAGAATCTGTTAACCTTGAAAATATACTGCATTTGGACAGGATAAGTTATTGAAAAACTATCTGGCAGTTAAAATGCATGACTAATAATACTTTGCCAGAATAGTGATAACTCTAGCAGCACATTTTTCTGGACTAGAGAGTGTGACATTTGAAGTGCATATGACTCTTGCACATGTTCTTCCTACACCTAAAACTATTGTATATAAAGCTGTTGCTATACATTAATGTAATTTAGTGACTGGATCATCATAGCCAACACTTTTATCTCTTTAATGTAAAAGTTTAGAGAGGTGTCCAAGGTTTCTAGAAACCAATGTTGTATTTAAACATTAGAACATGCTTGGCCAATAAATGCAATACTAATTACTACTGTTGCATGACTTGTGGTAACTGTAGTGACGAGTGTTGCAAAATAAACGGTTGACAAAAGTGGAGAAGTCTTGTGACTTTGCCAAAAAATGTTAAACCTACATTCTTCTACAAATTTTGATTTATTATGTTTCAAAGTTCTATAGTAGGGTGGTCCTTAAAAATAAGAAGTTGAATCTACTGTTCACCAAGGTTGCATTTGGTTCCATTCCCTCCAGAAACATCACACAAAAGTTGTATGAAAAAATATTAATATTTAAGACTTGCACAACATCATCAAAGTTTTACCATACATCAATATGCGAACACTTGAACAGTAAGCATAATAGTTGTAATCAACAATGAATACTTAAAACCAGGAATAAATTCAACCACTTGTAGTAGGTCCAGATTACAACACAATGACATTATTGCATGCCTGATTACTAGTGATTACACTGATTAGTGATTAAAATTATTTATTACAGTTATTATTATTGCTACGGAGGTACTTAGTCAATGTCAATGGGGCCTTGATCGCATGATCGCTCCTTTAATTGTTGGTGCCGAGAACGAGTTGCTTTGGATGCAAAAAAGCAAACGAGCCAGAAGCATCAGAAGCAGATGCGCTAGGAGCGGAAGAACCAGCAGCAGAAGGACTAGAAGAACCAGAAGCAGAAAAATCAGAAGTAGAACCAGCAACAGAAGAAAGAGAAGCAGAGGAACCACAAGCAGAGGAAACAGAACCCGCAACAGCAGAGTGTCATAAAGTGGAGTGACACCAGCTTGCACTGTTTTTACTGCAGAGTGCTTTACAGTTTACAGCGACCAACACGAAGAAACATGGATTCAATGCTTAACATGCAAGTACTGCATGGTGCCATGAAAGCTGTGCCCCTATTGAGTCCGGCGACAAGAAATTTTTACTGTAATTACTGTCGTTAACTATCACATATAGTCAATTTTCAAGGTATTTCTGTTAGCTTTATGAATATCCAACATGCCTATGAAAAATTGTGGCATTATGTTATATATTTTTGAAAAGATAAAATGTGTTCTAAAAAGGGCCTCTCTTGCCCTGGTCTCCCTATTATGCAAAGTGCTGTTGATTACAATTTTACCGATGAAGAATACAGCTGGTTCTAATGGTGAAGATAAAGCACATCTTAAATAGCTGATGAAGGAAGGAAGAGCAGTATTTTCATAGTTACAACTGGAACTAAAAGGAGATTGTAGTTCAGAACACACACTTTTTATATGGAAACTTTGTGCTTACAAGTATAATATATAATTGTATAATATACTATATCACCTTGTCACCTTGTGCCATCAGTTCGTGGAACTCTAGCGACCGCCGTGACCAGCTTCCTCCAATCCTCCCTGCTTCGTACCGCGTCCCTTAGTTGTGCGAGGCTCATCACTGTCCTCCTATATATATCTCTTCCATCCAGAGAGTTCTCGGCCGACCCCTACTCCTCCTCCCCTCCCCGCACGCCAGCATCATCTCCTCCAATCCCTCTGCTCTCATTACGTGTCCAAAGTACATCAATTTCTGTCTGATGGCCCTTTGTTGCAGTGTCAAGTCTCCTCTTAGTTGCCCTATTTCCTGGATGACAGATTCATTTGTTCTCTTTTCTGTCCACGATATCCCCAGCAATTTTCTCCATATCCACATTTCGCATGCATCAATCTTATCTTCTGTCGCTTTTGTTTTTGTCCACGTCTCGCATCCGTATAACACTATCGGGAAAATCATTGATTTCACCAACCCTGCTTTTGTCTCCATACTCACATGCCTGTCTCTCCATATCTGTCCCATTCCCTGCATTGCTGATTTCCCTATACTATATAGCATTATATATTACATAATATATGTGACACTATGTGCTTAGTGTGTAGGCCTACTGTCGTGCATTGAAGATTTAAGTTAGACCTAACATTGTGTATGCTTGCTTGGATGGATTTGTGGTTATAGGTTGTCAGGAACTCGCGGAACAAATACCACTAAAATGCCAATAAAAATAAATAATAAACAAACATTGTAGAAATTATTTGTTAGTTGTGCTTAAGTAAAATCATCCAGCCTTTCTGTTTAAAACAACGTAGGTCCAAAACTGCGAATCAAATACTTATACTCGAAATGACAGAAATTATTTGTAAAAATCAAAATTTCAAAGACTTTGTGCGAGTCCTAGATATTGTTCGATCCTGATAATTTTTGGGCTACGTTACTTTTAAACCAATTGGCATGGAATGCCGGGTTGCCGAAAGTAAACATCTGAAGTTGAAAATTTTCCATTAGAGATGCGACCACTCTATTCTATAGGCTTTTACATTTGACTCTTTCACATGTTCTTCTTACACCTAAAACTATTGTATATAAAGCTGTTTCAAGTATAAGCTCTATTAATGTAAGTTAGTGACTGTGGGGCAACATAGCCAACACTTTTATCTAATTAATGTAAGAGTTTAAAGATGTGTACAAAGTTTTATATTAGAACAGAAACCAATTGTGTTGTATTTAAACATTACAACGTGCTTGGCCAATAAATGCAATACTAATTACTACTGTTGCATGACTTGTGGTAACTGTAGTGACGAGTGTTGCAAAATAAACGGTTGACAGGTGGAAAGGTCTTGTGACTTTGCCAACAATGTTAAACCTACATTCTTATACAAATTTTAATTTATCATGTTTAAAGGTTGTATAATGTATATGCTTTTACATTTTAAGAACATTGTAAACAAATTTTTGGCTAGTGTTGTTGTGTATTTCTACAACTTCTCAGCTTTTGTTTGCATTTTGATTCTGGTTCATAAAGATCGTATCTGAGAATTTGTAAAGCGCCTCTTATTCAGAGGTGCTCTCGGCGTGACAGCCCGAGGAAATAAGAAAGTTTTCAAGCAACAAAGGGATGAAGGTGGGACCCTGACTAAAATCTTACTACGGATTGAGGGTGGGAGGTCATTCCACATAGAAGGCCCCACGATCGCGAAGGCACGGTGCTGGGCCGTGGCAGTCCTTGCCCGGGGAACTAGGAGATCAAGTCGATCCGCAGAGCGGAGAGGGCGGGAAGAGACAGCAGATAGAGGTTTGCGCATTAAGTCACAAAGATATTTAGGAGCTAGGCCCAGTTGAGTTCTTAAGACTAAGAGCAGTACCTTGTATTGGATACGAGAGGTAACAGGGAGCTTTGTTTTCAGTTGATAGACCATGTTTGTTTCTTGTTCTGTATCTTTGGCCTTAAATAGATCAAGTTGAAAGTATTTCAATGCCTAATGTAAGAGTTTAAAGATGTGTCCAAGGGTTTAACGATTTATATTAGAACAGAAGCGTTAGTGACTGACTTGGAGAGTTAGTGACTGACTTGACCGAGTCACTTGCTTTATCGACTAAGTGGCTTAGGCTTATCGACTGACTTAACGACTTGATATTGACTTCTTGGGTAATCAGGTACATCTATTAGTTACCTAAAAATGCATTTTACAGCGTACTGTAAAGTCACGTTTCGCTGCACATCATGGTTTGTGGCCAAATAAAGTGGTGGTAAATTGATAGCAAATATTGGCCTATACAGTATACACCAACCAAATCAAAATTATCAAACCATTATCGTGTTACACTCAAATCAGATAAGAAACTAAAGCATGCATCATTCACGTCTGCCTATATTAGTACGCCTATTGTAGGTACATGTAGCCTATGTCTCGCCCAGACTTACCAGTCGATAGCTTTAGCGACCGACTTCGACTTGAGGGCTTGGCGGCAGCTCCGGGGACCAATTTAAACATTAGAACATGCTTGGCCAATAAATGCAATACTAAAATGGGCCCAAACACCGGATTTCTCTCGAAAGCGCAAATGGATGCCTATTTTCCCTAATTTCACAAACACATCAATTTTTCCGGCATCGTCTTTAGGTTTACCATGTTTAAAGACACTGAAACCAGCATTTTTTCAACATCATGTTGGCTTCGAAGAGACGCCATTTTCAATTAAAGAAGTGCGCCACGTTGGATAACGTGACAGAAAAATCTGACTGTTGATAGCATCGACGTATATTAGGCTTCGATGGACTGATGGTTGATAGCAAGTCTAAATATGGATTCCTTGGAAGTTAGTGTATATCTAGTAAAGTAAGTAAGTAGTACTATATATGCAGTAAGGTAGTAAAGAAATAACTGCTGATATATTAAGTCGATCGGATAGCTTAGTGACTTGAGGGCTTAGCAGCGGTGGAGACTGGGTCCAGTCGATAGCTTTAGCGACTGACTTCGACTTGAGGGCTTGGCGGCGGCGCCGGGGACTAATTTAAACATTAGAACATGCTTGGCCAATAAATGCAATACTAATTACTACTGTTGCATGACTTGTGGTAACTGTAGTGACGAGTGTTGCAAAATAAACGGTTGACAAAAGTGGAGAGGTCTTGCGACTGCCGAAAATGTTAAACCTACATTCTTCTACAAATTTTAAGCATTAATTCTTATCATCAGGACTTAGTTGTATTCACAGGATCTAGTTTTACCATGTCAGTTTCATCTTAAGAGAATACTTCACATTTAAAATGCACCAATTTAGGATATTTTGTCCTATCTGTTTTTGTCTCAAGTGTTTCACAGTTCATTGTCAGGTTAGGGAGCATTAATACAACTGAAGAAACTGTCAGGCAATTTAAAACATTGCACCATCTTGCAAATAAGGATCTATCATTACGAACAAACTGACAATTCTCTAAAACAGATTTTTAGTCTTCAAGAGTGCAGTCTTAGTATAATTAGTTTTGCTCAGTCCTACAAATTTCTTCACTTCATTGGCATACGGGGTGGCATTGCTGGATTCATGGGTCTCATTGGCATCATTGGCCCCGGCCCCATAGGTGCCATTGGAGGTCCTCCCATAGGTCCCATTGGTCGCATGCCTACAATGACAAGAAACTTCAGTGGCAGTTGTATCTTAATAATAGCTACTATGTGAAAATAAAACAAAATAATTATGTATTATGCCATTTATGTCAAATATATTATTAGAGATAGTCTAGTGTATGTCCATATTTAGACTGTTTTCTTTTTAAGTACCTCTAAAAAATATTGTGCTCACTAAATAAATGCCACAAGTAGAATTAAGTACAGTTCGTGAATAAGCTGATGCTGTAGAACTCGAGATTACAATTAAGACCTGTAGAACTAGGTTCAGCTTCAATAGTTCTATCGTTTATGTCAAATACAAACAACTGATATAATATATTCGTTCATAACGACATTTAACATCATGTAGGCTAGTGCAAAGAGCACTTCCGAACTCGTAATATCTCAAAGGGGCACTATATAAATGTTCAGTTACGTTACATTACATTGATGTTTTAAAATTGGACATCAGCATTTGTGTCATACAGAAAACAATTCTTTTCATCATACAAATTATGTGCAAAAAACTTACCTGGCATCATAGGTCCCATAGGCATCATTGGTCCCATTGGACCTGGAATTGGGCCCATCGGACCCATTGGAGGAACCATTCCAGGAGGTGGAAGCATTCCTCCAACAGGAGGCTTCAATCCGGGCTGTGGCTGGTTTGGTGGCATTCCCCCTACAAATATTAAATTATGTTTTAATTAACATCCTTGTGAACAGCAAAAATATTAGAAAAACCCGTATTTCTGTCGAATTTAAAAAGAAAACCATGTGCTGAAATGAACAAAATTCCAGAGCTAAATGTGGAAGTGCTGTAAAACTTTCTTTGCCCAAGATCCAGTGAAGTCAGCAAATGTCCATGAAATTCTTGATTAGGCTACCTAACCCTAAGCCAACTGTAATTTCTAATAATCTGAAGAGAGGCTGAATCAAGTGGTTTAAAAGATTATGAAATCATAAAGAATGGATTCCAAAGATACTGATGGTGATGTACAATGACACTAAAATATACTTACGACCAGGCTGTAAAATGGCTGGTGGTGGAATCATGGCACCGCCCGGAGCTGATGTAGCACCAGTTGTCGATGACTGGAAAGGATTTGTCTGTATTTTTCCAGCTTTGAAGGCAGCCGCTGTTTAACATCAAATTTGTGACAATGTTACTAAAAAGTTCAATTTATGAGCACAATTTTCTGAGATTAACAGCATTTGTAAATGCAGTTGGGCATCATTTACTGTGAGTTTTCTCACAATAACTAAGTGAAGCAGTCCATTAAGGCAGCCCTGAGCAAGGTTGGCAAGTTGTTGCAGGCCACCGGTTATAACCTGTTTTTGCCATGGCAAAACTGCCCCCGCAACAACCTCTTGGCAAAAATGGCAAAAGCTTCTTGGCAAAAATAGAAACTAATAATTATTGCGGTAATAAAATATGGAATCTTCACAGTTAGCTTCATTTTTTATTTATCTGGCTTGCTACTTTACAGGGTTGATTGATTTAAATATATCATGATTTCAATCAATCAAGTTTTTCCTAATAAAAATCACCTGATTTAAATAACCATATAATTTCTTCCTAATAAAAGTCATTTACAAGTTTTACATAAGTACAGTCAATATAGAATGGTGTAATTATGAATTAGAAATTTTGCCCAACTAATTGGCTTCTATACACTACTAATAAATTATATACTACCAGCTAAGTATATACTATATAGAAAAGACAATGATTTTGTTGACTGAATATTACTACTAGTGCTCTGCAAATGGGACAGTGGCAGTGGAGTACTTAGTTGAACTGCAGAATTAATTTCTCACAAGAAACATTTATTATAACTATGCAGTCTGTGCAGTGAAATATGATTTTCATTTGCCTTGCCCTTACTTTGGAAAAAGCGGGCAACAACTGGCAATAACTGGTTACTGCCACTGTCCCGGCAAAATTAGTTTTTCCTGGCATTAACCCAACCCTATTTCAAAAGTAGCCGCTGTAGAGTATGAAGTGTTAGCAACAAATTTGGTTCAAGATTTCTGCTCCACAGGTCTGCACCCCTAGTGCCCAACTCGGCCATAAACGCTGACCATATACTGTTGGTGGGAAGATGAGACAGCAAGGGAGAGGACTAGCCACACACCCTCATATGCTGAGGCTAAGAAAAATTTTCTTAGCCTCATTTTACTCTTGGCAGTGGCGGCGCCAGACATTTTTTTAACCAGAGCATAACCAGGGCAATCATACAAGTAACCAGTGCAGGGCGATTTATGCCCCAAATAAATTCTCGGCAGGGCAAAAATTCTGGCAGGGCATCGACCAGGGCAAAGGCTTTTTTACCAGGGCATTTGCCCTTGCTTGCCCTGGTGTAGTGCCGCCACTGCAAGTTGGGCACTAGGGGTGCAGACCTGTGGAGCAGAAATCTTGAACCAAATTTCTCCTGGTGGGGACTTGAACCTCTGACCTCTCAATTGACAGTCCAGCAGGCTAACCACTAAACACCCCCGCAATAATTAAACTGATATCTAAATACACGAGTGACAAATCGCCCAATTTAGAATCTGTTGCGTGATGTGATAAAATTTTTGCATATTTCAGTATTATAATTATCTGCATCTGTGGCTAGATTTTCGTCACCATCAGCTGATTGTCTGTATTAGTAAAATATCAACAAACTACAAATTATAATAGGCCTAGATAATCTCAATGAGGGTCTTGAGTAGTGTCATTGTGCAAAATCACCCCTCACTGCATACAGAATTTTTTGGCACAAAGCCTTCCTTTATCACTGCTTACATACACAATACATTGTCACCTGCAAATATTTCAAAAGTAGCTGCTATAAAACTATTTTATTGAGTATCCGGCATATTATAATTGACTTTAAAAAGCTCACTTATGGACTTCAATGGAGCCCACATTCATCAGTTTTCTGCCTTCTGGTCATCAACACTTTCCAGCCCAAATAATTTGGACTGTAGGGTGCAGGCTGAATATTTTGTGGAAAGAGTCCTTTTATCTCTAATTGTGTAAAACATAATCTAGCGAATGTTTGACAGTGTTTGCACACCAACCGGATGTCATTCAGTAAGTGATAATTTTGAACTGTGTGCTAATTGTCCAGGGCAACCAATTGCATGCATTGGTAAATCACACTGCAACACATGTTGCATTGGTGATGTTTTTTCACACTGTTGCTAAAAATCAGAAAACCAGCTTGTATTTCATATCCTTTTATATGGCTGGAAAAGTTTAGTTATTTACAAGACTGGAAAATGTTCAGTTATTGCTTGTGTGAACCACCAACATGTTTTACGTCTTGCCACACTAGTATTATATTATCAGCATGTACTAACACTGGTGTCAAAGCGACGTGAAACGAAGAATAGCACTGGGAAAAGATGCTTTCATGAAAAGAGGAGAATTGTTGAGAGGAGGGCTAAATAAAAGCCTAAAGAAAAGACTGGTCAAAACACTGGTATGGAGTGTGGCACTATATGGGTCAGAGACCTGGACCATCAGGAAAGATGAGATTAAGAAATTAGAAGCTTTTGAGATGTGGATCTGGAGAAGGATGGAGAAGGTGAGCTGGACTGAGCATATAACGAACGACGAGGTACTACAAATGGTTGATGAAAAACGATCGCTAATAACAACAATAAGAGAAAGACAGAACTGGGTGGGGCACGTATTAAGAGGAGACTCCCTCCTGAAAGAAATCATAGAAGGGAGAATGGAAGGGAAAAGAGGGAGGGGAAGACCGAGGCAGATGATGCTGGGGTGGATGGCCGACGGATACAGCGAATTAAAGGAAAAAGCACAGCACAGAGAAGAGTGGCGTCATTGGAAGTTGGAACCTGCCGAAGGGCAGAGAACTTAAAGAAGAAGACTAACACTGGATCGTCTCTACCCTTTAGTTCAAGCCATCCAGTATCAGTTGCAATACGTCAAACCCATGTCATCGCATGTCCAGTGCTGTCATCTAGCGTATTAAACGAGACTATACTTTCATTGATTTTTGTCAACATTTAGCAAAGATTGAACCCATATGTTGACAAAAGCCTTGGAAGTTTTAAGAATGAACCTCTTTTGTTGTGAATGTCCTATGGCTGTGTGATATGAGCACTGCTTGCACAGCAAATGAACACAAACAAAGCAACAAGAAAACAGAGGTCTTCCATCAAGGACGTCCATAGAAATGACCTACTTTGGACAACTTCCCCGAGTTCCCTCTGTCCACACACTTGGTAGTACCGTCTCTTTATCCCCTTACAGACTTCCACACTTCATGACAACAGTACGAAGGTCGATATTAGGCTATCCTGTTCATCTTGCCGGGCTAACTTTGCAACCTGGTGGGGTTCTTTGCTACGGCTGTATCCAGCAACTCTATTGGATTCAATGTAATACAGTTTCCTGTGTGAATAACATGTTGGTGTTTTACAGGGTAGGTAGGGAAAATAATTTTATTTTGGTAAAATAATTTTATGCAGTGATTTGGACAAAATTATGCCACTGCCCATTTATGCACAGCGGTACATGCTGTACCAAAGTATGTATTTTCTATGCGAGTATTAAAATGCCTATTTGCAGAATGTACCTACAAACTGCTGTAGAAAACAATCTTATTTATTTCATTTTTGTTGACATCGTTTTTCTTGCAAGGTGAAATGGAAGGGGCAGGGGTGGGGAAGGAATTATGGATTATGTACATTAAACAATAAACGTGTAGCAGACAACGGCTGTTTAGGAAATATGCATGGGTGGTAACGTGAGAAAATCGCTGACTTTTCGGTGTCTGTTATCTCCTCAACATCATACATGTGTGTAAATTGTCCATGGGAAACATTGAGCCCATTTATTGTTATAATATTATTAACGCTGACCATATTTACATATAAAGAAATATGGTTTCAACTAACGTCGTCTGCTAAGGAGACTGCTTGCTACGAAGATTGGTAGCTACGAAGATTGGTTGTTAAGGAGATATGTATATTCGTTTAATTTGCAAAACAGGCTGACACAAACAACCTGGAACTAATGAAGGACTAAATACAATACTGTTGGATAGATTAGATTGCTAAGGATAACTGTTGCTAAGGAAGGCGGTTGCTAAAGGGGTCGAGTCTGACTTTGAAACTGGTTACTAATGAGGCTGACATAGAGGCTGCTTGCTACAAAGCTTGGTTGCTAAGAAGGCTGGTTGCTAAGTGAAAGTAGAATGCTACGGAGGTTGGTAAGTTGGCTGATTGCTAAGGAGGCTTTACTTTTATAATGGCACGTACGATAATAGGTATTTCTGATACAATGAATGTGGCGGTAAGATTTGTGAAATAACCCTGTCAAATTACGCGTGAGAAAAATCCACCACTTTCGAGTCTATTACCTCCCTCTCCCAAACTCCTCACTTTAGCCCTTTTATTGCTGTTATTTACGGCACCATTATTTCCATTGAAAGACCGCTAGTTTCCGAACGTCTCAGCTTTAGTGAATGCACCTATAATGTCGCGATTCTGCATCTCCGGCATGCAAAGGTTTAATGTATGTGAAGTAGAAGAAAAAATTTTTTTAAATTTTCCGTAAAAATTTTTTTTTAAATTTTCCGTAAAAATTTTTTAAAAATTTTCCGTAAAAATTTTTTTACAAAATTTTCCGAGTCGCGGCAAAAAGTGAGTCGGTCGCGTTACCGGAAACACACCATTATTTTGTTTTGGCCTAATTGGATTTAATGTAATACAGTTTCCTGTGTGAATAAATGTTGGTGTTTTAAGGCACAGGCTGTACTGAAACGACTTGCCAACTTTAAATGCACTTGTCCACATTGGACATAACTCTTCCCTCTTGTTCCCATCCGAGTGACCCTCCCTCCTTCCAGATGTCCTTGATGGATGACATCATAGTATTCAAGTTGTCAGTGCAGTTTAACTGATACATTTTATCCTAAATGCATTTATCTGAGCATTCATAGAGCAACAAAGAGAACCTATCAAAGACACAAAAACATCCAACAGATCTAAAAAGATGCAACTTAAGAAAAGCCAAGAAAGAAATTTGTATCGTTTTTGCAGCATTCAGAGTAATAAAATGAGGGAGATGCAAATAAGACTAATTTCTTTGGAACAGTTTACAGTGCTATGTGCAAGACACACCAAAGGAAAACTTAATAATTAAGTCTTACTTGTATCATCGACCAGTTTCTGCACTTGATCTTCAAGCCATTTTTGATAGTATGTGCACACATTTTCCTTGTGTTTCCGACCACCACAGTGTGTCTTCCGTACTGAAGGCTAGAACAAAATAGTTTTAATGTAAAGGCTGGTGCGGTACTTCATCTAATAATCATCTAATAATTTATTCCAGTTTACTGTGCAAGACAATAAATATTTCTTGTAACACAAACTATGTTCTGCACGTATATGTGTCTAGACATTTGATATATGCTATAGAAGCTTGTATGTAATTCTCATGCCAGTCACATGTGCAAATGTGACAGGCTCTTACAAAATAAGTTTTAAGTTATATTTAAATATTTTCGGATACTGATACAACTGTATTATACATAAAATCCATTTAAAATTAACCATGGCTTTCCAAGCTAGTTGATATGGTTGGAAAGATGCTAAAAAAGTTTTATATTATGTATACAATGTGATAGAACGTGTGGAAAGTCAATTTGAATTTTCAGTCTTGCCCAAACAATCAACATGAATATTCTACAAAAGTCTATTGTGTATACAAGTTTCAGTCTAAAATAATTAATTCTCAACTGCAAAAGAAACTTGAAAAGAAAGTCAAGCTTCCTCATGATGTTTACAAATGGCATTAAGATAAAACTAGGCTGACCTAAAACTAACTGTTAAACTTGTAAGATTTGATTATGTCATTGACAAATCCTGGCCAAGTATGTAAATTTGTTTATTTGGTCCCATTTCTTTCTTTCAGAAAACCATTAGATGACTAGGGCTGTCAACGGGGGCCCGAGTTGCCGGGCCCCCGTTCGAACGATTGAGCCCGGGCCCGTAAATCAATTTTCAAAGCCCGCGGAAGAGGCATAATGCCTTAAACAGGCATTCCAATTGATTATATTACGGTTAGGGTTGTTAATATCGTTTTTTTTGGCAAACCGATTATCGGTTTCAGAAATCCGATTTTAAACCGATTATCGTTTTTTATTGGCCTTCATAGAACATTTAATATATTATCATATAAAGCAAGTTACTGAAAACCGATAATCGCTATGTACGGTAAGGTACATACACGTACGGGGTTCTACTATTACCTCGTTGGCTGTGGAAGACCACTTTATATACAGGCAATAATAGGACCCTGTGGGGTTCTACTATTACCTCGTTGGCTGTGGAAGTATCCGTTTATATATAAGAGGCAATAATACGTCGCTGTGGGGGTGGGGGGTTCTACTATTACCTCGTTGGCTGTGGAAGACTCCGTTTTATATATAAGCAGAATTCGATAATCGTTTTGTCAATAATGAAAACCGATTATCGTTTTGAAACCGATAATCGGATTTCCGATTATCGTTTAACATCCCTAATTACGGTCTAAGGGCTTAATAGCTGGCAGATGGGTGTTGCTTGTACAGCCAAGCCGCGTGTGGTGGGGCAGTCTACGACACCAGATTGCTTGCGTGGGGGCAATTGTATTTCAAGAGGAGCGCCGCCTTGTAACATCGTAACAGTCCGTCATGCACGTGTGTGGTGCATCCAGAGTTTAACAACATCGTACAAAGTCCTTTGATGCCGGCAGAAATTATTTTGAACAGTTCTCACGCTCGCGTGTGGTCTGAGAGAAGCCAATCCAAGAAGGGAGGGGTGGACAGACAAGCCGCCCCTCCACGCCTATAGACTCTGGGTGGGAGGCCTAAGGCTAAATTCGCGGACAGCGGAGAGGCATTGGCTGTTTATGCCGGCGCCTTTCAGACGAGACCCGTTCATGAGGGCTGCAGAATGTTGTGCCCCACTGGAAATGTGTGTCCCCATGCAAGCTATCCTCCATCGGGACTGGCCGGTGACAGCTGTCAATCAATGTAGCACACATATTATTACGAAATTTAACTAGTCTCTAGCAATCAATACCCAATTAGGAGGCTGTTTTACTGATGGCCTGACGGGCTTACGGGCCCCGTTCAGGTTGTTCTCGGGTACCCAGGCTGCAGTTTACTAACATTTTGACAGCCCTATAGATGACTTGCCAACATTGGGCAGCACACTACAATGCAAGTGCTTTCACATCATACAATTCATATCTGAGTTTCCACTCACACTAAGATTTAGAGAATCTTACACTACTTGTAAACAGCACTGAAAGTCTGTAATATTTTAACTTAATATACAATACAACATTGTGTGTAGATTTTATGGATTTTATAGTTAGTTTTGGTGCCTTCCACATCTAGCCACGATAATCCACATGGGTTCCCTAATAGGCAGTGATGTAGGCATGTCGAGTCCACCAAAGCTGAGTCCAGTCCAAAGGTGTTCGAGACCGAGTCACTACAGTCGAGTCCAAGCCCATTAAAGTCAAAATACACTGCAAAATGCAATTCAGTGCCATTGAAAAATAACAGAACTTTTATGCATAAAGAATTGATTGTGTAATTTGTACAAATTACACATTAAAACACTAAATTAGATAAAGTTTTGTTTGGTAATCTTGCACAATAAGAAGGCATAAAAATTCCCTCACTGCTAAACCCGCTGTTCAACTGGTGCACTTGTGGTGGGAACAGCTAAAACTGTAACTGTCACTAAAGTGTAATTGTGGCAATGTACAGTTGTCTGTTCTGCCCAGAAATGTAAAGTAGGGCAGCTGAACTGTCACGTGCTGTGAGCGGTTTGTAGGCACAGCACATACTACACATCATGTGCTGAGAGCAGTTTGTTGGCTTCAATACCTTAGATATAAATTTAATTACAAGAATTACACTGTCAAAAAAACAATTTCAAAATGGCAAGCTTCAAGGACTTTGAAAACAAAGAAAGAGCAGCTTGCTGGGAAACAGGAAGCTGTCACATAACATTAGTATTTAATGCAATCTTTGTTTAGAAGAATAACCCACTTTAAATGAGCAAGAAAGCAAGCATACAAGTCATATTTCTGTCGCAAGATAAAATTGTCACTCGGAAACCAAGTTAGCAACTCAAATTCAAGTCCAAGGGCTTCAAATCCAAGTCATGACAGTTCTAGTTCGGTAAAAATTGGTCTCTAGTCCTTGGCCAGACTCGAGTACTACATCACTGCAAGTTGGTAAACAGAACATGGGCACAAAACCAAATGACTGGACCCCGACTCAGTGGCCATGGATCACTATATTACTCTGGGACATGGCACACCTCGGCATCATCTGGGTATGTCAGTGCCATATTTCATTCAACCCGTTAGGAATTGAAACCCAAGTCAGATTGAAGTACAATAGAAAGGGGAGTCTGCTACAATACAGAACTGCTCGCGTAACCAACCTTACATAAACCTCTTACTTTCACCTCCGGCGTCTCAGGTCTATTCGCAGATCTGTTCGCCTCTCTACTATGGCACCAATTGTCCATGAATTTATCTGTTCCAGAATTGATGATTGCAATTCACTACTTATTGGTCTTCCCAAGGTCCGTCTATCCCCTATTCAGTGTTCTCAATGCTGCTGCTCGATTGATTGGTCTTCCTAAATACTCCCATATATCATCGTTCATGGTCAACCAGCTGCATTGGCTTCCTCTCTCTGACCGCATTCAGTTTAAAGTCCTTGCTTTGGTCCTCAAATCCAAACTGGGTCTTGCTCCAAAATACCTCAGGGACCTCATTCGTCCCCTTCTTTCTGCATCTTCTCATCGGCCTCTCTGATCTCTGGACTGGTCTGACTTCTTTGTCCCACGAGCTAGGACCACAATTGCTCAAACTCGATCCTTTGCCATCATTGGGCCCTGTTTATGGAATGCCCTTCCCTTCACTTTGTGTGAGACTTTTCTTTCTGGATCATTGTCTTTGTCTCTCTCTCTCCTTAAAACCTATTTCTTCTCTCAGGGTTTTCGCACTCGGAGCACTACTGAATGGCCACGGCTGTGAGCGGCGCTATATAAATTACTAATTACATTACAGAACTACCATTAATGCAAAAGTACAAAATGATGAGACAAGTGATGTGTGACACGTGACATCATGAAAACACTTTTAACACAGGTCTGATATCATGCACCTAAAAACTTACTGAATCATGTGTGAGGTATGTATCGCAATAATCGCAGTAATACCTAAAACAAAAGACAAGTAAATCACATGTTACAACAGTCAGTCAGTCTACATATAGTAACGCCCGATAGCTGAATGGATAGAGTGCTTGAACTGTAACACAGAGTACGGTAGAGAGTGACACAGGAAATTTCAAATTTCCTTACGGTAAATCCCGCGGTAACGGGGACAACAATTGCGGTAATACCGCGGTATCGGGGTATACTCTCGCGGTTATACCGAGGTAATGAGGAATGAGCCGGAATAAACCCGGGTGATGTTAAGAACTTGAGAACTGATAATGCGATTTTTTATTTCCTGAAGCCTACTAGTCAGAAATAGTCAGGACTTGGTCAGAGCAAACTGTCAATAAGATAATAACAGACTAATGCAGTCAGCAATGCAGAAAGCTAAAAAAAAATATTTTAAAAATAAATTTGAATTGGTGTAAACTTTTTGGGGAATGTGATGTCATCCTACAGGGATAGGGTAGGGAGAAAACCAGCGGGATGGGGCGGGGACAAACCATGCAGGGATGGGGCGGGGATAGGGAAGACTTACTTGCTGCAGGGCGGGGATGAGATTGTCACCCCGCGTCACTCTCTAGAGAACGGGTTCGAACCTCCATTCAGATTGTCACTCTGTAAGGACCATGACCATGTTCTTCACACACATTACTTCAGTGCGTTTGATGTTGTTTTATATGGTTGTGTGTCCAATTCAGAACTTTGGAAGGAGGGGGATAGCGATAGTGCATAGGATAACATATGGCGTAGAGAGCGAGAGGTACCGAGTTCGAGCCCCGTAGGGCGGATATGCTTTGTAGGCTGCTATTAGCGCCGTTGTATTGCAGGCTGTCTGTTCTGTTAGTAGTTAAGATTTAAATAGCATAACATGTAAATGTACAGCGCAGTGCATTTGTCAGGCGCTTCAATAAAGAAAATATTATTATTATTATTATTAATATCAAATATACAGTTGTATTGTATACATCAGTGGACTGAATGCACATTTAACATAAGACAAAGACAGGGAGAGTCCCTTTGCATATATACTTTATTCGTTTTAAATAATTCATGCCACATAAATTTAGTTACAGCATTACAAATGTACAGATGGACATTCGTGACACCTGAAATTCGGAAAATAGAAACAAAGATTACAAAGTAATCAACTGTGCTGCGAGTTTCTGAAGAGTTTCTTAAAAGACTATTATGTTCTCAATTAATGACTGGACTATATGATGGTGTTTTATAACTTTGGCTCAAATGGTCACCTTATCTGACTATTCATTTCTAACTCTCAAAACCTTACCTCTCTTCACTTTCTAACTATTACTCTGAAATTTATGCTAACGTATAACTTGGCTTCACTACTGACTTTTGAAAACCCTTCTAATTAACTAGTTAAGATTACACTGCTATCCTCAATGTATGTTAGACAAAAAACTGGTGTCCCTATTATAGTGGGATTGTATCCCGTCAGAGCCTCCCTTTTGCCAATGTCTGATTGTAATATTGCTTATTGTAATTGACATAAGTGCATCATGGCAATAAAATTTGTTTGACTGATTGATTGAAATACAGATAACAAAGTTTACAGAAATCCATTACAGCTAAAATTTGCATTGTCAGAGAAACTCGTGAAGATATGTGTGAAACATATCGTGACTTGTGCCAAATTGTCTTTTCATTGTCTTTTTCACAATCATCCACATGTGTGTACCGCTTCATTTTTCGCTATGCTGTATTCAATCTGTGCTATAGTCAAAATATCATCCACATCTACGATGATCTCATGTGCACAAGGGTAAAGCCGTTACTGAACTCTTCAAAGACACTATGCAAAGTTATCACGCTTACCCCCACCACAACTTCAATGCAAGTAATACTTGCAATGCTCTTTGTGCTATACACTGAAGACATAATTCAGCTTTCATCTTCATAAACATTGTGTTTGTGGCTTATTACTTACTTATTTGAGAGACTACTATTATAGAGGTTGCAACACTCTGTTTTATCCAAGTCTATGGCGGCTATATTATTTATACAATGAGTGATCGCAGGCATTCAAAAGGTAAAGATTACTGAAAAATGGGGTATAAAGAGTGCATTTAGCTTATTTGATTGATAGTGGAGATAGAGTTGCATTTTAGCGTATTTTATTATTTCAATGATTTTCATGATAACTGTAATGAATCCAGCTTCTATTTAAGCAAGATTCTTTTCATCAATCCCACTTCTATTTAAGCTAAAATTATTTTCATCAATCCCACTTCTATGTAGCAAGAATTCTTTTCATCAATCCAACTTGTATTCGACCAACGCTGACTCGCCATGCAATGGCGAGTCATTTACCACGCTAAACTACACGCTTTCTTTCATCAATCCAGCTTCTATTTTGGCAAATAAGCTGTTTCATCAATCCAACTTCCATTTAGGCAAACAATTATTTTTATGAATCCACCTTCAATTTATGCAGACACATAAGAGAAATAATAAAATACGCAAAAATAATCAGCCAGCAGCATGGGGTCTACCCGAATTCCTGAAAACGCAGAAAATGCACAAAAGCCTGATTTCCCAAAAACAGTTCTACAGAAAGCGGCCAAGGTAAACGTGTAGTTTAGCTTCGTAAATGACTCGCCATTGCATAGGTTTCAGCGTTCATCAAATACAAGTTGGATTGATGAAACAAATTCATGCTAAATAGAAGTCGGATTGATGAAAATAATTGTTGGACATGGTACAAGATAATCGATTTCGGGGATCCAGCCGAAATTCGTTTTGGGGATTCAGGGTTTCGATGTTCAGGCCGCACCCAGCAGCATCACTAATTAAATACTCTAAAATGCACTTTTACTGAAACTAGATTTGAAGGATCCTGTGAAAATTCGATTTAGGAAATTGGGGTTTGACGGATTCGCTATGCACATCCAAGCATTTTAAGTGAAAACAACATTATTTGCATAAATTTAACGTTTCAGGATATTTTAGAATGTACTATTCAGGATATTGGCGGACTAGTCCGGGCACGGGTAAAATGCTGATTTGCTGATTGGCTAGGGGTAAAATGCTGATTACAAAAATGCTGATTGGTCATGCTGATTGGTGGGTAAAATGCTGATTATAAAATGCTGATTGTAACAACAGAATGTAACAATCGGTCTTTATTATTATTAATCAATTACACGTATTATTACTACATTTATTATTATTATTATTATGACAGAAATTGGATGATCCTTTAGAAAATAAGCTGTTTTGGTGAAGCACTTGCTCCATGACTTGGGACCGTCATAGATCTGGAAATGCATTCCGTCACATAGACCACTGCCACATTTTCTTTCTTTTGCTGATACACAAATACACCAATGATATCCATCTACTTTCTTAAAATCTTCTGACCACAAATAATGAAGAATTTATCCTCCCGTCGGTCGATTAACAATTGCATTTACCGACGGACTATTAAAACACTTGTAGATATCACTCACGACTGTAATTCTTCCTATCCAATGTATGTGAACTCTCCAAAATTCAAAATTTATAATAAGCTACACACTTATTTTGGGGTATTTATAGTCTTTTAAAAGTTTGCATTGGTTGATTAAAATACCCTGTTGAAGACAACAGAGTGTACTGTCTTGTTTGATCACTATTTGCCTGGACTTTAATCTCTTAAGTAACAGCTTCATATTTGTTAATTAAAACAATATTGAAAACAGCAAAAGTGTATATTGACTTGTGATCAGTACTTCCCTGGATTTCAATCATCATTTTACCCTTTGATATGCTGATTTGGCTGGTAGGTAAAATGCTGACCAGTCAGCATTTTCTAATCAGCATTTTACCCCTAGCCAATCAGCAAATCAGCATTTTACCCATGCCCGACTAGTCCACACAACTTGTCAGCATTCAAACGTTTGGTATAAAATTGTTTTCTGGAATTCAGTTAATTTTGTATTTTCACCACTTTCGGGAGTCGGTTTTCGGGAATTCGGCATATACGGGCCCAATAGACTATCACACAAGCCTACAGGCATATATCTGATACACAACCTCTTTGTAAAGTTATTGCTAGTTTTCAAGCCGGTAAACGTTTAGAATCTGGGTGCATAGGTTTTCTCGCGTCCTCAGTGTCGGTTAGGAGGCGTCGTAAGAGTCGGTTAGGGTAAGTTTAGGTAGGCATCGTGAGGGTCGATTAGGGTCAGAGTTAGGGTTAGTGTCATTAGAAAACATGATACCTTCCGCGCAGCAAGCCAAAAGATACCGTAAAACGCCCAAAAACTTACGCACCCCGATACTAAATGTTCGCCCAAGTCATCAAGGCTCAGCATTAATCTGTCATAAAAGAAATTTTTCGTTACAAGAATTTCGGCAATTTGTGTTAGCATTGCCATATTGACCAATTCCCTTATTATCGCTCAACAAATAGACAAGAAGCAGATACCCATCAATAATAAATACAAGAAAACTTACTTCGGCATTTTCGATATTTTAATATACTATTCTGTTGCCACAACTCCTGGTAACAATCCGAGATGCTGATAAAAATAATCTGACTGGACTTATTATTATCTAAAACTCTCCACAACACACGAACCAGAACAACGCTTCCAAAAGAACGGAAACAAAGATGACAAATATCACAGAGTCGAGGCAGTAAGCAATCACTGGTATAATAATTATTCGCCCATTATAGATTTCGTTTATTATTAAGATACAAAGTTGACATACCGCAACTTGTTTACATGAGATAATGAAAGTAATGAAATTAAAAACTATAAGTTTATGCCTATAGTCAGGATTGAGAGTTAAAACTTAACATCCCGAATGGTACGATATAGAACCCTAGAGATGAAATTGTGGTCATCTTTTTTTGGGAGTTCATATTATTTTTTTGGGAGTTCATATTCATGAGGTCTAGGGCGCAGAGCATAAGGCCTACAAACGGTCGGAGGAAAGAGGCCTCTAGGCACATGTTGTGAGTTCCGATTTACCGCAAGCAGGTAAATTGTATTGTCGTATTATCGTATTGTATCTATCAATTTATATAGCGCCTCTCGCAGTGCACATCAATCAGAGGCGCTCCCAGTGCGAACGACCCAGAGAAAAGAAAGAGGTCTTCAGACAACGAAAACGTGCTACATTATTACATGTAGTTTCAGCCAGAGGTGCAAAAAACCAAACTTTTTCAAAATGAAAAGTTGATTTTTTGATTTTTTGGTTTTTTGGTTTTTATTTGGTTTTTTGGTTTTTTGTTTTGGAGATTTTCCTATTTCGGATCATAGAACTCATAAAAATGGCATAATACCGTTCAAATTAATCAGATGCATATAAATGAAAGGCACTGGCTACGGAACCGTCCGGACGGTGCCGTAATTTCTTTTCTACGGAACCGTCCGCAAATAATCTATGGGCGATTGCACATATCTATGGCGTGAAAGCCGAACCCAAAGCCTTTTATATGTAAGGTCTTTGGCCGAACCTGATGATATTCAGGCCTATCTGCATTGTCCGGCCTCCAGTGTTGCCACAGCTGGGGTTTTCTCACTAGATCTGGGGTTTTTGGCCTCCGTCTGGGGTTCTGGGGATTTTTTGGCAAAATATGCATAAATCTGGGGATATTTCTGACCACTGGCATTTTGCGTGCATAATACACATATTTATATTGTGATTAAATGTAAAAGCTTACACGCTATATAATTTTTAGTCCACAACATATAATTTTTTTCAATACAGGGTGTGTTACTGTCGCCAGAGGTGCTGGCATGGACCAAAATGGGTGCAGAAGTCAAATAGAGCGAACTGCCATGATTGGTCTCTACACACACACACACACACACACACAAACAACACACACACACACACACACACACACACACACACACACACACACACACACACACACACACACACACACACATATCCATTGTTTTATAACATGCATGTATGTTTTCGTAATTTGCATACCGGTAATTTAGTCTGCTCTCAGCTTTCAACAGAAATATTATTTACTTTTAAATTGAAATAATTATGTAAATGGCAATAGTAATTATTTAATAAACTTAGTTTTATAAAAAAAATCTTTCATTGAAATAAACCTGAAGTGACTAAAATGAAATGTTAATAGAAAAACAAAAACTTCGTTTCTATTTTCTTTAAAAGACAAAGTTTTATATTATTAGGCTATATACGAGATAAAAAAATCTGGTCTTTATTGGTTAAGTCGATCTTTGAATGGGCGCTATATTTACTCTCTGAACAGGACGCAGTTATAGCTTGCTACGGGCCCACGACCCTGCTAGTAGCATACATACTTTCTCATTTTCCAGATTTTATGCCTAATATTGGTGTCTATAATAGTCTGGGGTTTTCTGGGGTTTTTTCAGAAGGAAATCTAGGGTTATTTCAAAAACCCGAGTGGCAACACTGCCGGCCTCTAATGCTCTGACTGCAGCAGCCACAATGCAGCGGGCTATGGAGGCTCTTGGCAATTGGATGTCATCCAATCGTCTGCGCCTCAATGCTTCCAAAACGCAGT
>JACEVL010006447.1:1866244-2214350 GCA_020284085.1 Aporrectodea caliginosa
TGGAATAAGAGTTAGGCCGTCAGGTCTCTTTCCGTCCGCTCTGCTAAGGCCCGGTGGCTCCTTCACTGCTGGGTAACCCGCGCGCACAAGACCCCGACAGATCAACTCATTGAGGCTCGCATGTCTGGCGGTTCTACCTGGTCCTAGGGAGCAAGATAGCCCATGAGAGCCATTGGCCTTGACCAGGACCCCGCAACGGCACTCGTGAGGCTCGCAGATGTTGACTCCTAGTCTGAGGCCTACTGCAACTCTCACGGCTTCATCGTCCAGTCTCAGACCACAGGACGTAATTGGCAGAGCAAAAAGCCAATCGCTCGCATGTGGGGCTGCGACAGCCTTAAGTCTTGCTCGGTGGTATTCGTCAGTGACTGAGCTGCTGAGTATGTTGGCATCCCTGTCTATTAGGGGTTTGTCCCAGTGTGACTGTTTGTGGGCAATGGTGTTATCTGGGCAGGGGACTGCAGTATCAGCACACCAGCGGTCCTGCAGAGTCCCGACCTGTACATCGTCAAGTACTTGTAACCTGCTGAGCATGGAGGATTGGAGACACCGAGTACCTGCAGCCGAAGCCAAAAAGGCGGGTAGTGCCAGCGAGGTCACTCGGCGAATGCCCAACCCACCTGCCTTGACTGGCAGGGAAGCTTGCATCCATTGACTGTCAGAGAGGGACAAATTGAGGATTGATTCCAGCCCATGGCGAAGCAACGAATCAAAATTCTTCAGCAAGGGGTGATCCACACAAGGAAAGCACCGCAACGTGTGCAAAAGTTTCGGATGACTGAGGGAGCTCCTTAAGAGGATGAGTGCATCATGTTTACCTATACCCTCCAACCTTGTGATTGCCAATGACAGACCCTGACACTGTTCATGGAATCGATTCTAATAGTTTATTCCAGAGGGGTGGAGCAGCTTTTTATTATTTACAAAGTTGTAATAGCTTTGGAGCTATTACCAAATTTTATGGAAGAGATGAAGGAATGTCAGAGAATTGATAGGGTGGATTGAATGAGGGGCAGGTTGAGCAGAGTGTTTGGATTGTAAATAACTGAGAGAAGATAGGAGGGCTGCAGGATTGGAGTGTGTTGTATGTAAGTAATAGCACTTTGTGCTCTTTTCATCCAGGCATGTTTAGCCAGTGAAGTGATTTGAGAACAGGAGTAAAAGACTGTCAACAAACAAGCAAATGTATGCAGTGTGTATGTAAATAAATAAAACCAGACTAAAACAATTCAAGGACCAACAACTGGCAAAGCAGGAAAAAATGAGATTGCACAACAAGCATGGCACTGTCAGATCAAAGGACATAGCAGCTCAGGACAAAGGTCAGAACTTTAGACACGGCTCACGATCCTTCTGATTTCATCTAACCACCAGATATACAACTGCTTTTCAGCTGCTTTCTTACGTTCCATCCATGATTATACTCTGCTCTTGACTAACTTTCAGCAATAATGCAACTTTTACAAGATAAGATCACAATTTCTGACTTTGCATAAAATGACAAGCTAACAGCAGTCAATAACAGTTACAGTGGTAACCGTAAACACCAGTTAATAAACGCCAGTCAATCACCCATATACGATCGCAGCTGAACTGTGGCTTCTACCCATTCATTTGGGTGAATCATCATGTTTCTCCAAAGGGAAATTTCATCCCCAGTTGCATCCATCCATTCTTTTCCAGGTTGCCTAACCACAGCTGGAAGAAATAAGAATTACCAATTAAACAGAACTCATCAAATATGCAGAAGAGACTGAAGAGTTATTGCTGTCTGAAAAGGGCAAAAGTAGCTATTGTTCTATATTGTAAACTCATAGTATAACTGTAAGCAGAAGAATTAATTCAATGATATTGTGACAGAAACTACACATAAAAGCAGCAAATATTCAAAGTGCTAAAGCTTTTCAAACTTTATTGCTGGTCTAGAACTGTGGAGTTTTTCAATTAAACTTTTCTGTGTTTTGCCACACCTTTTCTCAAAATCTGGGCACTTAATTAATTATTACAATTACACAAACTACATTCTTCTGAATGAAGATTCTTAAGTTTGCTTAGCAACAAGTGACCATGCCTGAGACAATCCTCGCCAAGTGGGAAGTTAATTTATGAGAAACACACTCCAAAAGCAAGTGAACAAAATGACTTCTTAGCATTTTTGTATTCTTTGTGTTAGAGCTCTATAAACTAAGTTCGTATGCATAGTTTCGCTATCTATGTATTTTATTATGATGGCGCTTCTTTTTGTGCCTCAATTTGAAGTCATGTGCCTTAACTATTATATCAGTATTTAAATAATCAATTTTATCAGTTTAAGAGTCTCCTGTTAAACTTCACAACACAGAACTAACTTTGCACATAAGAAAACTATTTATTTCACACCATACAAGTAAATAATTAAAATTTTAACTTGTGATTTCTCAAAATGTAGCTGAGGAGAGATCTTCGTCCTGACAAATGTTACTTTTTTATTTTGTGGTAGAAACATGTGGCTTTCACCATTATTCAGCACTTGTGCTTTAGACACCGATACAATGGAAGTTACATATTATTAGTATTATTATTATTAATTCAGTGCAATATTAAACGATGTTTGTTTTCTTCATGTTTTGTGAGGGTTTTCTTAGGCATGGTCAGTGGTCACATATATTTAAGAAATGTATAGAGCGATATCGCATTACTGGTATTATCAGAAGAAGGATAGACAGAAACAGTACTTGTCAAACTCAACTCACGTGAGCCAAGATTTAGACGGACCCCACCAAGGAAATCATGACTCTTGAGCCGATCCTGATCCCATATGGTCAGTTCAAGACCACAATCCTCCAGATCTTCCAGTGCTATGCTTGTAAACACAAATGTGTGGTTCCAGGTTGGACTGCAACTGTGTTTGACAATTCTCGTCTTTTGCTTGCTTTGATGCACCTGCTCGGGCAACAGGCGACTAAACCAAAAACCAGCAAACATATGAAATCAAACTTGCCACAATAGAAGTCAATGATAGTAGAGCCTGCATAGTAACAGAAGTAGCTGATATAACCAAACAACTTTGCAATAGCTTTCCTCAGCGTTTAAAGTGATTCCGACTGCTCTCAAAATTCTTTGTTTGCTATTCCCACTGCTCACTATGCGTTCCAATAAAACTCTTCTTAAGAGTTCCCAATGTTCACCTAAACCACTTTAACCACTGGCTTTTCTCCGGAAGCTGCTTTGAGGTACAGTACAAAACTGTGTTTCTGAAAAGTATATTTGTACACAGCATTAGCCTTGGGTGGCAGTAGGCCTACCACCACATCTATTTGGAAGTTATGATGGAAAATGTCACATTTGAAACCTCTGCCAAGTCCAAGCTCTGTAGTTCAAAATGAAATTTTGACAAAGATTTATGCTGTGCCGATATGCACACAGTTACACACCTCTAACACACTTCTTGACAAATGCCTGTTGACAAATCATACTCTGCCTAGGTGCTACTAAACCCAACCCAAAATTTCTTGGTTCAAAGCAGGGCCAATGCTAGAACAAAATGTTTTTGGGGCCATAAGAACTTTCAGCAGCTACAAGGTTGCTGAATCTAGCATGACTGATGTTGATAACTTTCACTATTTAAATGAATAATATTTAGATCGATGAACAGATGTGTGGAAGAAAACTCCAGTCAGAACTCTTGAGAGAATGACCTCCACCCAGGCGCTAGGAGCAAGACAAACACATGCTGTCAGGTTTCCATACTAAGGGCTGGAGCTACTCGTCTTTTGGTAAAATAAATCATAGAATATCATCACTGCAAATATGCAAAAACTGTTTACTTATGTAAAGAAACACAAAACAAGTAACTATATTGGGTTAAAATGTTGATATTCTTGAAATTGCTTTACTTGAGATCAGGGTGGAGACGATTTAAATCAGTTGATTAAAATCATTGATTTAAATCGTGATTTAAATCAGTAATAAAAATCACGTCGTGATTTAAATCGGTAGTAAAAATCACAATACAAATCAAACAGTGAAAATGAATTTAAATCTAATACTGTTGAGTCACACAAGTCTGCAGGTTTGTCTCCTATCAGTTTAGCTGCAGCTAGCGCATTCAGCATACTAAGCAGGTTAACTCAGCTGGCTGCACAGTTTTCATAAAGTCTGCTATAATCCCTGCTGCTGTCAGAAGTGATATGTTCAGGCATTGTCTCTCCTCATTTCTTGGCTAACATTGTTCATCCAAAATACAGAGGAAAGAATTTGACTGATGATGAGTATGGAACTGGAACGGGTTTGGCTGTAAAGCAATATGCAAACGTGGTTCCAGATTTGGTAAACTATAAAGCAGAAGCATCACCATTTAAATTGTTCATGTTTCAGCTAAATGTCTTGGAAAATGTGAAGCCACTGGATTGGTGGAAATCTCAAGCAGACCTCTTGAACCAAGAGACTCTTAGTGTTGTGCAAGATTTTTATTTTGTTTAGGCATGCTATAAATGACAGTCTAATAATAATAATAATAATAATAATAATAATAATAATAACTGCTGACTGCTAACAGCTTCATCTGCTGGCGTTGAGAGAGTCTTTTCCTCATTCAGCCTGGTACATTCAAAACTCCACAATCGACTTTAATTTGAAAAAGCTGGAAATCTGGTGTTTCTTTTCAAACTTATGAACAAGAAGCCATTTAACCCTTAAACCGCCGGAACCGAACCCGTTCGGTTCCCATGGAAATTTGGCAGAACGCCGGAACCGACTATAGGCGGTCACACATATTTGTTGAACGCCGGTACCGCCTATAGTCGGTAACTACTTCTGTGACTGTCTGTGATGACTGATAATATGTGCTGCACCTAACGACCCATAGATAATACAGCTGACGTCACAGGGTGACGTCACAAAAATCTATTTTTAGGGTAGACTGTCCTTTTTCTCGCGTTGTTGTCGCAGTTGTTTATTGTAAGCGGGCGTGAATTAGCAATGTAGAAGTTTGATGCTCAGTTGTGTGTTAGTTATATATATGTATATATGTGTGTGCATTTGCATATATACTTATATATATATGTATATATGTGTATGTATCTATATGTATATGTATGTATATACTGAATATGTATATAGATGAATGTGTATATGTACAGGTATATGTACATATATGTATATATGAATATATATATGTACTTATGTATATAATATTATATGTGTGTATATATATGTATATATACATATATATGTATATGTGTATATATTTTTGTATATGTATGTGTAAGTATACATATATATGCATATATATATATAAGTATACACATATTTACATATATATATATATATATGGATATATATATATATTTGCATATATAAATATGTTTGTATATATATGTATTTATATATATACATATATATATACATATTTGAATCTAAGTATATATATATGTATATATATGTGTGTGTGTGTGCATATGCATATATACATATATATATATATATATGTTTGTGTGCATATGCATATATAATACATATATATGTATATATATATGTGTGTATGCATATGCATATATACATATATATATATATGTATGTATCTATATATATACATATGTAAATATGTATATATATATGGTTTCTCAGTGAGTTGTGACGTTTCGAAGTATATTGCAACAAAAAAGTATTTGGCGTCCGGGGTGCATGAACCCCATATAGTATGTGGCGGTTTAAGGGTTAACAGCAGGAGAAGATGAAGACTTGTATTGTGACTGAAATATTTTACAACTGACTGAAAAATGGTGACTAGCACTAGCTATGACCTAATTAATAGTGTTCTACTGTTCAAGGTGTGACACAGTAACTTACAATTTACAACGCAATTTGATTTCTCAGTTTAATCAGAACAGGGACTGCATCATTGGATTTAACTGACTGTTCATTGTAGTATTAGTATATGATATACCCATTAAAATTTGCTAATGTGTATGGTATAGCTGAAAAACTAGGCAGTAATTACAGACTAAGAACTAGCCGAAAAAAATCGGATTTAAATTTTTTTAAATCCAATTAAAATAAAAAAATCATATTTTTGATTTTTATTTAGAAATCATTAATTTTATTAACCTGGTTCAACATTTGTACTATTAGTATTAAGTATATGATATACCCATTAAAAGGTGTTAATTTGTATGGTATAGCTGCAAAACTATGCATTAAATACAAACTAAGAACTAGCAGAAAAAAATCCGATTTAAATCAAAAAAATCCGATTTAAATCAAAAAAATCCGACTTTTTGATTTTTATTAAAAAAATCGTGATTTTTATCAACCCTGCTTGAGATTGTTCCATGGTTTTGATCTGAGCTCAAGAACAATTAGAACATGCATGATCAAGATTTATGAAACCTGGTTTTGAGAGTTACAGTTGGCAAGAAGCTTGGTTTGAGATGACAAAAACAGATTCACATGCAGCTAGACAGCTCCAGTCAAACAGACAGAATGGAGTGTAAAATAGTTACCATTTGCAGAAAGGATTGCTGAGGTTGTTTCCACGGATGGCACTGAGGTTGCGGGCCATTTTGACAGTAGCAAGGAGTTCACCATATGGTTTCTTCTGCTTTCCTTTCATCTTACTGATTGTGCGATCAGCTGTGACATACTTCAGAGACAGGTCAAGGTCAGCCTTTGGGGTCAAACTCAGTACCGATTTCCACTTCTGCAAAAAAATATAAAGCTATTTATCAAAGGCATGAGAAAAAGTACCGGTAGCTCAAAGATGTCAGAATAAAAGATAAGTATGCATGTAATGTATAGTATGTGTCTACCTGAGCATTTAATAAAATCTCAAAAGAAAAGCACACATGGCTGTTTAACTCGGATAAGTATCGTACGAGAACATGCTTATGCTAAGCAGGGCTAAATAGTAAATATGCCGGAATGACTACTGAATCTAAAAGAATGGACCACTACACGAGAGCACATAGTGAACTGTCATGGATGCACAGAGAGAAAAGATTAGAAGCTCTGCAAGTGCTGTCTTGAAATTAGCATAATGATATCTTGTTGTATGTCAGGATACGGCCAACAAGAAACCTGCCTTAGGAATATTGTGCATCGTGCAGCCGAGGATAAGCAAGAGCTGATTTCTTCTGAAACTTGGCAGGCATGCAAGGCTGGACTGCAATAGTAATCCAGGAACATCAAGATGAAGGAATTAAACTGTGTCTTTGGCAGCACTAAATGACAATGTGATTTAGAAGGAAAAGGCATGAAATGCATTTTAACTTACCTTTTAATGTAATGTAAAGGTCATTGTACATTACATTAAAAGGCAAGTTAAAATGCAGTTCATGCATTGCTACACATTTTTAGCATTTTTCAAGCATCTCCCAACAGTGCTGCATGCATGGCTGTCTAACCAATTTAAAGACGCAAGACTTTATGTAACCAGAAAATGCATGTTGAGCTGAATGACTTGAATCAGTACATATATATTTATGGGAAGAGTGTTCTAAGAGGAAGTTCGATAAATGAGAAAAGTCATGATTCTGTGTTTGACAGATGAAAAAAATAAGTCACTAAGATCCTTCTTACCACTCCTGCCTCTTGCTCAAGGCTATACCATTGAGGTTCTATATCACTCAAAGCTTTGCTATCAAGTTGAATTAGCACATCACCAAGAAATTCATTGCGTCCAAATCGGTCATTGTGCCAAACACTGACCCACAACGTATGTCGCTCAAGTTCTTCCTCTTCAACCTCATACTGCGCATAAAACAGAACAAAACCAATCTATTCTCTGTATAAACTGCCCAGCTTTAAACCAGCAGCTTTCAATTTAATGATACATTTCAGTTAAAAAATATTACCATAATTATCATGAAGCAAGTCTCAGTGCTCATATTGGTTGGTAGTAGCTGACGGGGCGTTTTTGGTTTTCCAGTAACAGTAACACTTTACATCAACTGTCCATTTTGTAAAATGTGAGTGTCTGTCATGCATTATTACAAGCTTACTAACTTACTTACAGTTTCATGTTTGTGAGTGAACGGAGCCATAGCCTAGAGGTCCTCCTATACCAAACCCTACCGACCAGAGGCTGTAAGCCACTCACTAATTTAACTTCCCAACACCGTCAGCACCTCTACTTGAACTTCAGAGATTGTTTCTGTTAAATGCACTATTGCAGTGCTCATCGCAATCTGAATGACACTGTCATAGAATCATAGAAAGCCTTGTTTATATCCTTCTGTGAATCATTTTTTTGAATAAGTTGCCTAGCAATCTGCATCATGAACTCTTTAGCCTCTCTTTGTCTCTTTTCTGAAAGTGCTTGAAGACCATGATAGTGTTCAATCATGGTTTCATGTTGTCAGGTTCAGAGCAGTGTTATTTCAGTTATGGTTTTTCATTTACAGTTACAGTTGTAGTTATCTAATTTATGATTTTTCAGTTAAAGTTATAGTTACAGTTAACTGAACTCAGATTTTTCAGTTGCAAGTTATTTCTTTTATTTTTCAGTTACAGTTTCAGTTATTTCTCTTTATTTTTCAGTTATAGCATCAGTTATTTTTTCACAAGTCATGACTAATGACACACTGACCACAAGTATTCTGAACAGTTACCAGAAATACTTATGCAGCAAATCAATGCGATTTAACGTATTGTCGGTTTACTTTAAGGAAAACACGACGTTCCAGATTAACACTTGCTCTGACATTCCGACAATTAGCGTGCCACACTCGTGGTTTTCAACGTCCTTGCCAGCAACGGTGTGAACACAAAATCGACTTTTGTCGTCTGCGGCTTCGTAAACAAAATGTTCCCACACACCACTTTCTACTTTTCGACCACTACTTGGCTTAAACATTATTCTCGTAGTCGTGCATTGTTTTACGAATTTACGGTTTAGCGCCAACGACAACACAACGAAAGGAAAAGGAAAACCGGAAGTGAAACGAACATAGAAAACTGAAAAGGAACCAGAAGTGAAACTAGCATAGAAAACTGAAAAGGAACCAGAAGTGCAACTAGCATAGAAAACTGAAAAGAAACCAGAAGTGAAATGAGTATAGAAAACTGACTATAGACTAGAGTAGGATTACCATTTAAAAATTAAGTAAGAAAAACACTCATGTTTATTTTTCAGTTAACTTTTGTTATTTTTCAGTTATACAGTTTTCGTTTTCAGTTACTATTACAGTTTCAGTTATTCAGTATTTTTCAGTTTCAGTTACAGTTAACTGCAACACATTTTTCAGTTATTTTGCTATTTCAGTTACAGTTACAGTTAATAGTAATAACACTGGTTCAGAGTGCTCTGATGAGTTCCTCTTGAAGCAGTGCTATACAAATTAGTAATTACAATTACAAATTACAATTACTGCAAGCCACAAGTTTTAATTAAAATGAAATGTGACCATGATTGCATGAAACTTGTCAAAACCAATAATTACTTCCCATTAAATTTATATGATGCACTGTGTGTTCATAGACAATATGAGAAGGAAACAAGTTTGAACAGAGTGCAGTCAAGTTTAAACGTAAATTAAGTTTACACAATGACAAATTTTAGACACTTGAAGATTCTCAGGCAAGAGATATCTTACTCTAAGAACCTCGTTGTAGACTGGATCAAGCGTGTTCTTTTTTATTGCAGTTTTGCGCTTTCCTGATTTGCTTTTATTTGGTAACAGATATGTCTTGACATAGCTATAAATAACAGAATAAATACAAATTACAATGATTATTAGTTACATTCTACTTTATAAATTGAATTAATTACTTATTATCTGAATGGTAATTAGACAACTAAAGAAATTAAATAATACTGCTTGAAGCTAAATCTATTCTGATCTTTGCTCCAACATATCAAGCCTAACCACAATAAACAAACATATGTAAAAATTAATTAACTGCTCCAACATATCAAGCCTAACCACAATAAACATATGTAAAAATTAATTAACTTTGCTCCAACATATCAAGCCTAACCACAATAAACATATGTAAAAATTAATTAACTTTGCTCCAACATATCAAGCCTAACCACAATAAACATATGTAAAAATTAATTAACTTTGCTCCAACATATCAAGCCTAACCACAATAAACATATGTAAAAATTAATTAACTTTTAAACAACCAAAATTAATATAAATAATACATAAATATTAACAAGTCTTAATGTAAGGGATTTTTAAGGATAGGGTAATTGTAATCGTAACAGTAATTGTAAGTGTAAGAGCAGCAGGGTCCGATTTGCCGGGGGTCAGGGGGGTTGGACCCCCTGCTTCCTCCTTTGAACCCCCTTGCTTCTAGCCTTTGGCCGACCCCCGAGGGGGTCGGCTTGACCCCCTCAAATTTGTTACCCACAGTCCTACACCAAACGATTCCATTATGACCAGTCGGCCTGGCCCAGCTTCTCCCTCCCTCTCTCCTAGTCTCTCTGAAAGCCCATGCACCGATATATATATATATATATATATATATATATACCATATATATATAATGGTATAATGGTCACCGTTGTCTTGAGTAGGCTAAAGTTAATACTATCCAGAGTTCCTTGGATCAGGTTTCCACTCGGTATGCTTCAGGCGTGGACTTCAGGTATAGGAGCCAGGGTCGGTCCACGCTTAAGGCCTCCCATGGCACTAGATAGTCGGCCTGCTGACCTTTCCCCTTTCCCTTTGCCAGGCGGGGATACCGAAATATTTAGTACTCCATGGGCCAGGACAGGCGCTGAGTCATAAGTGTAGGCTACGTCTGTACGCTTGCCTTTATCGAAACTTTTAGCGACATCAACTGAACGGAACTCGGTTTAAGAAATTTTGTAAGAAAAACGAGCAGCAGCTGCAGCAAGTCCTATGGAGTTCAGCAATTTCAGATTAACAAGACATTGAACCGAATCATGCCACAGCAGTTTATCAGCCAGAATGAAGTAGCGCATCTATTAAGTTTGCTGAAGACTTTGCAGATATATCAAAGATAGAAAAGTTTTGTGTCTGGTAAGAGCCACATTTTCATATAATAGAATAACGTTCAATATTGTACTGTATTGTATTTATTAATTTACATAGCGCCGCTCACAGCAGTGGCCATTCAGTAACGCTCCCAGTGCGAGAACCCCTAGAGAGGGAGAAGGCTGTAGGAAGAGACCCAGAAAGAATGGTAACACGTAGAGAGGAGAGAAGGGCATTCCATAGCGAGGGCCCACTAGTGGCAAAAGATCTAGTTTGGGTCAAAGTGGTCCTAACTCGTGGAACAAAAAGGAGCGGAGAGGTCGATGAGAAACTGGAGAGGGGAGCGAATGTGATCCCTAAGATTTTAGGAGCAATGCCAAATTTGGACTTAAGGACTTAATATAGCGTTTGACTAACTGTGTTTTGCTAAATTTCTATTGGGGGCGCTTGCCGTTATTCGCCCCGGACGTCAAACTACCTAACCACACCACTAATCAAATCACTTGCATTGGAATTAATTATCTCGGACAGGTGATAATGACTCCCCAAATCCAGTGCTTTTCTCAACCTGAGTGTCGCGGCACCAAAGGGCGCCGTGAACCTACCTAAGGTTGGATGTAAGATAGGTAGAACAATAACATTTGTGCAGCTTTTTATGTGAACAAGTTTTAAAATTTATCACTACTAACATACGCCTATAATTATTATTTTTAAACTGAAAGTTGTGTAGAAATAGTCGCAAAATAAAGAAACGTTTCTTATGAGTAAAATAAAGAACTAATTTGAAGAAATATAGTTTATATTAAGGTCAAAGGTGCCGCTGATCTGCCGTTAGGCTAGTAAGGGTGCAATGCTCTCAAAAAGGTTGGGAATCACTGCCATAATTACTTTATAAATTGTATCTCACTCTTCCTGTTACTTCGGCCACTGCAGTACATGCAGTGCCCCGTTCGGGCCATCTGGTAGCCTAATTGTACTGCAGAAAGAACTTTGAGCAGATTGAAAATAATAAAAAAAATTACTTGCGACCCACCATCAGATATGAACGCTACTTTCAAACAGTTTTATATAGAATAGTATATACTAGGGGTCTCAGTGCTTTTTTTACAACAGAAGGTTCCGGAACTCAACAAATTCAGAACAATTATAGGGGCATATTTTATGCTAATATTTCTATTCAAGAATGTAATCAACATCAATGAACACTGAAAGCACTTAAATTAAATTAAAATAGTGCTTTTTTTACAACAGAAGGTTCTGGAACTCAACAAATTCAGAACAATTATAGGGGCATATTTTATGCTAATATTTCTATTCAAGAATGTAATCAACATCAATTAACACTGAAAGCACTTAAATTAAATTAAAATATCTAAGTAATTTAAAATAATTGTTTAGTAGAAATTTAAATTAACTAAATTATTTTTTAATAGCTGAAGAAGGTCCCGGAACCCCGCTCCGGACCGCTCCGGCTGAAAAAAGCACTGAGGGTCTACTACACTATAACTACTGCGTATATGGCATTATTTCAAATATAGGCTACTATCATTTAAAGTTAATTACCATTTTTTACCCTGGAACGTGTCGCCTCCTCAAAAAAAACTTGGCCCACACAAGCAATCCTCTGGATCCGCCAAAGTTCTCGACCCCCCTGCTTCTTTTTTGACAAATCGGACCCTGAAGAGCAGTGCCAAATCTTAATAATTAGACGGACACAGACGTTCAGACGGACATAGGGAAACCTGAACATAGACAGACGCACTACTGCCATCCCTATGACCAACCGCCGACGGACCGACCGAGGTAGACTTGTCAATCACAGGTTGCCAGACGCACACCCCCAGAACCGAGAGACGGGGTAGACGTGTCCATCACCTACTGCCGCACGCACACGCCATACCCGCCCAAGACTTGAGCAGCCGACCAATAGAAGTGGCCGGAAAGGAGTCTGCCGCAACCCCCGGATGCGCTGTGTGGAAACGATACTATAAGACTGAAAACTCTACAGAATTCATCGCTTCTCTGATCGCTTCTCTACGCGTCCACCAACGCTTCTCGTTCTCCGTCTGATGCTGCTCTGGTCAACGCTCTACCGTATGATGAACGCTGTTGTTGAGACGAATTTGATGACGAGACGTTGCCGAGCTGAAGACGATTGACGAAGAGGGCCCGAGGAAAGAAACTGAGAGAGTTCCTCGTAAAAGAACAGAGACAAGACGCCGCAACAGCCTCTTAGAAATAGAGCTAGGGAAGAAACGAAATTATAACTAGCAGTCGAACGCTTCCTAGGTTAAGTGGTCCACCGCCGGACAATCCTGCTGAGACGAGCAACCGAAGACAAGTGCAGAGGAACAGCCACGAGTGCTGACGTGAATCCTGGTCGTTCTAAGAAACCAGTTGATGAGGAGAGAGGAGAGACACTTGAGATCGATGCTGTTCAACGCAGACGACTGACGACGACAGCCACTGACGGCAGGTAACTTTGTGACTGTAAATGATATTGGGTAATTCCCAGCATAAGACTATAGGCAGCGTCCGATAAATAAGGTTTAAGAATAGAATACACACGATTAAGAAATAGTTAAGAGTCCCGGAGTATTCTTGCTATAACCCTTGAATGTGTGTGAATGTGGATGGAAGTTTGGATGACTATTTAGTTGTTAGATTAGACCATTGTTGTGAAATTAACTGTGCAGACGTTTGTCCGAATATATGTTGAAAATGACGACTCGTTCGTTGGAAGACCTAACTGGTAGCGACCTTTTGTACGCTGACCGAGAAACAGAAATGTTAGTAAGTAAGGAAGTTAACGCGAACATAACTTCTAGCGCTATGGACAAGATATTGAGCTCCATCACCACTCTAGCAACCACGGTGGCTAACAACCGGGAGGAAGATCGTAAGAGACAGGAAGGAGACCGTAAGAGACAAGAAGAAGACAGAAGGAGACAAGCATGGACAGATAGAGCTTTAGAAGAAGTGATAGCGGTGTCCAGAGAAAGTGAGAGGAGGACCATGGAAGTTTTACAGACAGTTTTGGATCGACAGAGGGAATTGGAAGATGAGTTAGACTATGTGCAGAATGAGGCCGCCGTCGATAACCCAGCTTCATCTCACCGATGGAGTGGTCCCCGACCGGGACCCGGCTTTCCACTCGATCCCAACCCACCTGCGTCAAACACCCCGTTAGAGTTCGAATTCCTCTGTCACCCTCCAGCCCCTCGGAGAAGTGAACGAATTAGGCGCCGGAAAGAACTAGACTCCGGCCGGCCTGGTGATGATTACCAGACCGATCCATACAGCGACCTAGACGAGATCGATATTGCTTTTCCTCAGTCGGGGGTTTCTTGCGGCCTGAGAGGACAATCCTGGCTTCGACTCCCAGGGTCCCCCGAAGTAGCGTTCGGGCCTATGAGTAAAAGGTACCAGGGTAAGGTACCGCCGCGTGGAAGCCAATTCCACGTGGCTGGCGACGAGGTATACCTGGACGACCGCTGGGAGGGCTCCCAAGGGCACCACGACCCGAGGGGTGGGACTAGCAACCCCATAGGCACAACGACCAGCCCAACCTTTGGCCCGTCCAGGGGGCATAAGGGACTGGACGTTTCGTCTAAGCGTGGAAGCCAACTCCACGCCGATGACGAAGCCCCAGCCCCAAGCAGGCACGAGTCGACGATTGGGCAGGAGTCGACATTAATACATGCTTATGTGGACTACGGATAATGCTAACAGAAGTGTGCAATAGAGTGTACAGTTATCTTTCCCTACATGGCCTTACCTTATCCTACATGTCCTTACATATGCAAACATCATACATTTGGATACTCATACTCATACAGTGAAAATCTGAAATTTAAGAACAGGGGTCGTCCATTAATTATGTCAACAAAATAGGGGGAGGGGTTTGGAAAAGTTTGACAGTTGTTGACAAGGGCGGGGTATAAGTTGACGTCAACAAATTTTTCTCCAATAAATCAACACAGATCTACCAAATGGTAGAGAAAACATTAAGAAATGCTAAAAATGTATAAAGTGCTTAATGTTTAATACTACTAAAAAGCTGGTAATAAACTAAACTAATATTATTTTGCAATTCGAGATTGCATTTTTAAGTGTAAATTAAAAAAAAATGATTCTACATGTATTGAGCCATTTTGTGTCTTTTTTGTAGGGGGGGGGTTCTGGGATTGTTGACATAATTTTTAGGGGGTCCGTCAATGTTTGACAGTTGTTGACAAGGGGGGAGGGGGTCAAAAGTTGCCTAAAAGTTTGTGACATAATTAATGGACGACCCCACAGTTGATATAAAAAAATAGCCAAAATTGTTATTACGGGTCCGAGCGTTTCTTCTTAGCATCAGCCGCCGCGAGTCCTCTGCACTGTCGAACAAATACGTCAATTGTGCTGCTACGATCATTGTATCTGATGCTCAATTCTATTTCTCCAGTAACAGCAATCTTTCCCATATGGCTCTTCCCTGGATTACTGTAGAAGCTGAGTATGCTTTCCTGGCTGGTTGCCTTTTTAACAAACAACAGTTAATTTTGTTGCCATCTTTGACTTTTCCATCAGTATATATATACCTTAAATGCAAAATGATCACTTAATTTCCACTCAAACGTTTCACCGTATCATTCTTCGCCCTACTGTTTATGCCGGAAATGAGCTGCTCAACATCATGAAATAAGTAAAACAAATTAATCGAACAAGCCAAAATTAATCAATTAAAATTTTTAATTATTAATCGATTAATTAATCATTAAAATCCGCAGCCCTACTTAATTTACAAATTGATTGACTTAAACTGATTGATGTAAATTGGTTAATTTATAATCCCTATCACAAAAATTTCTATAATTTTTAAACCATTTTCTTATTCATATTGATTTTATATCAAACAATCAATATTATATCAAGCAAGCATCCATACATACCGTATATAGGCCTACACAGATACATACATATATAAACAACAAAAGAAAAAATAATTACCTTGATGTGTGAGAAACTCTGCTTGCTCAATGAATTATCATGAACTTTACCAGAATTTGGATTGGCAGTTGCCAGATCAACACTCTCAACTTCTGCACATTCACGATCATCATCCTTCAACAACATACTTAGCATAGTTAAACAAATTTTATCAAGCTTTTGACCAATTAAATGACAGTATACTTAAAAAAATTATATGAAGCTGTAGACTAATTAAATGACAAACTGTTTGAATTGATAGCTTCAGTGATTGTCTAAATAACTTAAAAACAAATTAAACAGCAATTCTCTCACTACCAGATGGTTGTCCTTGGAGACTCCAGGACTGAGTGGGTTGGGGTTAAATTTGGCGTTCCCCAGGGCTCGGTGCTCGGACCCATCCTTTACATTCTCTTTACTGCCGACATCTCGCTTTTATTTTCTAAACACAGGGCAAATGGCCATCTTTATGCACATTATGCCAGGCTTTCGTTCATGGTCCATCATCTGATCAACTATCACTAGTCCGTTCTATTGATTGTCTTGCTTCTGATCTTCACTACTGGATGTCGACTAACCGACTCTGCCTAAATGCTACATAGACTCAGTTGATCTGGTTTGGGACTAGACAACAGCTTTCCAAACTTTCAATTGCTGACTGAGAAATTCCCTGCTTACACATACTCTTCTAGTGTCCGTGACCTGGGAGTCACGCTTGACTCTTCCCTCACATTCATGGAGCACATATCTAACCTGACTCGCTCCTGCTTCTTTCAACCGAGGCGGCTCAGAGCCATTAGACGATCGGTCTCGCCCTCTGTCTTTACCACCATAGTACACGCGTTTATCTGTTCCCGACTAGACTACTGCAACTCACTTCTTATGGGCCTCCCGAAACAGCATCTTTTCCCCCTTCAGTCAGTCTTAAATGCTTCAGCTAGGCTCATAGCTGGACTCTCTCGCTTTGCATATATCTCTACATATATGCTTGATGTCTTGCACTGGCTTCCTATCACTGTGCACATCCATTCTAAGATCCTCTTTCTAGTTTCCAAGATGCAGCTGAGTAGTGCCCCAAAGTATCTTTCTGACTATACATGTATGTGAAAGCCGTTATCTGTGACCTCATCTCGTTCCTTGCGCTCTGCTGATTGGCTTGATCTTTTTGTTCCTAGGACTAGGACTGCCTTGGCTCAATGCCGGGCATTTGCTGTGGTTGGTCCCTCTACTTGGAATGACCATCCCCCTCACTAAGGGCTAAACTAATGACTGGTTTTTCTTCTTTGGTCTCTCGTTCTTTAACGATGTTTCTTTTCCCTTGGGGTTTCGTGCTCTGAATAGTTATTCTGAGAGAGGCGCTATATAAATCTTTAGATACGATAAGATACCATAGTAGTTATTGATCAAATTAATAAATAAATTAATAAATAAAATGCAAAACTCAACCTTCACAGGTAGACAAAACATTGGTCCTTGGTGACAGACTAATTATTAGTCGTTCATAACATCAGCCAACAACATCCCATTCCTCTGTACTACTGATTTAGAAGCACTGGAGTTAAATGCAAATGCACACATTTTCTATAGCAACCCTACGGTCCTGAAGTTAGTTCTGAATTGGTCTGCAGCCAAGTGATGACAGTGCTCGTGCTGCCAATAAACAACGCTTCTGCAGAGTAAAGTGGCAAATGTTGAGCATTGTGTGTCATACACATGAGATGCCAAAGTCATCGTGGATTTGCAATTGCAGTTATTTGTGCGGTCAAGATACCTTTAGCAACATAACATCTTCATGTCTGCCTCGTTTTCTGGTACTTTTCAGGTGCAGCAACTTCACTATTCATTCTTCTTGTTCATATTTTGAAGATATTACACTGGCATAATAACAGGAAGTGCCACTAAGTCACAAGAAAGTACAGAAAATGAATAAATTTCCTTTGCATGCTTTGGCAGTTATCAGGATCAGCAGCCTTATCATTTAGAACGACAAAGTACATTTGGACATCTTGTTATCTCTCCTACAATGCTAAGCAAGTCCTCATATTAGTTAGTTAATTAGTTTAAGAAATTTTTACAAAATTATAGACACTTTACAATGAATAGACAAGATTTATTGAATTTTAGGAGACCAGGACTCCTAAATTACAATTCTTAAAAAACATTTTGAGGGTGACACTTCAGATTTAGCAATAAAATTTTCCTTCAAATTTTAGGAAACCCTAATGTTTATAAGATGTTGCTGCAATATATAATTCTCAAATCAGTGTAGAAAAAATGCCTGCCTCAACATGCTGGGTGATGATTAAGACTGGCGACACTTTATCTCGGGATAAATGGGGTTCTCCTGGAAAAGCCAGTTCTGCATCCAACTGCGAACTGATGTTAGCTTCTGCTCAGAGAATACAACATACAAACACATACAGTTAACATACAAAATCTACTGTAATCTAATAGTGGTGGTTATAAGTATGAATGTATTATGTATATATGGATGTATACATGTATATACCGGTATGCATGTCTGTATTTATCCAGACATTTAAGTATATGTACTTCTCAAAAGTGCTGCTCTTGCCAGTCTAAATGGTGTTAAAGTTCATTATTAAGCAAATTCCACAGATGATGAACTGATTCAGCCAAATGAAACAGCGTTGACTGCTAGTGTACCTACATCTGTTGCCTGAAATGAGAGAGGCAGAATTTAAGCAGCAGTGCACCTGTCATGTAGCATAATGCAAATGTCCAAAATTTCTCATAACCACACAAAAGCCATTTCAGGGAGACCAGCGCTATATCAAACAAAGTCTGCAAAAGCCATGTTGTTTGGTCAGGTTTGGTGTCCGGTCAGAATCTGGGGAGGTCAAGCCGAGGAGACAGAATGGTACTATGGTGGAAATCGTTGGCGATGGTGGTCATAGGACGGAGTGTGAGTCGATATCTGTTGGTCAAAGTTTTGAGTCAACTGAGGACAGCAAGGTCACCAGAATGTCTGTGTGCTCATTTCACGTGACAGCAAGATGACTGAAGGGTTTGAAGGACAGAATGAATTTCAATGAAACGAGGAGTTTCTGCATGAGTTTCAGATTTAGTGATGGCAGGAGCATGTTTGCTAATGAGATCTCACATGCAGTTGGGTGTTTAGAAGAGAAAAGGAGGACTCAAGGTAAGAGTGTGTAAGAGGACTGTCATTTTCCAAAAAGATGACATTAGAAAGTTTTATTAATGAAATGACGTAGCTACAAAATATGCTGCATAATACTTCAAAATCATCAGAGATACTAGTAACTAGTGCAATGTAAGGAGCAACAGCATTTGTATATATGCAGATTCTGGCTAAGCAGAAATGGGACAAATTGATTAATGCAAAAACTTTTATCTTGTCCTCGTACTAATTTATTTATGTGCACGTTTTTCTTGAAGCATCTGCTGTTACAATCTCTGCACCATTGTTTTCAGAGCATTGTGTTTACTAAGCACCAAGTACAAGTAGGGAGGCTCAATTAGCTTATTTGAGTAGGCTATCTCCTCCCTGCTAGCACTCATGAAAAGTAGTGTCAAAATTAAATCTCCGGACTTACAGTGAACTATGAATATTACTTGTGCAAACATTTACATAACTCCTTATCCAGATACCTCAGTTGTTGCAGTATATGTGAAGAAGATCAAACAAATGAACTGAAGTGAACTGAGAGCCAGTAATTTTGTTACTTAAAACCACTCTACAGTTATTTACCAAAAGTATAGGACCTACCAGTTAGTGGTACACTGAGAGGAGCCAGACAAAACTGAACAGAGGTTGAAGTTGCAGAAAGAAGTGCACCAGCAACATTACAGGATTTGGCAGTGGCCTCTGCATCATACAACCCATCATCAGCAGACACCATTTCAAATTCAACGGTTCGTTCAACTGCAATGTTTAAGTTCTGTGGACCGACTCTTTCAGGAACTTTACGTCCAAAAAAAATGGCTCCTTTAAGCATCATTGAGCCATCATCATCTGTGTCATCATCATTTTCAGTTGTCAGGGCAGCCCCCCTATTCTGTGCCTGGCACTGCAAGAGCAGTTGCTGATCATTGGCAACAGAACCTTCTGATCCTGGCACCAAAGACTTCTCTTTTCCTTCTGATCTACAGAACTGGTCACTCATCACTTGCCTACCTGCCAATGAAGAAATACCGACATGTTTAAGATTTCTATTTGAAAAATGAGAATCTTCTTGATTCTGTGAAAGACGTTGTTCTGTTGTTGGGACGGTCTTTTTCTGAAGACCAACTGAAACTCCTCTGTCAACTTGAAGCAACGTTTTCCCACCAGCAACAGCAATTGTTTGATATTCGTCTGAATCAGTGCCACTGGCAGATGGCAGCGACGCACTCCTTTCCACTACATTCCATGATTCAGCTTCACTGTCTGTCTCTTTTGATGTACAAGTGTTGGAAACTAAGGCAGCCCTTTTCCCATGACCAAAATCAGTTGTTAAGTCCATACTTTCATTCAGTGATGTTGTTTCCAGACTATTTCCACAAGATAAGGATTCCAAATGAACAGGATCTCTTACAGCATGATTGCCAACCCCATGAAATGAAAGCTCAGAGCCATCTTGGTGAAATCCTTCAGTCGGGCATTCTTCATATTTAACTGAATCTGAAGAAGCAAATGACTTGATTCGACCCACTTTGTTACCATTTTCTTTTTGATTTTCATTTGACTTAAGTACTTCTTGCAGCACAATTTTTTTCCGCACAGCACTGTTGTGATATTTTGGTGGTATAGTTTCACTAGACACTTTTGCACCGATTCCCAGTTGCTTCTTAACCAACTGCAAATCAATCTTATCGTGCAAATTTGCCATCCCTGTAGATTCAGAACGCTCCTTGTCAACAACGTGTTGGTCATTCCAGCTTTGCTTCCGACAAATTTCTGAAAGACTTAAATTGTCATCCAGTTCTGATAGGAAGACTTCGTTATAAGCAGCACTGGCATTGATTTCTGCTTCAAGGTCATCGGAGGTTCCTGTAAGTGCAAATTCCTCACTCACCAAGTAAGAAAGAGAGTCACTCCAGACTGATGACTGATCTTTCTGTTGAGTTTTGAGGGATTTTGAATCATTAGAAAGGTCTGAATCAGAGTCAGCTTTATGCAAGACATCCTGCTTCTTGCCTTCACGACTGGTTGAGTGATTTCCAGCTGTTACTAGCACATCCTCCTTTACAACATGACTTCTTGAGGCCAAATCATTGATTTCTTTGAATGTCGTTTTTGCATCAGACAACCGATGGTCTTGATTATCAGTTTTGCTTGTAAAGGACACTGTTCTTGGAGATGACTCCAAAGAACTGGTATGAACTTGTTTTTTATTGTCAAATAACTCTAAGTTAGGTATAACATAAGTCAGGTCGTTCTTCCCTAGCCCATTAGAAACTTCATTATCCACAGATGGATGTCTTTCTGTATTCTTCTTCTTCAATTTTACATTTTCTTGACTTGAAGAGAGCTGTAAAACTTTCCTGTTATTTTCTGTAATTGAGTCAAAACTTGGATCAACCTTGCTGCCCTTGGTCAACAAGATCTCTTCACCGGCCAACTGACTTATGAAGGAATCGAGGTCCTGCCGGTCATCTGTAACTGAAACAAGACATTCATCTTTACGCAGCAAACGTCTTCTCATTTTCATACACCACTCATCATCTTCAGGATCACTGTTAAACAGATCAGAGGAATTTACGATGTTTGGTGATAAATCGAGATCCACTTCTTTTTCTGTTTTCTCACTGATAACACTCAGAGAGTCATCGTCATCATCATCATCTTCATCATAAACCACAAAACGGTTTTCTACTGACTCTGGCTTTGAAATGACAATCAATCCAAGCTTTCTGTCTGTCTGGTGCAGATCGGTCTTCCTATTAGTAGATTGAAGCAAATCTCGACTATCAATTTCATCTTTTGCTCCATGCATTTCATTCTGAGTAACATTCAAAGCAGGTTTAAGCGAACACTTAGTCACCGGTGCATGTCTGAAATGCTCTGGAATGGTTTTCCTTGTTGATGCAACAGTTTCCAGTTTTATCTTGCCCTCAGCCAAACTCATGTCTCTTCCACCAGATTTTACCATGTGTACAGCAGCTCCAGTTGACTTTAGACTGGGAGAAAACTGGATGGACTGAGTTTCTCGAGGGCTGGATGGTGACCTTACACCATGAGATTGTGCAACTGGCATCTTGTCCAAATGCTCTGAAACTTCTGAATTATAAAAAAACACATTACTTTAGGCAACAACATGAACTGCAATACAGGGTCACTTTAGATTTGGATCAAACAAGGCAATCTAACATTGTTCTATCAGCAATAAATTGCAACATAGTGTTATACAACATAAAGCAGTTAGTCACAAAAATAACCATAGTTTCAAACTCTTATCATGATATCATAAATATTCAAAGATTATTAAGCCAAGGGTAAGAGCATAACAATAACATAACAGCAGGCACATTTCTATCTTATTCTGACAACCAACTGCCAAAGTTTCACAAAAGTTCAGAGGTGAAAGGTCAAAGGTGATTCAGTCATACATTCGTAATCATTTCAATCACAGAATGGATGCTGTGATCTCCAGGACCACTACAGGATATTAATAATGCAAGCAAATACAAAATGTAAATGCTCCTCCTCCTCCTCCTCCTTCTCCTCCTCCTTCTCATCATCATCATCAGTTCCTGATACCAGCCATTTAGCGGCGATGGGTGCGAATAAATAATCTCCATTGTCCTTGATCATTTATCAAGTCCTAGTGTTAGTTCAAGTGACCTTATGTCTTCATTTATACATCTATCCAGCAGTGTTGGTCAGCCTTTGTTTCCTAAGTTTCTTTTGAATCTTGCATGTACTGTATTGTGTGGGATCCGGTCAACTGGCATTCTCTCTGTGTGTCCACGCCATTGGAGTCTTCATTGAACGACTTTGTCTAGCAGAGTTGTTTAGATACCTAATGATTGTCTCATTGTTTCTTATTTTCTGTAGTCTTGAAATCCCTGCGATCTTTCATAGCCAACTCATTTCTGCCGTAAGAATTCTCTTCTCATCTTGCAGTCACAATGTCCAACCTTCTGATCCATATAGGGAAATCAGGTTGTATATCATCTCATATATTTTTGTCTTCGTTTTCTTTGTTAATTCTTTGCTTCTCCATATCCTGTTCATTAGTTCATTATTCCAAATGCTTGTGAAGTGCATCCAATTCTTGTTTGTATATTTTTCCTTGCTGCCATCTGTGTTTATTAGCCCACCTAATCACTCTACTTGCTCAATTACTTCTCATTGGATGCTGATAGTTATTGAAGTCTCTTTGGTCTTTTCAATCACCATTGTTTTAGTTTTCTCTGTGTTGATCATTAGGCCAAATCTTCTGCTGGTTTCGTCGATCTGTGTTGTAAATATCCTGTAGTTCTGGTCCACTTACAGTGACTGTCATCAGTAAATCGGAGATTATTCACCAGCCTCCATATCATTTGATTCTTGCCTTGGTGTTGTTAAGGCTGAGTGACATTGCTGCTACAAATACTAGGTTAAAAAGTTATGGGTGTAATAATTTTATGATACATCCTAGTCGAACTCCTGTTTTCATGTGAAGGCATTCTGTGATCTTTTTTTCTACCTCTATGGCACTTGATAATTTTCTATATATCCCTTGTACATGTTTGAACAATTGCTCTAGTAATCCTGCATTTTGCACATTCCATCTGTGCTGTTGAATGCTTGTTTGAAGTCCATGAAGTTGATGATTTCTGGCTGTGTTCTATGCATTTTTAAGTATCTGGCTCATCGTGAATAGTTGATCAATTGTACTTCTTCTTGACGTGAACCCAGCTTGTTCTTCAAGTGCTCTCTCGACATAGCCTACTGCTTCATTCTGTTTTGTATCATTTTGATAACAAAATTTCCTGGAATGCACTGTAGGCTAATGCCTCTGTAATTTTTACAGTCTTGTGGATCTCCTTTTCTTTTGTATATAGGAATTATTATTATGATTTTGCCAAGTCTTCTGGTATTTTCTTCCTCTTGTTGAATCTTTGTAACAAGGTATGCATAGCTGTCCTCCTCCTTGAAGTAGTTCTGTAGAGATTCCATCCATGCAGGTGCTTTATCCTTTTTCAGTTTATTGATAGCATCTCTTACCTCTTCCTGTAGAAATTTTGGCATCTGTTCTTCTGTGTTATTTATGGACAACTTTGTTTGTTATGAATGTTGACATTTAGTAGTTGTTTGAAGTGTGCCTTCCATCATTTCTGTATGCTTGCATTGTCTACTAGTACTTCACCATCTGCGTCTTTGAGTGATGCAACTTTGAGCTCAAACTGTCCACTAAGTAGTTTTATCTTATTATATACTTCTTGTATTCTATTTATCTTGAAAGCTATCTCAGCTTCTTTGCATTGCTGTTCCATCCAGTTGTGTTTGTCTCATCGCAGTTTTCTTCTGATTGAGCCAGTTAAATTGTTTCTGGTCTGCAGGGTAAGCTTGTTCTTTGGCTATGCTCAGGCCAGAACAGAGGGGGGCCCAGGGGGGCCAGCTGGCCCGGGCCTACGATTTTGAGGGGACCTACTCTCCTGGTACAAAGTCAACGGGGAAAGGGATCCTTTAGTAAAATGTTAATGCAAATACGAAATATAGATAAATCATAGTTGAATAAATTAGAGCTGTCACGAATATGAGTCATGCGCTAGATAAAATAATGTTTCAGAAAATGTTCAATGTCTTCAGTTCAAGCCCCCAGCGGTGGGAAATACTGAAAGAACACCTTCCAGTCTCTCTACATAGAATGTCAAAGACAAGGTGGTCAGCGAGAATTGATTGTGTAAGACCAATTGCCCGGCATTTGGATAGTGTTAGAAATGCAGTGGCAGAGCTGAGTCGAGTTACTAATTTGACAGCAGAGTGCAAATCTGAACTTCGGGGTATCCAAAAGTACTTGGATACCTTTGAATGTGTGCTGATGTCAGCCATTTGGATTAAAGTTCTCACAATGATTCATGAGGTGAACTTGGTAGAAGAATCGCGTGGTGCAACATTAGATGTGGAAAGGGACAACATTGATTAACTACGGGCAGATATCCTGAAACTGAGAGATAAATGGAATGATATACTGGAAGAAGCTCAGCATGTGTCAATCAAAATTGGTGTGCCAGATAATTTTCATATGCGCAGAGGGACAGGGTACTCAACTCAAAAGGATGCCGAAAGTTACTTCAGGGTGAACGTGTTCTTCAACATAATTGACTTTGTTATAGATGGCCTTTCACGTCGCTTTTCTGCAGTCAGGGACATTTGTGGACTTTTTGATTTCTTGTGGGACTTTATAACCAGTTAGATGAGAATGAGTTGCTACAAAAGGCTACACAGTTTCAGCTGCAATACACCAATCATATTTCAAGTGACATTCAGAGTGAAGTGCTTCTTCTTAAAAGAATTTTTGATGTGAATTTCAAAGTCGATGCTGCGTTACCAAAGAACATTTATAGTGAAATATTGAACTTGAGATTGGACAATGTTTTCCCAAATGTCCTCATTGCAATGCGCATTTTTCTTTCATTGCCAGCAACAGTGGCTTCCAATGAGAGGAGCTTCAGTGTCCTTAAACGAATTAAGTCTACTTTCGGTCCACAATGATGGAAGAACGTTTGAATGGCTTAGCAACTTTGAACATTAACAGTGACAAGGCAAAGTTGCTAGATTTCTCAGATGTTATTAATGAATTCGCCCAAAGAAAAGCACGTAAAGCGTTCCTGAATGCGAAGAAGTGATGAGTTTTTGATGACCATTTTGAGATGTGATATTCTGACAAAACGAATACACAACATAAATCGTTGTAGTTCTTTTATTGTTCTCTGTTACTGATAAATTGTAATAACTTCATATTCATATATGCTAATGTGAAGTACATGTATTATACAAAAATCATATGTAATTAGCACTAAATGATTACCAAATACTTAACGAGCAGTTTGAAATTAATGGGGCCTACATTTTCCATCTGGCCCGGGCCCATAACCAGCTCTGCACGGGCCTGGCTATGCTCCTAATACTGAATCAAAACATACAGAAATGGAGATGGGCAGGACATTCAAGAGAAGCCTGGGAATGCAAACAACCATCCATTAAGTATCTGCCCAGTTCATAAAAGGAAAAACTTAGCTACAGGCCAAAAGGTCACATCATCTAACTTGCAAATAGTGCTACACAACAATAATTGTAATTGTAACCGAACATTTATATAGCGCCGCTCAGAAATCAGCAGAGCTCTCGACCTGCGTCATTCATTCATTCTGGAGATTTATATAGCGCCCCTTCACGAAATCTACTCAGAAGCACTCCCAGGACAGCGTCAGTGCCTGCGTCAACGAATAGGATAGTCTTAAGGCGTCTCTGGAACTGGGAAGGTGAGAGGGCTAGTAACTCAAGGCAAAGAGACTGGGGAAGAGAGTTCCAAGCTGATGGGCCAACATGGGCAAAGCACCTAGAGTGGGCCGTAGCAGAGCACATGTGAGGGACAACCATAAGGCCACAGGTCAAAGATCGCAAATAGGCCCTTGCAGGTAAGGAGGAGACAAAGGTGCAAAAAGACCTCAGGTAGGATTGGGCCACCCAAACAAGGCAGTTACGCATGAGGGAAAGGATTTTGAAGTGTACCCGCTGTTGGATAGGGAGCTAGTGAAGGGTATCCCGAATATAGCCTGAGATATGGGCAAATAATATGCAGCAGGCATCTTCCAAATTCATCTGAACAGACTGCAGCCATCGTTATCTACATCTTCTGTTTACAGTGTAATATTAATAAAGTGGCCAATTGTCAGTTGCTTCTAACAAAGGTTTAAAGTGGTTAAGAAGACAATCAATTTCAATTAAAACCATTGCAGGTCAACAGGGATGCTTAATAGCCAACGTCTGTATGTAACTATACATCAAGACACTTTCCATGGCACCTTTCAATATCTCACAAAAGAGCTATATGCGCCAGGCTACATGATATCAAAGTAATTAAGAACAAAAAGTTAATCAATAAGTGAACAGTGCTCAGATAATTAGAAGAGTCACCACTAGTGTGCACCCACAGACAAGTAGAGCCCAACTGACAGATTCATGTCTACAGCTAATGGTAGATAAGAGTTGCAGAACTACGTGACAACGGAGAAGAGAAGTCACGACAGGTGATGAGGATTGCAACACAAGAAACCTAACATTAAGTATGGTAGAAGACACTGAGTTCAGGCTTCCCTTTACCACCGGTCTGTGGAGGATGACATTCTTTGCAGCCAGCAATTAGTCATAGGTTTCTTTTGGTTTCTTAATTATAAATAATTTGTATCTGTGATCTCAAATCGCTTTCTTTGTTGCTATTTCAGAGAACCTCTTCAACTGCACTGCCTCCTCTCCAGTAATAATCTTGTTGGCTTCAATAATTAGGTCTTATCTGCTCCTCCTTCTCTCCAATATTATCAGCCCACACCTCTTCAGCCTTTCTTTACAGCTCAAATCTCTGTAACCTAAAATCATTTTTGTAGCTCTCCTTTGCATCAGTGGTGCCTTGGTTAGAGTCGCAATGCTCCATGAGAAATTGAATATTCACTTTTTAACTCCTGCAGACTGCAAGGCTATTACTGATGACATGTTTTGCTATCCCTCAGTATAAAATAATATCAGTGGCTTAACTCTAAAAGGCTATTGCACATATCAAGACAGCACTAATGTACTTGCAAACATTCTACCTAGAGCATTATGCCAAAAATAAATGCTTTTCTGTTGATCATAATAACATGCAGTTGCTTCATAGATTTTCATTGTGCTGCATCTTCCTCAAATATCACAACAATGCATCTCTTAGCCAATCTTTCGCTCTGTGTTGTTTAGAAGCATTGCTTCAACCACAGGGTCATATTCCAAAAGAGTACTACTACTACCATCACCACCACTACTACTACTAAGTCTTATATGCAATTTTCAAGTGAAATCGAAGTAAAAGTCATAATCCACCAGTTGGCAAATGAAATTCCAAAAGGTCAGAGTAACCAGAGATCAAGCTATGGAAGACAAGCAGATGAGTTCTAATCTAGTGTTAACTTAATTGAAACATTCATAAAATCTGTAACAAACATTATCATAAATTGTTTGAATTTTAGTCTTTTTTCTATTCTCTGGAAAACTACATAACTTACAAACATAATCACATAATTTGCAGAAGGCTAAAGTTTCCTTCTCTAGTTCTTTATCATCATTTGGCTGTAATACAATGTAAGCTATCTGAAATGCAACGCAAGAGCTCTATCTGAAATGTAGTGTAAGCCATCCATCTGTAGTGCAATGCCAGCCGTCTGTAATGCAATGCAAAACCTTCCTCAAAAACATACCACACAACCAAAACGAAAACAATCTGTAACTTGGTTTTCTATTGCAATTTAAGACTGTTCATGTTTTTTAAATATTTGGCCCGTTCTAACTAACACTCACATTAAAACCAATTCTTTGGTGCATCTTGATACAAGTTCATGACCCTTGTGTAACTCAATGGAATGACACATGGTACTCTCGCTTTTTCAGTATTATACTGCACACTTCCTCCTTCAACTGCCTTGTTCTGTTTGTTCCTTAATGACCTTCAATATCAATTTCAGTCTCACATTTTGGACAAAAAGTTTCCTATTCTCATGAGCTGCATTTCCAGAGATGGACAAATATAATTTACCAGATTCGACTTGGTGTAATGTGAGGATGGAAAATCTCATAAAACTGACATACTCAAGTTAGAAGCTGTTCATCCATTTACCTGTCACTTTGACCATCACTACTCACAGTTTGTTGTGCTATCTTTTTATCCATCCATTCCTAGTTGGTGTATGACCATCTTTAACAGATGGACTTCATATTTCATATTAATATTAATAGACACAACTCAGACAGTACAGTAACTGGTTCATCAGCAACTAAATCTATTCCTAATAATAGCAGAAATCCAAAGCCATCAAAGCTGAAGGCCTAGTAAATGCCAGGACCTGCTAGACATGATTTGACACCTTCTGTAAACCAGATAAGTATGCACATATGACATGCAGAGCACTTGTTAGTCACATGTCACAACAGCGAGTTTCCAGTCAAAGCAAAGCTAGGGCAGGCTGTATCTGGCCACTCTCTGCATGAGCATTTAATGTGCATAGCTGAGATTTAATGAGTCGAAGCTCTGAATTGATAATTACAGCCAGCAGGAGAATCAAACAGGCCATCATGTTGCGTAATTCCAATGCCTTTGTCATGCAGAGTTAGCACAGCTGAAAATGCTAATCAGCCATTACAGGCAGAGGCCATGTGTACGTCTACCAGTCAGTCTACCACTCTGGCATTTGACCTGTGTCTGATTCTGTCTAGACAGCAGACAAGGACAGAGCAGGCAGACAGCAAGTGCTTATAGGCCTACACATTTATAGACACAGTCCATTACAATACAATTTGTAAACCAATGTCATGAAGACTAATCACAAATTTAGATGAACTTCAATGTTCACATCTCTGAAACGTATTATAAATGTCAATCCAAAATCACACAGATTTGGAATTGACATTTATACAATTCAGAGATGTGAACATTGAAGTTCATAATTATGCAGAAATTGTAAAATGCTGGAATGTGTCGAGTCCAAAGTACAGATCAGAATTTTTTTACAGCCTCAATAAAAAATTTTAATTACCAAATTTCTGAATTAAAAGGGAATTAATTATAAATACAATGCATTTCACAGTGGACCATCAAAAATTCTTTGTATTAATTAGCACCAATTAAGTATTCCAATAGCAGTACCTACCACAAACCAGCAGAGCCAAGAATTTCAGCTATAAACAGCAGCCTAAATCTCCACCAGTTTTTAGATGATACTCGATTGTGATGCATATAATCGAAGCAGATTCCATTACCTTTCATCAAATCATTGTACATATGAATCCAGAATAACAAAATTACCAAAACAGTCCAACGTTTGCAGAATTCTCTGTCTGTCTTTCTGATCGAATAATTTATTCGACCGACCGTGGAAGCAATCGTCTCGTTCTGCTCCCATGCACAGCAGCCTTGGGCGATGCCAAAGCCAGTCTGAGGAGGCTCTCAACTAATGATTCCCTTGTGCAAATGAACTATAACCAATCCCTTGGCACCAGAAAAATAAGTTGCTTACCTGCTACTGGTCTCTCAGCTGATTGAACAACCTGGCCATTCACTGCTTTTGATTTCTGTTGACAATTATCAGCTAATTCTTCATCTGAAGTGGTAGATGAATCTGCTTCTTTGTCCCAGCAATCGCTTGATTGCCTCAGACAATCAGAACCTGAACGAAAATTTCTGCTTCTTTGTTGAACATCTTTGAATCCACTGCTTTCCAGCATCACTGAACCTCCTGAACGTGTATTGGAAGCATTTAAATCCATTGCCTCAGATATTTCAATTCTCTCATTACCAGATTTCACTCTTTGCCCATTCATTGTGGTTTGCTTAGAAGAAAATGGCGAATTTTTGTCAGAGCTAATGTCCTCTGGAGGTGACGTTAATGATGAATAGTTTTTCATGGCAAGAAGTTCTGCAAGAAGTTTTTTGTCAGATTCTTTAGGAAAAATAACGTTATCCACCGGAAAGTGTGTTTTACTTAGAGTAGACAGTGGTTCTTTAAAAACAACAGAGTCTTTCTTTCCTTCTATTTTGCTATTAATAGATGGATCGGCTATGGACACAATGTCATCTACAAAGATACAATACAAGGCATCCTACACAAACATATATCAAAGCATTCGTTTTAGAAACCCAAATCGTTTTGGAAAATCTTATTTAACCTCTGGTGTGTATTTGAGGCTTCTTTGGCTTCTTTCAAAATATATTTGTCTGCAGCTTCCTTTGAGGCCACAGGCAAACTCTTTATCTCATAAAACATTTGTCTCACGGATGCTTTATACTTAAATTTATTTTTTAATCTATTTGATGAACTATGTACACCGAAATGTGGTTAGCAGTTGGTTTTTCAATAAAGGATATACTAACTTACTTACTTACTTACAAATACACACCAAATTTCTTTGTCTTTTCAAACAAGTAGTAGTCTTTTAAACCAAAGAATGCAATTATGCAGGAAAGGTAATATGCAAGAAATAAATAAAATAATAAATAAATCAATATATAAAACATCAAATACAATGCCATAGTAAAATCTTCTCACTTTTTAGTCATTTGCTTACAACTCTACTCTACTCTACTCTACCATCCCATATCCATCCATCATCACTCCATATCCATCCTGTCAAAGCCTACCTTCTTCCATCTCCATCACATGCACTATCAAACCAAGGTTTTGTGATAGCACAGCAGTATTTAAGCATCATCCATCACTAACTCTCTCTTCACACAGTCACCACTCTCGTCCATGTGCTGATCTGGTCGACTCTGGCAACTCTATCTACACTGGTCTCTCCTCACTAAACCATTTCAAGATCCAGTCAGTACTTAACACTGCTGCCCGCCTTATTGGTGGTCTCTCAAGGTTTGCTCACATATCTACCTTCATTCAGGACACTCTCCACTAGCTTCCTGTGCCCCAGCATATCCAGTTCAAAATTTTAACTCCTATGAGAAACTGTTTGTTCGGGGTAGCTCCTTCATGATACCTCAGGATCTTCTGTACCTCGGTCTCTTCACTCCATGGTCGCTCCACTCGGCCGCCAGAGGCCTTCTGGGTGTTCCCTGCATGCACTGAGCCACTGCTCAATTTAGAAGCTTTGCTTATGTTGACCCCCTAAATTGGAACCGACTTCTGCAGGAATTATGGCTTGAGCTCTTCAGCCGTATTCTTTCCCTGTTCCAGAACCACACCAAGTTCATCTTATTTATTTATTGTCGAAAGCACTGACTTGGGTCGGAGCACCTCTGAATCGTTGAGTTATAGATGTTCGATTATAATTACAAATATCCTAATCTTATGAAACTGATCTATAAGTCGATAACATAAGACGGAGTACCAGAGCTCGGTGCTTTCTTTCTATCGAATGGATGCGGAGTGTCTTCACGTTTTGCTGGAATTCCATTTTCTCGGATCCTCCTACGGCTCCTGCGAATCATTCCATAAAACCAAGAACCCGACCGTGTCTTCAGTTCTCTAAACAGCAATCAACATAATCTGATATCAGGAAAGAAAACGAAATCTTAAGAATTTAATTACATTAAAGATCTAAATTAAATTAACAATGAAATTAAATATTTTGAAAGTACTATTCGTGATAACAACTGCAATTCAAAAGCAAATTTGATAAATAATGAAATAGAACACAATCTGAAAATCAAAACATTTTGCTAAGGACACCATCAATGCATACAATCATGTTGAATGCTTATTTTTTGGTATGAGTAACTGCAAAGACTGACATAAGGTAGTATAAGAAGCCAAACTATATCACAATCAACTGAAGCCCTGATAGACTGACACAGCAGTGGTACCTACATCTGTTTGGAGCAGAGTGTACACAGCCACTTGTGTTTTGACGTCCCTGTTTGGCAACATTTGTCACAGACCTTTGTCTGACAGCGGGGACACAAGTCACCTCGATTAAACAACCACCCAAATTCCACATGACACAGTGGACAAACTTTATCATGATTTTCAGAAGCTTCTGTTTCAGTGGAGAGTAACTGCAGCTTGTTGACTTCTGCTCTAAGAATCCTTGTACAAGAAAACAGCCATCATCAGTCAGACAGATTTCCATGATGAAAAAACAATTCAACAGTATGACACATAAGCCTGAGTTAGACACCTTTCTTTGTACCTAACTATAGGTTGCAATCTGTGTGAACAGTGCAATCAATTGCACCCAGTTCCTCTCAAATGTTATGCAGACAACTCAAATTTTATAGCACCTACTTCTGTACGCAACACTGTGCTGTACACAAATCTGCAATAGTTAACAGCATTGTCAGGGTGTATACTACATATCTTTCACTATTTTCTATTGTTAAACGAGAAGGTTTCAAGGGCATGGTGGAAAAAATGCTTTAACTCAGTGCAAAGCATGGAAAACTGTTGCTACCTATGTTCTTACTAGCGCTTTGAACAGAAGCAGAAAGAATCAGATAAAAATTGAAAAACAGTTAGTAATAAAAAGAACCAATAGTAAAAACAAAGTTTTTTACTATATCCATCTAGTATCCTATAATCCGTCATATTAAGCAGTTACCTCTACAAATATATAGTCCGCTGTTCATTTTACAACATAGCGTCCGTTTAATCAAGCACCGCACCCGTTTCTGTTGCAGCCAATGGCAACGCTGGCCAATCACAACGCTGCGTGTCGGAAAAGGGGATTCCCCGATTCGAAAAGTTGAGTCCCCGATTCTATAAGCTAGCCTTTTTGGGGGAGCTGAAATTTTGATAGAATGAAGTGTGTGCGAGGGCGAGTCTGTCTGCCAAGTTTCACGACGATTGAATGATTGTAAGTGATCGAACTAGTCGTCGCAAGATTTGACATTTTAGCCTGTGGCTCAATCAAGCAAACATTCAAGATTCCCGCAATCAAGCAAGATTCCCGCAAGTTAAACTAGATGGATAAAAATAAAGAACCAATAGTAAAAACAAAGTTTTTACTATATCCATCTAGTATCCTATAATCCGTCATATTAAGCAGTTACCTCTACAAATATATAGTCCGCGTTCATTTTACAACATAGCGTCCGTTTAATCAAGCACCGCACCCGTTTCTGTTGCAGCCAATGGCAACGCTGGCCAATCACAACGCTGCGTGTCGGAAAAGGGATTCCCGATTCGAAAAGTTGAGTCCCCGATTCTATAAGCTAGCCTTTTTTGAAGGGAGCTGAAATTTTGATAGAATGAAGTGTGTGCGAGGGCGAGTCTGTCTGCCAAGTTTCACGACGATTGAATGATTGTAAGTGATCGAACTAGTCGTCGCAAGATTTGACATTTTAGCCTGTGGCTCAATCAAGCAAACATTCAAGATTCCCGCAATCAAGCAAGATTCCCGCAAGTTAAACTAGATGGATAAAAAGATCGTCGTGCAGCAGTGGTACTGTGGACATAATAGCACCCAGAAACCATTGGTGGACTTCTCTTTCTCCACAGAGCAAATAATAACTAGGAACAGTATAGTTTTTATTAGACTGATGGAAGTGATGGACTAATTTCACTTACATATGGTACCTGTAAAGACTAAATAAATAGTAAACAGTTTGAAGTATGTTATCTTTTAAAACTTTAAGATTTCATTATAACAATAGCATTGGGGGGGTCTACCTCTACAGCATCATGATATAACTGTTAATATGTGTTAGCACATTGCTTCATTAGCATAGGAAATTGGGAATAGACCATCAACATCCAAGTGTAGGTCACTGCCATAAACCACTGCAATGCTAACTGAGGACACCGTCCGATGTGTAGCTTCACTTGTCTATTCTGTTTAAATAGAAAGATGAACTTTAGCTTTAAACACAGCTTTAGACATTAATACACAGGTTTAGACACCCACCCATTAAAAATTAAGGTGTAATTCTACATAAGCCAAAGCCTCACTTCGAATCTTGTAATTGTAATTGTAACCTGACATTTATAAAGCGCCACTTTAAGAAACTCATCAGTGGCACTCCTGACTCGAACCAATGAAATTACAAATAATACAGACTTCAGGCGCTTGCGAAACTGTGGAAGGGACGAACTGAGAAGCTCAAGCTGCAGCCATCGACCAGACGATTCCAGCTGGTGGCAAAATCTTACCACTAGGTTGCTAGTTGCATCGCATATCAAACCTACTTCCATTATTCCCAACTCTCCATTTTCAACTCTTAAGACTGCTTTGTGACTAAGCAGATATAATGTCTCTCCATCTCGAGAACTTTAATCCTAGTATATCTTGTGAAATTTGCTATTCACTCATGGTCCATGAAAATGGACAGTCTGCTCTTAGATGGTACATATTTCAAATCCTCTGAAATGGCACAAGTAACCTTTTCAGGACAAACAAAATTAGTCATGCTCACAATTAAGGTTCCTGCCCATAAAGCCTTACCTTATTTTTTCTGACTCCTTGCTCCGCAGTTCCATATCTCGTTTGAGTACTTCAAATATGGCATCACGCTCCACTTCTGTTAGACTTTCCAGATGGAGGTCAGATGGCAAAACCTCTGGTACATTCATGATGGTAGAATGAAAGGAGTTAGTAATAAAACTTCCTTATAGTATAACTAGAATCCACAATATTTGTTGTTATAATATCCTGGAATACCCTGGAGGCATGACCACAGTTTGAAACTGCACAGCTTCACATCCGTAACAGTCAAATGAACAAAGTTTCTTTTGTCGAAGTGCACTCATCCAGTTCAAGCTACAAGAAAAGGTGATATTGTTTAACTGAGGTTGGTTTGGTAAGACATCTTTAAGAAACTGAAATGAGATATTCATACACATGACCAGCAACAAAAAGAAATACAGTAAATGATGGCAGAAACAGTTTTACAGGTTGACCAAAAATCTTTGTTCACGTGTTGTTCCTATTTATCTTGTGTTGCCTCAGAGGTAATATGTGTCATGAAAACAAAAGAAACACGTTTTTAAGCATACAGTCACACAAGAGCATAAATGGCTCTGAGCAGAAACAGAACAATCATTGCCAACACTACAAAGGACTGGCAATCAATAGCGAATGCCACATGCCTGACTACAAAATGAAGCTCAAACATGACTAGCAGTTTTACTTACAGTGAAAAGATATAAACAAGAAATTTCTCCATGTTTATTGCCACAAGCCAGTGGCAAAGTTATCATAGCATGAATATTTGTGGTATTCTGTCCAGAATGTGATAAATGAACTGATCACATGATGGACATTCTTGGCATCCGACATACCGGTAGTCACTGGCTAGCATTATTGAAAAGTTAACGTGATTATGATGGCAAAGATGTTGCCTTATCACCATCAGTGCTTCATCATCATCATCATCATCATCATCATCATCATCATCATCATCATCATCATCATCATCACCACCACCACCACCACCACCGCCACAACCACCATCATGTGTTCAGAATTATTACATTTAGCAAAGTACTTAAAACAACTGTTGGTTACATATATATTCACCAAAACAAACAACGCTGTACAAGGCCCACAAGAAGAAGTAGGTTACTAGAAAAGGATCAAATTGGTTGGACCCAGCACACTGGTGTGCAAACATGACAAGCACAACACACATATCATCAAAAGTAAACTTTGTAGAACCAACATCCAATGCCTTGAACCACTAAAGTGTTGTCTACTCCAGAGAAGATTTCTTCAGAGGGACAACAGTTACTGTTAAGGCTGAACTGACCACATAGAGGGACAGAGAATAAGAAGACTGGACTATTCACAAACACATCTCATCATTCAGCTATTTAAAGTCAGCTACATATTGACCAATAGGGCAACAATTCTACTTTAGTCACAGCATGCTAAGCCTAAGCAGAGGAGGAGAAGAACAAGGAAGAGAAGGAGGAGGAGTAGGAGTAGGAGGAGGAGGAGGAGGAGGAGGAGGAGGAGGAGGAGTAGGAGGAGGAGGAGGAGCCAGGTTATGAGCAGGTGACTGAACACACACCTGCAGAATTGCTCTTGAGATGAGATATAAGTCCAGCTGCAAGATAAAGACAGTCATTGAGTTTACATTAGTCTCTTATTGATCCAAAATAAATTGGGACATTCAGCTGTAAACATCAGCCCACCAATACATTCATGAATGCCAGTCCTAGTGGACAGTTATAAAAACATTCTGTAGAGCAAATGTCTTACCATATGGAACCATATGAAGCCCACCTGAGAACATTATTATCTGGGCTTTAAATATTCTACATACTAGGTTGCCGTTGGGGTTAAATACTCTGTATTTAGCTTTCTTGCAAAAGGGTCCATGACACATATGCCCACTACTTCTATTTTTCCTATTTTTCTTATATCTCCACTGACTTTATCCTCAATAATCTTAAAGCAGTCATTCAGAGACTGGCCAAGTTGGCTAAGCAGCTCTTGTGCTTCTAATCAAACATAAACATGTCACCTGTTCCAATGGATATTAGTAAAAATGTATTGTAGATCTATGTGCACGAGTTCAGAGTGAACTCTAAGACTCCTTTTGCCTGCATTTCAACAATGAACAATGCCTTCTCATCTACCTGAACGTCCTTCTTCCAAACCTATGATGTCTCTTGGTTGGGAAACTTACAAGCACCTAACATCAGTGTTTGAAGATTGTTTTCTTTCCAGGAGGTTCAGCTGGGAGTGCTTCTCAGTTATGCTACATACTACATACATAAATTACATTATGAAGGTGAATGAAGGTGAATACAGTTCCATCACAGCCACCATAACAATGAACAGGTGGATGAAGGCAAGTGGCTGAACTCACCCAACATGTATTTGCATTGCTTGTCAACAACTGTTGACAAAGTGATAATACAGGCCAGGGCTAAGCATCTACCGTGGCGTCCATATCCTGACCACCCACCAGTCCTACCTAACATAAAGAAGCATTAAAATTCACCTGTTGTTATTCATTTCACAACATGAACAGAACAGCAGACGACTTGTACTGTTAAAAAAACAATGCAGAATACCTCGAATAGAAATGGCTCCAGTATAGCTGCCTTTAAATCCTACAATTTTGCTGGAGCAGGCCAGCAAGTCATTAGAATGACTCGTTCTGATTAGCAGACACATCCATAATAAAGTCAGGTCATGAATCTGTCAGAGTGTGAGCGTGTGCACATGTGCATGTACGTGGGTGTGCTTGGAGTGCTAATATAAAATTAAATGTAAATGTACAAGACTTTTTATAGCATCCATATGACCTTGACCCGGTTTAGTTTTCAAGGAATTTATCATCTGAGGTCCTTCACCATTGCTGCTCATTTGAATGGGTGCCATGATATTTAAGGTCCACATGTGCTCGAGAGTCAAATCTCCGAAACAAGCCATAATTGGTATGTGAACTGGGATACTGATCAATACACAGACACTTGAGGTATAGTTGTTGGATCACTTCAGTGTGTGCATACAGTAAACTAACAGCAATCTTGTCTATTTGTACTGCAATATTACCATAAATTCTGAGGAGACTGAAGAGTTACAGCCGAACAAGACTGGTTCGAAGAGTACTCAGTCAATATGGGTTACAATTTAAAATGACTGTATCTAACTTCGGAGATTTGGTGCTGTAATAACACATATACACATGTGACAGTTGGAATTTAACTTTTGGAGGCATAACAAGAGTCAACTTAAGTTAAATGCAGTTACATTTCAAATCTCAAACAGATTTCACTCAAAAATATTTGGGTTACAAATTCAGTAATCATGTTAAACAAATCAGAAATTGTTGTATAAGGATTCTTAAGTTTAGTCCAGTGCACCCAAATGCTTTTCAGTGCATAAAGCCTTTGATTGCCTCTATAAAGCTGAAGAACTGTGGACAGGACCATCAGAACATTCCTAAAATACCGAAATCAAAGGCTCTTCTAGCGAATAAGCAAACAAATCAAGCTCAAAGGCGGCAGATGCACTCATTAAGCTGAACAAGCACTTGTAGGCGTAACCTAATGCAGATGGGCAGGGCAGGAGGGAGGAGCCAACATCACCATTCAGGCATACAGAAGAATGAGGAGGAGGAGCTTACTCTGGTACAATGAATGTCTGGAAACAACAGACATTAATGTGCCCAGGAGACAATGATTTAATAATAAAGCACAGATTGTGTCAGACATTATTGCATCATTCCAATTTAATTGTAATTGTAATTGCAAATTTATATAGCGCCACTCAAAGAGAGACTCATCAGCGGCGCTCCCGACCTAACACAATGAAACCATTAATCAAACAGAATGGTCTTCAAGGTCTTGCAGAAAAAGAGAGAGAGAGGCTGAGGAGTTCATGTCACAATATGTAAAGCAACTTATTCCAGGAGGAATTTACAATTGTGATCACAGATTTAAATAGTGCATCATCAAGACAGACTCATCAAAGGCGCTCAAAACATAATGATAGAAAACCAGGATCAATCAGAAATGGTTTTCAAGCACTGGCAGAACAGATGCAATGAACACCAAGGAGCTCATGTCGCAGGGTGCTTGGCCACCTACTCCAGACAGTCTAGTCTGACTGACCACAGCAAAGCTTCTATGCTGCCCAAGGAAATTCAGGCAGAGGAACAACCAGGTCACCCTGCTCCCTCCCCCACTGAAGCCAAGAAATCGACAGCCAGGAAGACATGTAACTCCCTGAGATAAGATGGAGCAGTTACAAAACAGTTATGTGTAAGCATTAAGACAGACCTTGTCAGAGCATGTGGACCAACTGCCGTCTATTTCAAATGCTGCAGTCCATCTCATTGGAGGTATACCTAGGTCTGGGCATACATCGAGCTTCATGCAGGAGGAATTGCACTGGCTGCTGATACACTAATGCATTTAGTTCATGCATAATTGCCTTTTCTTTGCTTACCAAAAAACCAATAGAGCAGCGGTTTTCAAACTTTATTTTTATTGAACCACCAGGTAAAAAATCAAATGTTATCATACCACCGGCAAAAGTCAGATCAAAAACAACAGGCGGGCGCGAAGTCCCTTGCAATTATTAAGAGAACATTGTAAGTTCTACTGCATGGTCTCGGCGGGTATTAGAGTCATAGGTAGACAAATTTTTTAATTAATATATAATTCTGAGAATGTAGGTTAATCATAAATATCAGCAAAAGGGAAAAATAAAATCACTAGAACTGTAAATGTCAGCTGTGGGTTTGTTTTGACAAGCACAGATTTACAATATCTGGTTTTAATATTTGGGCAGAAACTCACAGAAAATTTAATTTTTTACAATTTGTTTGCATACCACTTTGTGACACCTGTTATGCTACTAGTGGTTCACATAGCAACTCCTGAAAACCATTGCATTACGGCATGGACCACCGACTTAACATGAGAACTTATTGCCACTCAAGGCCAAACATTTCTGAAAATTGTCAACACTCCTTTTGAAAACATGGGATCGTTAGTAAGTATTATGGATATCAGCAATTGACAATACTGAAAAGCACAGTGGCTAAGATAAAGAAATTAAATTGGCCATAAGAAACTGGCAAGTAGGACTGTTTGGACAGTTTGTTACACTTACAGAAGGCAGATTAGTCAATACTGTTCAGAAACTAGATATTTCTACAGCAACGCAACTTAAGAAGAGAGCATACGATGAACAGGGCAAAATGAATTTGGTTACTCTCTGGTAGTTAAAGGGTGAGTACATCGGCCTCCGAAACCTGGATTGGGGTTGTTTTGGGTGTTTGGTAGAGGGTCACTCAACAGAAAACCAGCTTAACTGATAAAGGTGATTTGTAGATTAAGATGTACTAATAAAGAGTGCAGCTTGAGAGTGTTGCTCTGAGTTGCTCTCAATACTCGTCGCCAGATTGTCTTTAAAGCCTCTCATTGTCGAGAATCTGGTCTAAAAGTTTATGCTTAATCAGCAATTATAACACTAGTCAACAGTCAATAATAACACTTTAACTTCTATAGAAAGCACAATAGTCTAGTGGCCACATGATTAGCATGCTGGTACCGAGAGGTAGGATTTAAGTCCCCACCATTTCAGAAATTTATCTTAAGAATTTGCGCCTCCTTGCCAAAGCTACAACGCGTACCTATTACTGTTGGGAAGATCAAAAAGAATTGCCACACACTCTCTATGCCGAGGTTAAGAAAATGAAGTCAATAACACTTCATAGCCATGGCTGCCTCTCGATCAGCAGTGATGGGCAAAAACTTTTCAAAAGTATTTTGAAAATAGAAAATAAAATCTACTATTTTTGAAAATACTTTTCCAAAATACTTTCAAAATTTTGAAAATACAAAATTTAGTTTTGAAAATACTTTTACAATATCAAAATACTTTTGCGAAATCCATTTTCTAATTTTTTATTGCTACTCCGTTACATTGGTGTGCTTGACATTAATTGTAGTTTCTTGACTTGAAGTGATCCAACTGTAATTGCAGAACTTCACTCATGGCACACCAAAATGAAGCCGTGTTCAGGTCAATATCCAGAAGATTAGTCCTTAACATTAAGACAGATAGGCAGCCTATGATGGTGGTAAGCGGTTTGAAAGAGACTTTTTAAGTTGAGAACGAAATAAACACAAGCCAGATCAGAGCGCACATACACAGGAAGGGAGTTCCAAAATGTTGGTTAGCATGGAAAACGCTGATTCAAGAACAGTTCTTGATATAGGTATGCATGATGCAAAGAAATGAAGACAGAGAACCTTTATATATATATATAATATAGTTATATATATATATATATATATTACATATATATATATATATATATGCATCTAACTCAAACTCACAAGTAGATGTGGCCTAATCATTTTTACATTAAAATAATAATTTTGGCAGAAGTTTTGTAAGATTTATTTCTGAAAAGTCCATTTTGGAAAGTATTTTGGAAAAGTATTTTTAATTCTTCAAAATACCAAAGATATTTTTAAAATACTTTTACAAAATACAAAAAGTATTTTGAAAATAGAAAATAAAATAGATTTTCTATTTTGAAAATAGAAAAGTATTTTCAAAATAGAATTGTGCCCATCACTGTCGATCAGGTTAGCTTATGGAACTGCTCTTTTCTTCTTCTATAGCAGCAGTATATATTACACAAGGCATCAACCGATGACACATCAAACCAAGCCATAGTCAGGTTATTAGACGAAAGTAAGTCCACTGAGTGGCAGCCTATCACAGTGATTGCCCAACACTTTAGAATGTTTTTCGATGGCCTACCTCCATCTTTTAGTTGTCAATAAAGAACTGCATGGCAGATCAAAAATTTCACAGATTACTAAAGTACACGAATGCTGTTAATATGCTGCACATGAAACAACTGAAGAGCCAACCGAGATATATTTCTAATCCCTATTTAGTATGCTAACCGAGGTGTTATTAGTACAATCAGGCCTGGATAATTTGAACTAAATTTTGAGAATTTAAGGTAAAGAAAGTAAAAAACCTTCAAATTAATACAGACAAATTCGAATTATTGGCAGAGGAAATCAATCGTATTCCCCCGATTGTCGGAAAAAGTTTATGCTGTCTGTTTTACAACGTCAGTATACGGAATAATCTTACTTCTGGGCACCCTTGTAGTTTACTAGAGTAACATCAGGTTAAAAAGTGTGAAATAAAATAAAATACATAAAGTGTACAATATAGAAATAGATACTCATATTTATTTACATGTATGTAATATAGAAATGTAGAAGTATACAATGTATATTTATGTTATGTACTATTTTCACAGCAACTCCTGTCACTTGCATTCTGGACAAATAACTGAAACTATTGCACTGATCTTTGTCTCTACATAATGTTTATGATCAGCAAAAATACAGCAGCTTATTAAATTGATTGCAGTCAAAAAGTAGAACTTTATATTTCAGTTTTGTTGAAATAGTTGGAAAGCCATCCTTTTTGCTTTTTGATACTAACAAAACTTGAGATTCTGTTTCTTGTTTATTCTTGCAATTTTGAGCACCCGATAACTTCTGACGCTTCATAGGGTGTTACATAATTTTTAAATTAAAATTTTAATTTTATAAGATCAAAACTATAAATTGATTTAGATATATTTAAGAAAACTGTTATTAAAAGGTAAATGCAGCCTACAGATTTCTACAGATAAATTAACTTAACTAATGCAACTGCGATGTCTGCTCGGCAGTCAACAAATAAAGAGGGGCCTACATGTAGATTAAATATACTACAATATTTCTTCAAATTATTGTTGGAATTTTCAGTTGAAAGATTTCACTCTGTCAGCATCAGAGTTACGGACGGTCAAGACTTTTACAGACACAAACTCAATATGTTTCAGGTGTAATAAATCACTCAAGTTTTTTTTTCTTTGACCGTGGCTTGTCTGGGAGTGTTCCTGAGTAGACTTCTTGAAGGGGCGTTATGTAGATCTTCAGAATGAATGAATGAATGAATAAATGAATGAATGAATGAATGAATGAAACTAAAGAGTACAGACGCGCTTGTGAAATAATTGAATTTTAATGGTTAAAATAAATCTGTGCGGTATTGAAATTGAATTACTGGAAAAGGTGTAATGAAATAAATAATTATCTTGAATTTGTTCCATAATCGAATTTTTAGTCCTTTCATGAATTGGCTGCAATTATTGTAATGGATAAAAAATGGCTATAAAAATGTGGAAAACATTAAACTGTTCAAGCAAGTTTTTGTGAAAATGGTGCCACATTCATAGATCTTAATGCCCTAGGCAACTGCCTGCTATAAATGCCTTGTGTTTTGGTTAGAAGGCCGGCCCTGTGTGTAGACTACATAGGCACAGTGATTGCCCAACACTTTAGAATGTTTTTCGATGGCCTACCTCCATCTTTTAGTTGTCAATAAAGAACTGCATGGCAGATCAAAAATTTCAGTTTTACTAAAGTACACGTGCTGTTAATATGCTGCACATGAAACAACTGAAGAGCCAACCGAGATATATTTCTAATCCCTATTTAGTATGCTAACCGAGGTGTTAGAATAAGAGCTAGGGGTTGAACTCAACCCCTACCCAGACAACTAAAGAAATGGCCTACCTGTAACTAAATATTGTAGAGAATTTAAGGTAGTAAGAAAGTGTATGACTGAAAATCATTATAGCACACCATTAACCCTTTTGCTACTTTGCTTGCGAATTTATTGGCAGAGGAAATCAATCGTATTCCCCCGAGTGTCGGATATAGTTTATGCTGTCTGTTTTACAACGTCAGTATACGGAATAATGTTACTTATGGGCACCCATTTTGTTTACTAGAGTAACATAAGGTAGTAAAAAGAAATGTGAAATAAAATAAAATACATAAAGTGTACAATATAGAAATAGATACTCATATTTATTTACATGTATGTAATATAGAAATGTAGAAGTATACAATGTATATTTATGTTATGTACTATTTTCACAGCAACTCCTGTCACTTGCATTCTGGACAAATAACTGAAACTATTGCACTGATCTTTGTCTCTACATAATGTTTATGATCAGCAAAAATACAGCAGCTTATTAAATTGATTGCTGTCAAAACAGATAGAACTTTATATTTCTAGATATTTCTTCTGGTCACAGGATTTTTTACCTCTGGTAGTTAAAGGGTTAATAAATTTCCTGTTGTTGGTATCACCAACGGATACTTAACGATAAGCATGATAGCACAAAACTTGAGATGCTCTGAGTTGCCCTCAACAGATTGTCTTTAAAGCCTCTCATTGTCGAGAATCTGGTCTAAAAGTTTATGCTTAATCAGCAATTATCACTGTGAAATAACACTTTAAATGAGAAAGAAAAAGTACTGAGTGTATTATAGGATAGAGACACTAAGAATTAGTCAAATGCGTATATTATTATCAGAAAGAATTGCTTGTAAGAATTAGTAAGCAAGGACAACCGGACAACGATCTACTAATGCAATACTTTCAAAATTAATATATTTAGTTTTATATATACAGATAAAAAAAATCCAGGGGGCCAATTAATTGTCTCTTCTTGTTCCAATATGCAGACACTCATGATAACAGTTGAAGAATGCTTATGTTACCTAAAGTCGCACTTGTTTTAATCCGCTAGATAGCCATGAAAGCAGAACCTTTCAGAGGTGATTGAAGGGTGCTATGCACGTCTGTATTATGACAATTAATAAAGACATAAAAGTCAATATTCCGTTACATACATTGCATGCTTCTAACGCTGCAAGAAGTCTTTAACTGACATGTACATGATGACCTCAAACAAAATTATATTCAAATTTGATAATTGATGCATATTTCAACCACAGATAGCCATTGCAGAACAAGTCCATGATTTTTTACCAGCTTTATCCAAACAGGCATGACTGCAAATGGTTTGTGTAGACTACATAGGCTGGTGTATACTACCAGTAATCAGACCCATTTTTATCATGGTTGAAGGTTGGAGAGTTTTTGTGTATTGTTCAAAAGTTAACAAAGCTCAGGCCAGTTGGAGTATTAACTAACCTTGAAGAACGTATGCAGCTGCAGCAACAGAATGCTATAATCAATGCCATCAAATGCATCAATGCCATCAAAGCCATCAAATGCAGTAAGTCTAATTAAATCAAACCAGTTGTCTTGTCAATATACCTTGAAAATTATGACAATGGTAGAAAAGTGCTTATGATGTCTTGGAGGATGGTGAAAGACAGGAATTAGGATATTTTGACAAAGTTAAGTTTTGAGCCTAGAACAAAATGCTTCAGATGAAAGAACAAAGGTAGGAGAGTCCAGATGGAAAATGGCACGCTATACATTGCTGAATTCACTTTAAGCATGATTAACTATGCAATTTATAGTCCTTTCAGTTGGAATTGGCTGCAGATTTTTTTAAAGGATATCTAAGGAAGAAGAGAAATTACAAAATGTGAGAACAAAAAAGACCAGTTAAAGTGAAAGCTAATCAATTCTGATTGAAATTTGAGTGACTAAAAATGTTTTCGTTAGTCCCTACATTCATCACGAGATTTTCATGTATAATTTAATGCAATAAAAGAAATGGTTTTCTTAATAGATTATAAATAGAAGCACTTGCAGTTTTGGTTAGAAGGCCTCATTTGTTCAACAATTCTACGGTATGTGACTGTGCTTGTGAGAAACCCCAAAAAGCCGAATAAAATTTAAACTTGGTTTGATAATGCACTGAATTGGACTGGATCCGAATTTGCTGAATTATGAATCAAAAACAAGAAGTTTCTATCACAAATAGGCACTGCTGGCATTTGCTGCTACCAACATCTCAACATTATTTTCCACAAGACCATGAAAACTAAGATCTACGAACTTCTGATCATTTTGCCCACAGTGAAATAGTGTTTAGCTACTTCAACAGAAACTAATAGGACTACTGATATTCTAGATTCTTAAAGGTTTGATACCTTTAGAAGCAATTCTTTAATCTGCAAAGTAAAGTCTGCTTAACTTATCAACACGATCCCTGAAAATTGTCAAGATGAGCAGTTAAAGTGTTTGCTCCTCGATTGATTTGAGGATGATGCACGATGGCCTTCTCCGCGAATTCACAACGTTTGACAATGCGATCTACATGTAGGCTAAGTACTTGTACCTCGATTTCATACAAGACGAGTCCAGGATTCGATTCCCGGTCGATTATAATAATTTAAACGTTATATTCGTTCCACTCTGCAACCATAAGTATCCTAGCTAACCAGCAATCCCTACGACCCAATATCACACAACACTTCTGGCCGAGTAAGTAGGCTATACAGACCACAGTACATGTACTGAATTGTACTCTTGTGACAATATTATGACATTGTGATTATTTATTAGCTGCATATTGAAGAATGTTGACTGCCGTTTACAAGCAGTACTTTTAAGACCTTAAATAACGCAGTAAAGATCCGATAACTTTAATAAGAACGTCACACAATTCGTACGGATCTGATACTTGAGTCCGAAACCAAGATAGCCCAGATTACGACGAGCGTACAATCGAACTGACTTCGTTCAATAATTGTTGCCACTGACCAGCAGCTGCACAGCTCTCAGCTCTCGTCTCTCCACTCACCTGTTGACTATGCTTGCCACGAAATTAAACGTCATCAACACAACAGCTAACGATCCTCATTTGCATATGGCATGCAAATTGTGTGGTTTATCGCTTTAAGACTGTCACAAAATGGTAGGCTACAGCTGAGATCCCACACTGAATAAAGGCAGCAGGCAGGCGTTGTTACAAATCGTCCTATCTGGGTTAATTAATGTCATCCGAATACGACGCATCTGTATTCTGTTGGTCGTTCAAACGTCGTTGGTTCAAACACAAGCAGATTATTGAACGTCTTAATCTTAACCCCTTATTACAACATCTGTTATTACGTTACTTATGTTATGATTCATCAGAACAGAGCACGCACTCTGTTGAGGAAGACAAAGAGCAGTATGAAGTGTTGACGACTTCATTTTCTTATCCTCGGCATATGAGAGTAGGTCTATATATATATATATATATATATATATATATATATATATATATATATATATATATATATATATATATATATATATATATATATATATATATATATATGCGGTTATTCCTCTTCCTCGTCGTTTGATCTTCCCACTGAAAGTGTACAGCCTCTGTACTCATCGTAGCTGAACTAGCTACGGATTCAGAATTTCAGATGGAGACGAATTATCTAAACCAATTTCAGCCATGGTTGGAGACATATACTTCTAAAGGGGAGGGGGCTTAGCGTAATGGTAACACTCTAGCTGACACGAAGAGTAAAAGACCAGCATAGACGAGGGATCGCTTTCCCCGCTACCCTCCCAAAGGTCGACTCAGCCTTCATTCGCCAGATTGCGTTGGTAAAACGAGCTGTAGGACAGATGAGCGCCTTGCATGGCTGCCAAACAGTTAAATTCGACTCCTGTAATGACTTGTGATCATCCGTTCATACTATGACTTGTGATCATACTGCGTTCATGTCAGGTTGAATTAATAAACAAAGATTATTATTATTAGACCCTATTTATTATTATTATTATTATTATTATTATTATTATTATTATTATTATTATTATTATTATTATTATTATTATTAGCCTATTATTATTATTATTATTATTATTTTGCCCCGAGGTATGCAGGTTCCCTTAGGGATTTAGATATTAGGCTACTAGCTGTTGTAATTTGTCTGGAGATGACCCTACTCACTCGTCGTAGGTACTAGACCTATAACTACTAGTTATAACCATATTATTATTATTTTTTGCACGAGGTATAAATAATCCCTCGAGCAGGCTTTTAGACGCAATTCCGAAAAATAATAAACGCTAGCATGGCTCGTCACGCAGTAGGCCTATGGGAATTGTAAAAAATAACTGGGGGTTGGGGGCTGGGTTGGACGTTGATTCATGTGCAGTTTGGGCGTGAAATGTAGACTTTACTATGGGACGCTAAGAAGGACTGGGTTGAACCCCCCCCCAACCCCGGGGACCCCGACAATTCTCACCCTGGGCTCGTTGTCCTCGTCCACGGTGTTGTGCATGAAAGTATCTCTGAATCCTATGGCGCTATACCGTTGCGTGCAGAACTGCAGATTGACAAGCGCTGGAATATTATGTGGTTTCCAAGGGATCGCCGGTGGCGGCAGTCACCCGACGTCCTAGTTCTGTAATGAACTCTCGTCATGACCTATTAATCGTGCCCAGTGATTCTAGGGCAATGGGGACGAAGTTGTGAGTTGCGGGGAGATCTGCATATTTGGTGATTTTGCGCGAGGCTGCCAGTTCAGCTGCACTCCCAGGTGTTGTCGACGTCATCTGAATATAGGATTCTGCACATGTATGAATGCTGGTTACGTCCCAAGTCATGTACTTTCCCTCTGCCCACGGTACGAGCGTCGCTCCATCCGGTCTCTTTCCGTCGGTGCGCAGGAGCCCTTGGGTTCTTTTCGAGCTGGGGATGTCCGCTCTCTGGAGAGCTGTCCACAATGGCGTCATTCATCGCGAAGTGTCGGCTTGCTCTTCCTCCAGATTGCTTGCACACCAGTCCGTGGTGACCTCCTGGGTCCGCAATCTCACCACATTGGCATTGATGTGGAGCGCACAGGTTGAGACCCAGGCGTAGGCCAATCGCCACTCGGATCGCTTCGTTGCTCAGACCCAGTCCGCTGGACGCAATTGGCACGGTTGAAAGCCAGTCCCCGGCGTGCGGTGATGAAACTGCTCCGAGTCTTGCTCGGTTGAGTGGGTCGATGTTCGCAGACCACACTGTCGCCTTGTCTTGGTCAATCAAGGGTCTGTCCCAGGTCTTCTGTCTGTTCCAAGCTGGCGCCTCGACCACATCCATATTATTATTATCGCCTATTATTATTATTATTATTATTATTATTATTATTATTATTATTATTATTATTATTATTATTATTATTATTATTATTATTATTATTATTATTATTATAATCACACTGCGTTTGTCTTGTTTGAATTAATAAAGTCTGATGATGATTATTATTATTATTATTATTATTATTATTATTATTATTATTATTATTATTATTATTATTATTATTATTATTATTATTATTATTATTATTATTAGTATTATTATTATTATTAGTATTATTATTATTATTATTATTATTATTATTATTATTATTATTATTATTATTATTATTATTAATTTTTAATATAATTTTTATTTCAACCATCCAATCGAATGCCTGTCCTGCACAGACGTGCGGTTTCTTGAGAAATGCCCGGACGTTGCTTCATCCCTTCTGCAGGAGACTGCAGCATGGTGAGTCAACCGTGTGTCACTGGATCATAAGGACTCCTCCTCCTCCTCCTCTCCTCCTCCTCCTCCTCCTCCTCCTCCTCCTCCTCCTCCTCCTCGATGTAATGCGGTCCAGAAACTCTATGAACTCTGTGTGTGTCTGTGTGCGTGTCTGTGTGTGTGTGTGTGTGTGTGTGTGTGTGTGTGCGCGCGCGTATCTGTGTGTGTGTGTGTGTGGAGGAGGAGGAGGAGGAGGAGGAGGTGGAGGAGGAGGAGGAGGAGGGAGGAGGAGGAGGAGGAGGAGGAGGTGTCTGTGTGCGTGTGCGTGTGTGTGTGTTTGTGTGTTAGGGATCTTGCCACTGCAGACTTTTCTATTTTTCAGAGCATTGCTTGCAAATTATCAGTTTTCGCCCGAGGTAGGAACATCCCTGACTCTTAGAAACTATATACGGGTGTGTTATAAACTCGAGTTAATGGTCCTCGTCCCCGGTGAGTTGGGCTAACATGCCTCTGAAGGCTACTGCATCGATTCGCTGTGTGCATATGGCTAAGCGCTGGAAAAGGTGCACGGTCTCCAGGGGGTCGCTGGAAACTGCGATCGTACGGTGCCACAACTCCATCAAGAACTCGCGGCCTCTTAAGTCGCGATTTATTTGTCTTCATAGCCACAGCGTATACTGATTTACAAACCGTTCTCCAAAGGTTTACGATCGAAAACAAATCATAAGTAAGCAGCTTTGACTTTCGGCAAATATTTCAGTCAATATATTCAGTTGTCGAAATAATTTGCAATCATCGTGCTTCATTTCGAGTCGCGTGTTCTGTCTATATATAGACTTCTTAATTATGACATTGAATCAAAATCATAGTTTTACAGATTGCATATATCGCTCGACTAATTTATCTTTGAACGTGGTTCTGAAAAGTTGGCTGTCAGGAACACACCGGAGAGAGATTAAATTCTTCAACTGTGCCATATAGGTTGTTGCGACGCTGTCACCATGCAACTTAAAATGCCCGGATTCAAAATAGAACAATTTAATGAGAAACTATGTACACAGCATATTTACAAGCAGAAATGATACCTTTACCAACGGCAGCAACTCCGTTGCCATTTATACCACCAAAAGCGCTCCAGCAGGTCTAACGAAGACCTCTACTGCCGAGAACGTGTAGAACCAAAACTGTCAGTCCCGAAGACGACGAAGTGCACACCACCAATTCCACCAAAGAACATCGAAAACGTGTTCTGCGACAAGCACAAAGGACCAAACGGTGGTCGAACGAAGAATACCCAACAGGGGTCAGCAACACCACAAAGAGAACCACAAGTGGTTTAACAACGACTCCTACCACCAGCTTATATAGGCACCACTAGTTTACGCGGGAGACCCATCCTATCGTCCATGCACGTGCTAGGCACTACCCCCAGTCCATTTATATAGAGCCTATACCTTACAAGGTCTACATAGCATAACCCTCCATAATCTAGGCATAGCTAGTTTGGTATCCTATTTCAAGGACGCAAATCTAAAGTTCTGCATGCCTTTTGACCTAAAATACATACTTTTTGTTTTCGTCCATTGCGTTTGCGAGTTTGTGCTCTTGCTAAAGGCCCTGTTTGGGTTATTTTTATTCTACCTAAGTACTACTGCTATTTGAACTTAAAGTACTTGAAATGTTTGCTCTTATTACTGCGCACTCTTATGAATTAAGTTTCAAATTTTGCATTTCTTCTTCTTTATTATAGTTCCATTTTAAAATTTCGCATATAGAGTGCGCCATCGTAACTTGCACCCTTTCAGTAGTGATCCAGCTGATTCAGTCTACTAGTTCTTTCAAGCAGATGCAAGAAGTAGCCTGGATAGAATCGATATTTCTGTGTCCTGCACTTCTAGTATACTTCGTTCGTCGATGCTTTCACTTCAATTTCTCCGAATGGAGTCATCGTCTTTTGCTTGGCTGCCTCTAGCTCTGCCTTGTCTCTTGCCTTCAGTTCGTGTTGTTGCTTTGTGGAGGCGGGGCTTGTCGTGCAGACGGTCAGATACTTTATGTCTTGAATAGTATCGTAGATGCCACTCATTGCTCTGTCGCTGCAGTCAGGTGGATCCAGCGTACTGTAATGGCCAGATTCCACTTCAGATCGTCGCTGGCAAGAACGCCAAATCGCAATCGTTGGCCTTGTAATGGAGTCACCTGCAGGTAGTTGCAAGGTATCGCAATGCATAGTAGAGTCTGGTAGTACATCGTTGTACACATTAGAGTTTGATAATGAATAATTGTACGCATCTTGGTCGCCATTAGGTAACAGTGTAAGTGAACCTGAAGTGGTTGTTACATGTATGTATGAGCCTGTCTCTTGGTTCTCAAGAGACTCATAGCTACCGACGGTTGCTGCAGGCGAAAGTTCTGTTAAAGACGTCAACGTTGCGTAAGTCCTCACTCTGTCATTGGATTCGCAATGCTCTAATGTTCTACCTGGATATGTTTCGGAAGTACCTCGTCGAGATGTGCTGAAATCTGGCTGAATCTGATCTTCTGGGACAGAAGACTGGCCGCCACGACTAGCCAGAGCAGTTCCTTTTGGTTCGACAGAATTTGAAACCAATTGACCGGTGGAGGCAACTGGAAAATTCTGATGCACTTGTTCAGTCAAAGTGTTGACGATATTCCTGTTTCTATCGAAGCTATGCACAACAGTCATGGTTTTATTCGATTTGTCATGACTCCGTTCGTATACGTAGGGATATAAATGACATTCGTGGAGCGGTCGCATAGGCATCCCTCCTATGTCAGCCAGAAACTGAGCGTCATCATCGAGGTTGTCGGCTTCAACTGCCTTTGACGGATCATCGTCAGTGTTGCACTTCTGGTCGTCTGCCACCCAACACACGTCGTCTTCACGTGATCTGCATGTTCAAACAGTTTAAAGTATCTTAAGTCAGACCGTAGGCTTATTAGGCCTATATAGAAAAAGCTTATGATTGCTGCATACTTTGTAGATTATAATATCAAGTATGATAAATGAGTTTATTTAAATTTAGATTTTAATAGGTACACGTTTATTTAGGTAGGCATAGCCCTATTCTTTACAAATGGTTTTCCGGTAAATAAAGTGAGAAACAAAGGATTGCGATGTTGCCCCACTGAAACCCAGATCTCATGGCAAGGCCCCTTGTCAGGAGGTCAGAATTATCGTATATCAGTGGAGATTTTCTACTGGAAGAAATTAAGCTGATTGAATAAAGCGCAGATCTTTAGACAGATCGCAGCGATTGCGGTCTTCACTGTATAATATTCTTGATCGATCGGCTTCGCTGAACAGTTACACTTCAGGGCCAACCTCATTTTTACGGGGCTGTGTTATTTCTCTTTGCCTTCAAATATTGCGCTGCATCAACGGAGACTCTAACTCTTGCTGTGCCTCGCACCAAAAACAGTTCCGAACGTTCTGTCAGTTCTCTAATGTCGTTCAGAACTAAACGTAAAACTCATCTGTTCCAGCTTGCTTTTTTTCTTCGTAGCCTTTCTTTTGGTTCTTTGACTTATCGAATTTTGATCTGTTATATTCAGACAGAAATGTGCGTACATTACAAAGGAATTCAGATATGTAAAGCGAGGAATAAGGAAGGATTGGTGAAATCTGCGATGTTGCCTTAGCGAGAGATCCAGATCCAAATGGCAGAAACCGCTGACGTAGCCCTCTTCGCTGCTATCATCCAAGATAACAACCATGTCCTCCGCAGGCTCTTTCCAACTCGGTCTGTTAGTAACTATAACCTACGCCCCAAGCCTCATCCCTTTGAACTTACAACTAAGAACAACAAGATCTTCGTACCACGCATGCTTTTCAAAAACGTCTACTAGATGAAAAACTGCCACTCTCAATAACTCATGTATTCTGTTGCGTTTTGTCGACAGTTTTGTATTAAATAAACGAACATGATGATGATGAAGACAAGGACTATGCTAACATGCAGGTCAGAATAACGAAATGTTTGACCTATGCCAGTGTGAGTGTGTGACAAAGCTACTTGTTCGCTCTCGTATGAAGACGAGAGCATATGTTGCTTTCTTGAGCACTGGATCGTATTTCTAGCATAATTTCCCAATGGAATCGACATACAGACAGACAGACAGACAGACAGAGACAGAGAGACTGAGAGAGCCATGCTGGAGCCATGTCTGACAAGAAGCACGAGCACAGTGCTCCATGATGTCTCCTGGTCTAATCCGCCGTTCATAATTGATTCCACGCAACTAGGAGCCTAAGAAGGGTGGAGAGTCCATGGGTGCTAGGTCGCATGCATTGTCAGGGATGGTCTCAAGGGTTCAACTCTCTAATGCAACATTTTCCAGGAATTTATTTCTTTTCTTCCAACCCACTATTTTGTGATACATCAAGTAGTGACTCCGTATAAAAACATTCTAAAGATAGAACAGTCTAGAACTGTCTAATCCATTTGCAGTTATAGCTGATAAATGTTACTATTTTTACAGTTACAGTTATTTAAAAGTACCCCGGTAAGGAATCCGATGCTTCTTACTTATCACAGTCAACCAAATGCTATAACCAAAAGCCCAAAAATACTTAGGCCAAACACTTAGCCTCAGATTGACTTTTATGTATGGTTCAGTAGGCCCATGCGTTACAATTGCTCTCATTAGTAAAAATAGCATTTGTCATACTTTCTCTTGCAGCACCGTTGTCCGCTTCTGCCGGATGACACGGCTATAATTGCAACAGCTACACCGACGAGAGAAAGAACTGTCATTAAGAGCCAGTAACTGGCATCCACACTTTCTGAAAGAGACACAGAAAATGCTGGATAAAGTGCATAACAATGAATACTTTATAATTTTATATCTCTCAGCAACATGACTAGTAACTCTTTCATTCAGTTTGTATACAAAGTATCCAATCTTACGATGTTCAATAAGGGATGACAACTGCAATTCAATCCGTTCAACGCAGAATTTCTGTCCTGGCGACTTAAAATCTCAATGCCTTCATTAAACAGTGTGCAACGCTAGACACTTAATTCATATAGGCTATAGCGGGAGGGAGTAACTACTGAGCGGTCAGAATGCGATCGTCATTTAGGCGTGACTCCTTTACTTGAATTTCAATGACCGTGTAAATGAGATTTGTCTATATTGTATTCCCGTGCCTACACGAATCCTGCTGGATAACGGTTTACGTTGAATTGAGCGCGCACATTTCGCCGACCTTCATCTCAGCGACCTCAATTCGCCGCCGCGAAACTGAGCGCCGACACAATTCGGCGCCATCAAACACAGCGACTACACAATTCGCCGCCATTCATTTAAGCGACTCTTATGATAACAATGTCAAAGTTTATTTTTGTAACTTGCGCTTTAGGGGTCCCGATTTTGAAGATTTTCTAATGACAACACCCCTAACCCTGACCCTAACGCGACCCTCACGACGCTTAACCTGACCCTAAACGACCCTCACGACGCCATTAGTGCTAAACTTCTTCATTGAACTAGGCTGATTAAGCTTATAATACATACTCCCCTCGAATATGGGTGTCATTATTCGGGACCCCTAAAGCGCAAGTTTACCCGCCAAACCCCGCCTTATTAAGAACAATTTTGCTTTGATTTTGCTTTGAAGTTCTAGTCAAGAACACGTGTTGTTTACGCCCGGTATTTAGTATTGAAGCAGCGCTGAAATGAATGGCGGCGAATTGTGTAGTCGCTGTGTTTGATGGCGCCGAATAAGCCAGATCAGCATTAATTTTCCCCGCAAGGCATGACGGGAAAGGTCAAGGTCGCCGTTCATAAACAAGAGTTATGCATGGCGTTTAGGTTAGACGAATCGTTCGGAGTGGATGACTTTAATCGATCGAAGCCTTGGAATTGTAGATGATTTGAAGAAATTTAGAACATACAGAAGCCACAAGAATACTTGTCGAGTTAAACATAAACTCGTGGCTGTTGCATTTGCGATATATCAGCAATAATTGTCGGCTGTTGCTGCATATGTGGACGGCGTAGAACTGGTCGATGTCGACAAGAAATCTACCTTTTCCCTGCTTAAGACCCTGTTATGTTTACGATTGAATCGAATGGTTGACTTACACGCTACCGGATCCGAACAATCTACACGAGGGACAGCTGCCCGAGTCCACAGGAGTTACGAACTGGCATTCTGTAACTACGTCAATATATCGATCACGACCAACGAGCGCTGCTATCCAGACTAGCCAATGATTACAAAGAAGGTTGGTATTTTATTCATTCCAAATAGTATATCATATGAAAGCCCTCTCTTCATCTTGATGACAGAATATATGCCATCACAACGGATTCGGGAAATACCTCACAAACTTTGGGCGATTCTTGAGAATAGCCTACTGGTGCTGTGAAAGTGCCTATTGCTCCTGTTTTGCAGCGTAGGGCATTTATATGTATTCTGTTGTAAAGCACTTTTATAAGTGGCATCTAAATAAAACCTAGGATGCTGCAGTCTTTCATATGAAATCTTTATGACATGTTATGATTGCTAACAGTTTTTATATAATAAATACATTGTTGGGAGTATTTGAATTTTGAATATAACTTCACAGAAGAAAAGATGGATGTGCATATCCATATTGGGGAGGGGCTGGGCGTGTCTGGATGCGTGTTTTCATGTTTGCTTACCATTTCAGTTTTTACATTGCTACAGTTTGCATATAAATGAATTTGCTGTGTTGGTTTAAATTTTAGACCCGAATCGACATGCAATCATGTTGGAGCCCTGCTATTCAAGCTTGATTATTGCTTGGCAACAGGGACTGACAACAATGAAGCCATGTACATCAATAGTCAACCATTGCCATTGGATGGCACCATCTGTCAAGAGCGTAGAACCTGTTGTGGCAAAAGACATGGTTATAAAGAAGCCTCGCTACCATTGTCGGACAGCAGCTACACAGGCACAGTCTGCGCCGTGGCGACTGTTCAATTCTTTGTCATTTTGCCGCGCCATTGAAGGCAACACATTCTGTGGACAAATTGGTTCAAAATCATTCTCAGTTTAAAAATGCGGTTTATCATCAAAGCTCTTTCTGCACAGCAAGTGAACTCACCCTCCCAGATTTAACGGCTAGTTTAATTACAAGATAATTTTTTACATAATTGATGGACAGCCCCTTGACTATATTAATTCTCGGAATGAATGAATAAATATAATTTAAACTGCAGTGTTGTTAAACATATTAAACTAGAGGCTAGAGCTTAATACACAAGAATATTATTTATGTGAAGTCGCTAAATTTTCTATAAACTAGTAACGAATAATATCAAATATTTGCGTCAAATCTAGATCATAACAACGTCGCTAACGGCAGCATTCTGTTTGTTTGTGAACGGTGACCTTCACCCCGGAAGTAGAACTGAAATGGCTGCGCATGCGCATTGCTAATGCTGATCGGGCTTATTGTGTCGGCGCTCAGTTTCGCGGCGGCGAATTGAGGTCGCTGAGATGAAGGTCGGCGAAATGTGCGCGCTCAATTCAACGGATACCCTGGATAACACACCCGCTTCCAGTTGTAGTGATTAGCGTAACTGTCTTGTGTCACAAACGCAAAGTTATCAAAGTTGCAAGAAGTTCGACGCTAATTGGCTACAGCTGTAAGATAGACCTATAGGTCTACTTAAAAATAACTTATTTCTAAATCTGTTTCATCATATCACATATACTTGTAAGCAACCCATCTCTTCAACCATTGCATTAATTGTTTTCACGTGGAGAAGTAGTTAATTTTGAAGTCGGTGTGATTATGTACAAGACAATGCGCTCTGGTCAGCGGCACTAACTTCAACATATGCTTACCCTGCAGACCTACGCCTTTCATTGTCTTTCTCCTGCTATACCTCGTGTGAAAACTGAACTTGGAAGCGTGGCAAATCTGTCTCTCTGGACTAATCTTGGAATTGACCGGATTACGATTCTGTTTTGCAGCTCCATCCATTGATGCCCAGTGCTTTATTAGAATGGCGCTATAAAAGTTCTAAGATTAACTTAGATTAGATGAAAGTGCTGTATGACAGTGTACTGATTTGCGCAGATAGTCTCAAAATGAACGGCAAAGAACACGACAGTCTTAGCCTACATATTAGACCTACCTGCGAAATGCATTGTGGAGCAGCGTGTACACCATTAGACAACGCGCTTTGTTGATAAGCGTTGCTCAGCACAGAGGGACAACACATCACATGACTTAGCCTAGTATTACGAGAGCGTGATCAATACGCCTGCTGGTCAGTACGATACGAGTCATGTCTAGTAACTGATATCAACGGAGCGAGTTAACATGACGAGCCTATTGTGATAGACGATTCGAAATACGAGGAACACAACAGCTGAAGCATGCACGTGATCCAATAGTTGTCGTAGGTTCAGGGTTCTAGCCAGATTCAGAAGAACGCCACATTTTAGCATGGCAAAATGGAGTTAGAGGCTACGGAAGGTTGTTAATCTGGCCTTTACAACTAAGACATACAATCTAAGGCTAAGGTCATTCAACAGGAAGCGAGTTAAGTTCACGAAGGTGACCAAATGCATCTGGCGAAGAAGCATATTTAACAAAGTTATAAAGAGTTTTGAACTATCTGTCGCTGTTTAGTTTAAGGTGATAATAATAGTCACGATTTAGTCAACAACCAAACCAACCAACCAGCCTGCCTGCATGCATGCATGCATGCATTCACGCATGTCTACATTCACGCATACACGCGTACACGCATAGACGCATACACACATACACACGCACATACATACATATATACAGCTATTACATATATACATTGTTGGACGTAAGGCTATGTTCGGTGCCTTGCAGAGGGTTGCGAGTTCGAATCCACCTCAAAAGCCGCCACGTAGGGACCCTGGGCAAGTCCTTCACTCGCAATTGCTCATGCGCTTGACGTGAAACTCCGATTCAGCGTCTGCGCAGTAGTCGGGAGCGCCTCTGAATGGGCAATCTGGTAGGGGCGCTATAACAAGTGTTCAAATACAATACAATACAATACAATACATCGTTGGACGTAAGGCTAGAGAGAAACCTCAAGAGGCCCAGGTTAAATAAAAAACAATACTATTGAGCTATTTACATGCGAAATAAACCTGTACAACAGTTGCAACGTACAGGCGTCAATCAACAACGAACAAAAGAGACTTAACATAGGGCTTGAAAAACGATTACAAATGTCATCCATAATAGGAGACCAAAGTACAACAACTCGACGAGACTGGAAACTAAAAGGGAAACGACCTAACTCCATCCAGTCTGACGCTAATACGCAGTTTTTCCATATTTATACTCATGATGAACTACCGGTACCGCCAAACTCATAAGTCGTGTAACCCATCATCTACACAACACCTTGCACAACCACACGCCGACATGCGACAACATACCTATATACCTATGCACATATATACATACATACATACATACATACATACATACATACATACATACATACATACATACATACATACATACATACATACATACATACATACATACATACATACATATTAAAACAGACGTGTCACTGAGCACTGCAAACACATTTTATTGTTCCAGGTAAGTCACACGACGTAACAATGACCCTGCAGAGGATATTTTCTGATTGATTGGTTAATCGATTGACTGATTGAATTCTGTACTTGTACTTGTAGCAGTTAAGGTGCAGATCGATCATTAATGTTGCTTCTTGCTGATCTGTGTCAAAAGGTGAGACCGAAGGAAAATTCCGCTGCGTTGTTCGACTAATCATTTACAACCGATTTCAAGGCGGAATTATTGCTATTTACGTCTTACGGTAGCTTATAATAGGCAAGTGCAAATCTGAGCAATACAGGTTAGAAACATATTGTGACAAAGAATGTAGCTACAGTTAATCTTGGAAATCGGTCGTTTTTGTGGGTCTAAGGTAATTGCGAATATCACATTGACAACATCACAACTCATTCACAATAGGCTACAGTGCATTTGAATTGTATTATTCTACTTGAGTTTAAAATAATTTAAAGAAATCTTCTTACCAAGAAACATTGTTGATCCGAAAGAGGAAGTCTATCGTCATACTATAACGTTTACTTTTAAATAGGTCATAGGCCGAAACTTTCTGTAGAAGACGAGCATGCAGTAGTGATCTAAAGTAAGACTGAAAAGGGAGGTGCTGACATCGTGACGGTTGCTTTGTATTGACGACCTGAGCCATCGAGTCAACACAAAAGGTCTGCTAGTATTCGCTTAACACAACGTAGGTCCTACCCAGGAGCAATATTGCCAGGGTTAACAGAGCTTCAATTACTGTTCGTTTGGGTTTTCTTTGTGGAGTATGGCAGGTCATTCTTTACCACACTCGGTGTTTAGAGTCGAATGGAGTAACGGTTAATAGGCGGTTTCGCAGTGTAATGCTGCTTTGTACGCGCGCGCGCCCGCGCGTGTACACACACACACACACACACACACACACACACACACACACACACACACACACACACACACACACTCACGCACACACACACACACACACACACACACACACACACACGACACGAACATAGAAAATAGCATAGATTAAGCAATTTAAAACGTTGAGCATCTATATGATAACAGTCTTAGGTGGTGCATGTGCGCGTGAATGTGTGGGACGCCAGTGCTGCTGCTGACGAATTAAATTATTATTATTATTATTTTGTTGTTGCCCGAGGTAGAAATGATCCATCAGGCTCTAAGAAACTATAGAACTGTGCTAAAGGTTCTCGTCCCCATCGTGCTACTCAAAAGAACCCCCGAAAGCGTTAAAGCGCTGTGTGCAAATCGACAAGCGTTGGAAGATATAAGGTGTCTCACAAGGGGTCGCCTGTAGCCTCCGTCATGCGGCGGCCCAGCTCCTGTAGGAACTCCAGTCCTGTGCTGTTAATGGGGACCAGTGATGGCCACGGGGATGAAATCGTGCGTCGCGGGGAGTGATGAATACTTGGTGCTCTTGCGTTCCGCGGCTTGTTCTGCTACCCCTCCTGTTGCTGAAGCCGTCAGGTGGATATACGAGGATGCGCACGTGGGGATGGCTGTTGCGTCCCATGCAATGTACCTGCCTCTTGCCCATGGGATCAGTGTGGCTCCATCCGGTCTCTTGCCATCGGTGCGGATCAGTTCCGGTGGTTCTCTTGAGCTAGGGATATCCGCTTTCGAGAGAGCTCTCCAAATGATGTCATTGATAGTCGAGCTGCTCTTCCCACCGCCCTTCTGCAGACCAGTCCATGATGTCCACCCTGGTCGGCCATCTCTCCACACTGGCATCGATGTGGTGCACAGAGGGCTAGTTCTAGGCGTAATCCGGCAGCAACTCTCACGGCCTCGTTATCTAATCCCAATCCACACGCGGTAAAGGGATCGTCCCGAGCCAGTCTCCGGCGTGTGGGGCCATCAATGCTCACAGTCTTGCCTGGCTAAGTGGGTCGCAGCATCCATTCTAAACCCTCATCTTTTCTCTATCTATCAGCGGTCTATCTGCTGTACAGGGTTCGGTTCCATCATCGCCGGAAGCGAGTCTCTGCGGGACTCCATCATTTCATCCCTATAGGTATACATATCGCACCAATCCTCCACGACCAAGATGGCCCACACGAGCAAAACGGTTGAGAGAGAGGGATTGAGGCAATGTTCATCCGCTTTGATAGTTAATAGCAATTTGCACAGGGAGAGATGGAGGGAGGGAGAGTTAGATAAATTCACGCAACATTACATTATTATCTGAAATTAATAATACTATAATCTGTAACTTCAAAATTTATAAATTTAAAATAAACCCTTAAATAGACATGAAATGATTGTGTCATTTAATTATGATGTTGTTAGCACATTTAATTTTAACGATTTTTCAATAATTAAGAAATAGCATGGCTCTCTAAAATAGGCGGCAGAGGGCGGAATTTCAAACCTTCGATCTACGCAAGATTTTAGTTCCGTACGCCTCTGGTTGCTAAGGCTATCGCAGAGAAATAATGATAGAATACGAAAGTCGAGACAGATATATTGCCCCGATTATATGCAATCGGTATAAATGTGAATACTGGGTGCCATGAAGACATCTAAGGAATACCAAAGGGAGACTAAGCTGATACCAAAAAGCATACTGCTTGTAATGAAGGGACACCAAAGCGAACAATATATGAGGGGCACAAATGCTCGACTGACAAATATTATATTCTGTATTATTGTCATTCATGAAAGCGTCACACAGAGCAACTCGTTCTACAAATACATGACATGTACTGATAAAGCACCTATAATAATATGGCATAAAACGACGACTGCTTTCTTTAAGAGCGACTTATAATTGATGATCATAAACTTAAGTACACGTACGTCGAATGGTTTCTCAAATGCCAAGCAATTCCCACTTGTGAATCGATGGAGTAAAAGAATGTCTCTGTAATTCATCTTCTACGGTGAGCACCAGTGAACCATGACAATACCTTTGTATCATGAAATCACTCAGTTCTCTCTCTTCTCTGAAACATTGCATAAAGTGTTTTGCTTTCCACGTCGACCATCGATGACCGATTGGCAGAGACTCTGAAGCGAAGATGGGGATACAACTCTATTCACTGGGAAGAGGAGACGGACTGGGACTGGACTGGTGCCAGGCGAACGAGGATTCAGGCAGTAGAGGTACGGATGATGTCGGCAGTAGGCCACTCCTTTCTGGACCAGCTCCAGGACACTGGACGAAGACAAGGCACTCTCTGGAGAAGCGAAGCTGAAATTTCCTGAAGAAGAAAGTAACAGCTGGAAACAATGAAGAGGATAAAACTTAAGAAGATTATGAACTAACAGAATGATACATAGATTGGAATGGCAGAATTAATCAATTGCGCATGGATGAATAGACAGGTGGCATTAAATGAGTTAACAGGCAGACGAGTTAATGATGATGAAAACGCCAGATATATGAAGACGATGTTAAGTCAGACAGAAGGCGTCGATAGACGACCTATAGACTTGTAAGCAATAATCGTTCAGTGGTTTAAAAAATAAGTGGAGCATTTTTCTAGATCTAGCAGATCCTTAAGAAATTGTGAAATCTTTTAAACGTTCGTGAAAACTGTTAACAGCTCATACAACTTTGAAGAACTCGTTGGATCGATTAATCAATTGATCCTAATGAATGAGATGCTTTGCTTTCTTAGAAAAGCTTTTTTCAGCTGATCTGTTCGCAGTATATGACACACACACACGCACACACACACACACACACACGCACACACACACACACAGATCTACCGTACCTTTGTAGTGATCGATTCTCGAGTGATGTACAGCACCCTGTGAGCGGAAGCTGAGACTGAAGAGGAATCTGTCGTCTTGGCTGTCTCTCAGAAGGAACGCTCCATCTGGAACATCCAATAAGATCCGAACGGCTGCTTCCCAGTCCAAGGATCCCCAGTACCAGCGACACTTCAACAGGTATGCACAACTACGACACTCAGCGAATGAACCCGATCTAATCTCATCTCGTCTTGTCTAGTCTCGTCCAATCTAATTAAAACTAATCTAATTCAACTTAAGCTAATCTAATCTAATGTGCATGCAAAGAGAAGCAGCGCAAGAGAACCGTTAAATATGTTCATTAATATTACCATTCGACCTCAATACAGTCAGGACATTATTGGTAGACTACACTTGGATATATTGGTTTAAATAGACACACTGAATCATTTAGTCCGTTTGTCCAGGTCGTCCTCCGTCCGTTAACTGATTCATTGATGCGAAGCGTTTGTCCGCCTGTCTGTCCCTCAATTCGTTCATTGTTCCGTTAATTAGTCGACCACCTGTTGCTGTCTGGATTAGTCTTGGAGGTGCTCAACTACCTGTTTCAGTTGGTCCATGTTGCTTCGTTGATTGTTTCCACCATTACCCATCGGTTGAGATCCAGATTTACGGATCGATGACGATGACGATGATGACGTCGTATAGGCCGCCGTCGCCGCCGCTGTAGGGCTTTCACTGCGACGCAGAAGGACACGAGGAGACGAAAGAGGAAGTGGACTTTCCGTCGTAGACAATTCACCTGTTAGCCACCCAGAATATAATAATCAATTTAGACAATCATCTGCCAATCCATCAATTTCTACAGTCATCTTTGACGAATCTTATAGAACCATTGCATCAATCAATCAATCATTTATTTCTGTAACCATCAGAAAAGAAAACGAACAAATGAAACAATAAGGCAACAGTTTGACATGTAGGCTATTGGCTAAACGGAGGCCCAGAATGGATCATGGATCCCGGTAAATAGGAACACCTAAGCATGTAAAAAATACAGCCACAATCAACATTCACTGATCCGTTCACAACTTTTGTTAATCATTCGGCGAATTCCTTTTGTCGTCAATTCCTTTAATCCTTATTTCCTCCTTACTTACCTGAGCATCTCCTGCAATCTATCATGATGAATGACCTCTACTGAGCTGTTACCAGGTCAAGGTCTTAATCGATGGTCGGGTATCGTAGTCGAGAATCACAATCCGTTGGAGAAGCCAAGGTCGAAATATTTGCTCGTATAAAGGATGAACAAGAAGCTGAGGTAGGTCGGCTGATTTGAATGTAATTCCTTGTGAACATATTTTTAACTGGATTCTTCGTTCACCTGGAAGCCAAAGCAACGAATACAAGATGGATGTGATTTGTTGAGATTTAATGGTCCTTGTTCTGGCTGTGGCCAGAGAAGTTTGGGAGATTTTTAGTTTGTGCAAATTACTCGGTGATGCCAATGCCAATGAAGCTAGTAACAGTAATCCGGTCGGCTGGAATTCATTTGCCAGTGAAACTTAGATTTGCGGAATTGATTACTTTTGCATACGCGAAAGAATTTAGTCATCGAAGGATCAATCAGCAGTATACGCCTAATTTGTCATTAGTCATACAGGACTAGGTATTTTTGAAAATAAAAGCAGGTAGTTGGAGAGCAATACAGATAGATAAAAGCAGGTAGCTGCAAACCAAATGAGAGCAGGACCAAAAAAGCCAAACCAATGATCGCGGCGGCGGTGAAGGTGAATGTCGTGATGAACGGCATCAAAAGCGGCAGATAGGTCAAGCAGAACGAGGGCAGTCACTTTCCCTTTGTCCATGGAGCTGTTCGTGTGATTGTGAACGTAAAAAGTAGCGAGATTTTTAGTGGATTGGTGTTTGCGGTAGGCAGATTGGAAAGGAAGTTACAAGTAATTGGACGATGGATGACAGCTCAGTTGATAAGCAACAACTTTTTTCAAAATTTCTTAAATGAAATAGTAGTAGTTTCAGTTTAACGACGCTGTGTGATAACAAAGATCATTAGCGTCGCCCTCCTCCTTCATCCAGGTTTTGGACTGGCATTGCCAAAATAGGCCTGCAAAAGCATCCTTCCGTCTCTAACTGTAATCTTATAAATAATCCTGTGACAAGTGAAGTTCCACTCTGGAAAAACCTTGAAACATAGTCTCTGTCTCTCAATTCCTTCCGTTCCTTCCAGAACATTGGGCGACAAGATTTCTCCATTCCGTGCGGTTGCTTGCGGTTTTCTCTGCTTTATTCCAATTGATTCCCATTTCCTTTAGATCTTCCTTAAATGAGCTCTTCCAGGTCTTCTTTGGGCGGATTGTTTTTCTCCTTCCTCCATCCTGTATCCACGTCATCGCCTTCTTCGCCGGTCACTGTGCTGGCATGCGGAGTATGTGCCCAGCCATTTCCCTTCTTCTTGCCTCGACTGTTATCTCCAAGTCCTCCGACCCCGTCATCCTCAGGACCTCCTCATTGCTGATGTGATCCCTCCATGATATACCTAAGATGGTTCGAAGGCATCTTCTATGGAAGACGTTCAGTCTCTGTGAAATCTTCTTGGCCCGCTTCCATGTTTCACATGCGTAGATTGCTTTGGGATCACAATTGAGCTCTACAAGCGTAGTTTTATGCCTCTGCTAATCGTGCCTGACTTCCATACTGGGTTCATCCTCTGGAAAACCGAAGCAGCCTTTCCAATTCTTGTTCTTGTTTCCATCTCTACGTCGCCGTCTTTTGAGGTGTAGCTCCCCAAGTATTGAAAGTTATCAACGTATTCTATATGACATTGGTTTATCACGACAGGTGGATATTCCTTCTGTCCTATTGTCATTGCTTTTGTTTTTTCGGAACTGATGCGTAGTCCCACTCCTAGCTCCAATCTCTTGTATATTGTCCGACATTTCCTGGATTCCTTCTAGTAGTGTTCTGCTCAATAGCGCCACATCATAGTATTTTGTAACATACAACTCTACAAGAAAATTTACTAAATATTTTTTAGCAGAGCGCCAGGGCAATAGCCTAATAGGCCTGTTTGGTGAATTAGCAACATAGTAAAACTGGGGTAGTCATGAATTGTCATAATTTGATAGGACGCTGTCCACACTAGACAAGTGTAGGCTATGCGCCATTCTGTAACCTATCATGCATTTAAGAGCGAAATTTTATAGTCCTGGTTAATGCTATGCTAATTTCAGTTTTTTAGGCTGAGCAGTGAGCATGTTCCTACTTTACATATTACTTTTTATCAATGCCTTTCTAAATATAAGCCAATCGCGAATTAGCACTACCAATGAGGAAAAGACGCTCGCCAGCCGAGAAGAATGCTTAATTATTATCCTCTTTCGCCTGAAGAGAATCGGCGCTGATTATAATAACAACCCTTTAGAAAGGTTCTGTAAAAGGCGCTATAAGAATATAGGCCCACATGATTTCAGGCGAAAGCTGCAACCTACTAAACAGCACATTATGGATGGACCTAGAGACACAGCGTATTGTACTACCCTGCTGTGTATCGCCATAATTAGCCTCAATGGAGCTAAAAATTCCTTTACAATATGATTGGAGCAACGGTGGTGAGAATCGAACGCAAAGTTTTGTGTAAATGATTAATTAGCAAAACGCGGTTCAGACACAACAACACGGCGGAGCTTCATGAGCACAAACGACGATGGATGCAACTGATACAACTGTCTGCCTGCTTCTCTGTCTGCCTGCTTCTCTGTCTGCCTGCTTCTCTGTCTGCCCGCTTCTCTGTCTGCCTGCTTCTCTGTCTGCCTGTCTGTCTCTCTCCATCTCTCTCTCTTTCTCTAAAGACGGCAGATTCTCTGCAACACGATTCTTCGAATAATCTTTACTAGCATTTTATTAAAACGCTTTTTCAGAACGATCAACAGACTGGTTTAATGGTTCATACGTTCCGTGCATTGTTGTAAAATGTTGCCAGGAAAGAGGTCAGGAAAGCTTAACGAGGACAGGCTGTCATGAGAAAGAACGGCTGTCAATTGATTGGACGCTGCAAGGTCAGAATCTTGAGCTCAAGCAAGCGTTGCCATGGCGACTGGCCACACTATGATTGATTGGAACAGCGTTAATCAGTTATATTGCATCGGGTGGCGGCCCATCTCTGCCAATCTTCAGTTGAAAGTCCGCTGCTCAGATAAGCGCCATTCCATGAAGATAAGAGACTGCAGAGAAGCCCACAATCGCAATCATCCAATGCAACTAAACCCTTCCTTTCTACATACTTCCATTCATTTATTTTTCAATTTTGCTATGCATGGAAACACATTTTCTATGCATATTTCATCTAATACGTCTTTGGCTTATATTAACGCATGCATTATTGAACTGACATCTGCTTCAATCCTGGTTAAAGACTTCGTACAAACTGCATTGACATAAGCCCTATATGTGGCGCCTTTTCATTGTAACGGACGAGCATTATCATACACCTTAGCAACTTTCTTCAAAACAGAGCTAGGCTACTCTGTGGGCTGCGTAAAGCCACTGAAAATAGCGGCTGGACTTATAACCTTAAGTCAATTCACTTAATTCAATGGAGCAACAGTTGGCAAAGAAAACGCGCCTCCTGAGAGGTTTAATGCGCTATATCTGTTGGACTTCAGACTCATGCATGGATTGAGACCAGAGACAAACAGACAGACAGACAGACAGACAAGCAGGCACAAAACAGAGACGGCAAAACGCGAGTGTTACCAGAGGTCTGAACCATCTGTGGCGTTGTACCATGGATGGACTCACGAGAACTGCGCGAGAAGACACTGCACAGACTTCCAGACGATGGACTGACCAGCATCGACGTCGACAGGAAGCTGCTTGTGCTGTCTCGAGAACCGGAAGCGGAAATGTCTCGAGACAGACTGGACGATTGGCGAGATATGGACGATGTTGGAGGAGGAGAGGGGGAAGAGAGGCTGAGGGGCTTCAGTTCGTGGCCGCTGCCGTTCACTCCTCGGCTGCTTCGGAGAGTGGAAGAGGCGGACAGACTGCGGCGGCGGTGACGGCAGCGGAGGCCGTGGCTGTGGCCCTGCGACTGACGGACAACGGAGGAGGACGATGATGAAGGGAGGAGAGCGGCGTTGTGGCTGTCGTCGGCGGATGGACAGGAGATGTGCTGCTGTCTCTTGACGGCTGCTTTCTGACTCGACGACAGACTGAGTTTGTCCAGCCAGGTGCAGAGGTTGAACAGAGCGCCCTTCCTCAGACACGAAGACGTCTTCGACTTGTCTTTGAGGCTGTTTCCCTGCAACGATGGCTTCTCTTTCGCTTCGACGGTGGTCGATCGCGGCCTCGAGCCCCTTGGGGAAGATGAAGGACCATCACAGTTCAACCGAAGACCAGACACTGAACGACGAAGAGGAACGCCTAACAACTCGGCTTCACGCATCACTTCATCCCAAGTCATGTGAGTCTGCTCACTCGTGTCGAATGCGGCTTCCTTCGGTTCTGCGCTTGCTTTAATCGGTTTTTGTATCGGTTGTTCATCTTGTTTCTCAGCCCATGTATTCAGTCTTTGCCGAGTCTGTTGAGACGAAAAAGAGTTTTCCACCTTAGCAATTACCTTTTCTTTCACCAGTTGATTCGAGTCGCAATTACTCATAGCGTTGTCCATTTCTCGATTCATGTGATGCTCACACCAAGTCATAGGCCTATTCGTATTGTCGCGAATGTCTAGCTGAGCGCGTTCGTTCATATTAGCATCTTCTTTTGATATTCGACAGGGAAAATGCCAGGATAATTTACTTCCATTATGAGGAAAATTCTTCGGTTTCAAGTTGTTCTTTGAAGAGGAAAATGTTGCACTGGACTCACCACGCTCTGCCGTCTGATTTTCATTTCCGGTCGCTGTTGCCATGACGACATCGGAAGTATCCTGGTTTCTAAGAGCAATTGCACAATTCTCGTCAGTGTCGGGAGGATTGGCTGTTGCCTCCGTCCGACCAACTAATGTCGAATCCCCAAACACGAACAATTGCTGGCCAATGGACAATTCTCGATGCACCCGATCCTGTTCAGCCAATAACAATGGATCGTCTGTTGCCGAATAGTCAAGTGTTTGCTCTGAACCAACAGCCGAATGTTTTTCAGGAAAATTGTTTTCGACTTTATTAACTACCCGCGATGCAGTAAAAGCGTCGCTTGGGTCTTCGTCTTTGTCATCAGTGGAGAACTTCTCCCTAATTACGATTCCTCTCTCAGTCGAAGGCTGATAAACACTGGACCGTTCGCCAATTACTGCTCTGTTGTCAGCGCTCCTGGAACCAGCAGAAACACTTATCTGACTTAGAGGGAAAACTTGTTCACATTCACTAATGCTTTGCTCTGCCATCAGATGATCGACTGAAGTCTCGTTTCTGCTCGCTCCTGTTCTGCTATTTTCGCGATCTGTCTCTCCATTAAGAGAGGAGAAATCCAAGTGAAACCGACGAAGTTTCTCCTCTGAATTACCCAGTCTATCGTCCAATCTCCGAATTCTTCGGATCAGTGATGAACAGCCTTCGTCTGTCTGTTTCTTGTCGCTGGGTTCGGTTGACGTCGTTTCGTTATTCGCATACGATGTCTCTATTTCTTCTGAATTGCGTAGGAGAGAAAAAGTAGAGCAGTCCGATTGGCATAATATGCAACACGACGTCAAGTCTTCATCTTTCAGTTTCATCTTCTGTCTTTTCTGCCTTCGAACCAACTTCGGTGGCTCCATCTTCAGTCGTCTGCTACATCTACCACTCCTTCCTGTGGTTGCTTTTCCTCTACCCTAGTGAGAGAACAGTCTCAACAGACGGATCTAAAATACAAATGCAACTTAGAGTCGTTGTCGGTTACAACCCAACTTTAATCGAACTTTGAAACTCATGGCAAAGGATCATATTCAGCACTTAGCACAGTTTGCGTGTCTACTGTCTGATCACGTCCATCAACCTTTCCTATTATTTGATCTGTTCCGCCAGAAACAACATAATATGCTCTGCTGTTATTCACGTTGTCCGCTCGATGGCATTTAAACGTCTGTCGCATTGACTTCAACGTCCGTTGGTGTATAACAGTACGCAATATACAAAAGTCCATGGCGTATTGTTACGGTTGGCCCTGGAACGAACAAATGAGCGACAGCAAACGACTGTCACCAGAGCCATCGGCGTCGGTCGTCGTAATTGCGACTGTGATGTCTGGTGATGATTACATCTGAACGATAACAACGAACAAGAGGAGTCATGTAATCATTCACTGACGCCTGCTCTCCATTTACTGATGTATCGACGTCTCTGCTGAAGGACTTTCCATCGTAAAAGTCAATGACAGATTTGTTATTGGATCGCATTTCATGCTTTTATAATTAATTACAGACAAAAGCTGATTCAGTGCCACAAGAGTAGGACTACGTAAGTAGTAATTAGATATTATTTGGCAAACATGTCTGAAGAAACTGTTCTAGATGGCCTGAAGAATGAGTGACCAACCAACGCGACTGAAAGAACAGTTGCGCGCAGAGAGAAGGAGAGAAAGAGAGAGAGACAGAGAGAGGCAGAGACACACAGAGAGACAAACAGAGAGACAGACAGTGAGAGAAGATAAGAAAGAAGGAAGAGAGAGACAGACAAACAGACAGCCAGACAGAGACAGAGTCAGAGACAGAGACAGAGACAGAGACAGAGACAGAGCGAGAGCCACTGTTGGCCGGGCAGAGATGATACATGGTTGCCAACGTTCTTCAAATGTCGCTCGCACTGTACCTCTGCCTGTGGACTCGGATAAAAGCAAACTGGAGAGCTGGGAGAGCGACTACAGTTGGAGGAGGGAGGGAGAATTCTCAGAAGCCCAGGCGATCTTCTGTATAGGCGCCGTCTGAACGCGATAACGCCAATTATAGTAGCAAACATCATCTCCTCGGCAACGCCGCCTCAACAGCAGCCAACAGCCACTGATGCTGTCTCCAGCTTCTGCAACCGGGATGCGACCTTGTTTGTCGTGTGACGTCAATACTCGAGCATCACTGCACTGATGCGCTTGACGCTGCTGGAGTGACTGAGTGAGTGCGGGAGGGAAGGAGGTGTGCTGGAGGGAAGGAGAAAGTGCTGGAAGAGGGAGGAAGTGCGGGAGAAAATGCAAGAGGTAGGGAGGAAGTGCGGGAGGAAATGCAAGAGGAAGGGAGGAAGTGCAGGAGGTAAAAGGGAATTGCTGGAGAGAGAGGAAGTGCGAGAGAAAGGAAGTGCGGGAGGAGATGAAGTGCTAGAGTAAAAGAGAAAGTGTGGGAGGAAGAGAGAGGAGGAAGTGCTGGAAGGAAAGTGGAAGTGTGGGATGGAGGAAGTGCGGCGGAAAGGGAGGAAGTGCTGGAGGAAGTGCAAGAGGAAGGGAGGAAGTGCGGGAGGAAATGCAAGAGGAAGGGAGGATGTGCGGGAGTAAGGGAGGAGGAAGGGAGGAAGGGAGGAAGTGCTGAAAGGAGGGAGGAAGTGCTGGAGAGAGGGAGAAAGTGCTGGAAGAAGGGAAGACGTGCGGAAGAGAGGGAGGAAGTGGAGGAAGCGGGAGGAAGAGAGAAAGTGTTAGAGGAAGGGAGAAAGTGCGGGAGGGAACGAGGGAGAAAGTGTTGGAGGGAGGAGGAAGTACAGAAAGAAGGAAGTGTGGGAGGAATGGAGTTAAGTGCAGGAGGGAGGGCAGGGAGAAAGTGTGGTATAGAGGGAGCAAGTGCGTGAGGGGTGAGGTAGTGCTGGATGGTGGGAGGGAGGAAGTGCGGGAGAGAGGGATAAAGTGCGAGAGCAATGAAGTAGTGCTGGAGGGAGGGAGGAGGGACTGGAGGGAGTGCGGGAGGGATGTCGTCCGCTTACTGGAGCCGTGCGTGCACGTGTCGTTTTCTCGCACTTTTTAAGTCCTAATGGCTAGTTGTCGGTTGACGAATGGACGGATCACCTGACCTGCTTCTTCCTGTTGCACTGCTTAACTGTTGATCGACAGAGATAAGAGTGCGCATGCGTCTGCGCATGCCAATATCTCCAGCTGCTCAGAGCATAAATCGTCTCCTAGCAGAGAACGATTAAATTGCACTGAACGTCGTATGCCTCCATGACATGTAAAAAAATTATATATGCCGTTTGACAATGTGCCATTTGTATCAAATTTTATATCGTCCCAGTTTACACTAAATCTTATGCTATGAAGTTTAAAACAATCTTAAAATGCGTGACTCATTTTACAAATAACTATGTGCTACAGATAACCTAGATATGGCCTAAGTGAGGGCTGAGTTCTAGTAAGGAAGGCCAAGTTGCATATGAGTGTGTGGAGGTCAGTACACGAGAGAGAGAGAGAGAGAGAGAGAGAGAGAGAGAGAGAGAGAGAGAGAGAGAGAGAGAGAGAGAGAGAGAGAGAGAGAGAGAGAGAGAGAGAGAGAGAGAGAGACAGAGACAGAGACAGAGACAGAGACAGAGACAGAGACAGAGACAGAGAGACAGAGAGACAGAGAGAGACAGAGACAGAGACAGAGACAGAGACAGAGACAGAGACAGAGAGACAGAGAGACAGAGAGACAGAGAGACAGAAGAGACAGAGAGACAGAGACAGAGAGAGAGAGAGAGAGACAGAGAGACAGAGAGACAGAGAGAGAGAGAGAGAGAGAGAGAGAGAGAGAGAGAGAGAAGAAAACAGTCATTCAGCAGATGTTTCGCTCGAGTTTGCGGCTTATTTCTTACATTTGCGAAGCTGCTGACTTTGGGACAGCCACACTTTTCTTCATGTCAATGCAACGTTTCTCACGGTGTACCAGTACATCCTGTAGAGTGTAGATACTCCCATTCGGCTGCTTCCCCGTATAAGCATCTCCCTCTTTCCCTCATGCGTGGCCTGCACCCGTAGTACCGTACAACGTGTGTCCTACCTCTTGCGGTCGCTTCTGACATGGAGGTTCACCTCTTCTCTGTATAGCTGGTCCGGCTTACAGTCGCTTATCACACAAGTGGCCATTCCACAAAAATCTGCTCGGACATTGTCGACCAAATACGAAGTGGATCGTTCGGTCACTGGAAGAAAGTTTTATATTTAAATACCAGCATCGCCAATGACCTGGACGTTCTTGCATACGTTGATTAGTTAGTGGCGATCGTCATTCAAAATTCGATATTTTATTGTGATTTCGCAATTCCACGATAAGGTTTCGCTGTGACTGAGCCACAGCGTTGACCCTAGAGCGATTACAAATCAAATGGGAACTCTAGGACACGGAATCTAGATATAACTCAGATTTTGCACATGAGACACACACAAACAAACAAACGGATATAAGGAGGAATATAGAGAGAGGCCCTGTATCACGAATGCTATGCGGTTTACATCGATAAGGGCGCGCACAAAAGGGCGCGACACAAAAGGGCGCACACAAAAGGGCGCGACACATAAGAGCGCGGTCACATAAGGGCGCTGTCAAATAAAGGCGCAGGCTAATAAGACCGTGTTCCAATATGAGCGCGCGCCAATATTAATGCGGTGGCTGATTAATATATATATATATATATACATGTCAATGAAAGCATACATAATACTAACATTTAATCGCTAATAAAAGCAATGACAATGCAGAAATTATTGTCGATAAAATAAACTCTTAAGCTTATTATAAGCACATTTAAATCTATATTAATCCAACGAATAAAAATGTGTAGATAAGGTTAACTCATTGATTGTGAAGCAAACATAATAATAATATTTAATCGCAGTTCCCGTGCTAATGAAGTCGTTTCTAGATAAAGTTGTCTTTTCATAACACATTGATTAGGGAGCAAACAGATTTAAATGGTCTATAATAAGAGGGTAAAACCGTAGTTTACGTTGCTAAATTATTTTATATTGTCAATTTAAATGGAAGCTGGATCGATGAAAAGAATTGTTGGCCTAAATCAAAGTTGGATTGATGAAACTAATTCTTTGTTTAAATAGAAGCTGGATTGATGGAAATAATTGTTTCCGTAAATAATTCTTGCCTAAATAGACGTTCGATTGATGAAAAAATTCATTCTTGGTTAAATAGAAGTTGGATTGATGACAATAATTTTGCTTAAACAGAAGTTCGATTGATGGAAAATTTTTTTTAAATGGAAGCTGGATTGATGACCACAGTTATTGTGGACATTGGTAGACTGCTTACTTACCAACGTCAAGTACGGCATTGAAGACATTAAAATAATTTAGCAACGTAAACTACGGGATAACCTAATAAGAGTTTATTTTATTGATAGTGATTTCTGCATTGCCATTGCTGTTATTAGCAATTAAATGTTAGTATTATGTATGCTTTCATCAGTGCCGGCCTTAGTATATTGCGGGCCCTGTGCAGAGTGAACTGTACGGGCCCCATGACACAAGTCAAATTGTTTTTCATTGCTAATCATTATAATGTATATATATACTATAGGCCTATATTTACACAATGATTAGCAGTGAAAAACACATTTGTGTGCTAAATAATAAATCCTAACAATAAAATCCTCGATAATCTAACAGAAATAATATAAAATAGGCTAACTAACAAAGGTACCGTACACAGTTTCGTTCAACAGTGGTTTTGAAACTTTTTGGACCAGAGACCCTTACTTTTTCTAGGCATAGGCTATAGCTTGCGGACATATAAGTAGGCCTATTCAAGACGTAAAATTTCTCACTTAAAATTTAAGCTAAGTATAGCAAAGTATAACTATTTCTGGGTTCAGAAATGGTAATCATTTCTGCACCCAATGTTATCTTATGCGACAACATAATAATATTAGGCCCTATTTCAAAAAATAAAAGTCAAATGATTTCAACTTGGTACCATTTGACTTTTATTTTTTGACAAAAGAGAAGATTAAATTGAAACCATAACATTATTATTAGGGTGTCTTGTTCATGTTAATTTTCTATGACACTTTCGGGCCCCACAATAGGGGCCCGAAAATATCAGGTTTTACTGTGAGATTTTCGGGCCTCCCCACTAATAGGGGGCCCGAAAATGTCGCAGAAAATTAAGTTTGTATTTTTTTATAAAAGAGAAGATTTAATTGTTCAAAACCATAATAGGCCTATTATTATTAGTATGCCTTGTTCGTGTTAATTTTCTGAGATTTTCGGGCCCCCCTAATTTGCGGGCCCTGTGCAATTGCACAGTTCGCACAATGGTAAGGCCGGTACTGCTTTCATTAATCAGCGACCCCATTAATATTTAGCGCGCGCTCATATTGGAACACGGTCTTATTAGCCAGCGCCTTTATTTGACAGCGCCCTTATGTGACCGCGCTCTTATGTATCGCGCCCTTTTGTGCGCGCCCTTTTGTGTCGCGCCCTTTTGTGCGCGCCCTTATTGAGGGATACCATGCTATGCACGTGCTGTCGGGTACAAAATATAACTTTAAATATGGAGTGCTTTTTTTTCTAGAAAAAAAGAATCCGGAACTCAACAAATTCAGAACAATTATAGGAGCATATTTTATGCTAATATTTCTATTTCATATATATATATATATATATCAATAAATATTTCTATTTCGTATATATATATATATATATATATATATATATATATATATATATATATATATATATATATATATATATATATCATCAATAAACACTGAAAGCACTGAAATTAAATTAAATTAAAGTATCTAAATAATTTAAAATAACTTTTCACTAAAATTTTAATTAACTATGTTATTTTTTAACAGCTGAAAAAAGGTCCTGAAACGCCGTTCCGGATCGCTCCGGCTGAAAAAAGCACTGTAAATATGTATGTTTTGAGAAGTTCTTAGAAAGGTCGATACCTTAACATGTTGTTAGAAGTTAACTCACTCTGAGAACTATATAGACACGTGTCAACGAATTGGATACAGCATAACGATAGTAATACACGATGGTGTCAGTATCAAGCAAAGCGTTATCCTCGCAGTCGAATATATCTGGGGTAGCATCAGACTGCAACCGATTTTGTAGTCATTGGCTTAATCACGAAGTTGCAGCCGAATTGAACCCCCTGCCGTACACGAAGCGTGCCTCTATCTTCCAGGCGCGCAGAGGTATACAATGCGTATTAGAACATTTGATATACCAAATTTCAAAAATGCAGATCTGTTGCTGCAGACAGCGCACGGATCTTATGCACTAACCCTGACATAAGAACTGACTCAGAAAGACAAAAACCCAAAGTCCTGATTCTCCTTCAGTCAGGTGCAACATTCCTTTCCCTAACAGTTACAGTTATAGTTACAGTTGACAGGCAATATATAGGTAAACTTTTGTTGCCTATATCGTTCCACCCAACTGTCCAGTTTATTTTTGAAAATTTTCCCTTGCAACAGGTTCTTATATTTCTTCTCAGGATTCTTCTCAAGTTTTCTAACCTTCCTTCCTGCGATAGGCTATCCTACCCCTATCTCCTCCACCAGTTCTCAGTTTGTTCCAACCAACAACTCTGACTGAGATTCATAATCGGTTCTGAATAAATAATGAAAGTTTGTGAAGTCGATGTTTATCTCGACATCAGCAGATCAGCGGAAGGTGTTTGAAGTAAATGCCACATAGGACGAGGCGCTCAGGCAACTATTCGCAGCTGTAAGATGTAACAACAGGTGTGTTATCTACTGGTAGCTAAGCGACTCCGGATACAGAATATTCGATCGTCGGCAGCCTGTAATACCCTCGTATTAAATAAAGGACACGCTAATTCAATTTACCGATTCAACCCGATTACAATTTCTTATACGGGCAGCAGAAGCATTTTTATTATATATATATATATACATACATATATACATGTATATACATACATATCAAAATAGCGCCAATAGAGTTATTGCTTAGCAAAGAATTCAAGGTCCCCAAACGAAAGACATCTCAGGGAAGCTTCGTGCACTTCACTACACGGCGGCAAACACTCTCGACTTTTCCTATATATCAGTTTAGCGAAATCTTACATTACCCTGTATGGCAGATGGGCTTCTGTCTCTCTCTCTCTCTCTCTCTCTCTCTCTCTCTCTCTCTCTCTCTCTCTCTCTCTCTCTCTCTCTCTCTCTCTCTCTCTCTCTCTCTCTCTCTCTCTCTGTGGCACTCTATCTCTCTGTCTCTCTCTGTCCCATGTCTCGCTCTATAGTATATATAATTTTTATACATAATCGTATGTACCATATACTTTCAGGTATACATAGAGGTAGGGTAGAGTGGGGCAAAACGCCCCATTTAACGGTTTTTGCTCAATTACTACATGAGTAACAGCATTTTAGGCATGACATTATTGTAAGATCTAGTGCTGAATGTCCCAAGTAAAGTATAATTATGTTCCATAAAATGTCCGAAAAGATGACATTAAAAAATAATAAAATACAAAATGCTTCAAAGGGGGCGTTTTGTCCCTCGCCTGGGGCAAAACGCCCCCTTGTATTTTCCGAAAACCTTTGTGACCTCTAAAACTTAAATGTACTCTTAAAAGATGTACAGAACTTAAATTTAGCCTTTTAGGGTATTTATGGCTGCCGTTTTATACATTTTAACACACACAAAACAATTGCTTAATAAGGATGGACCTTCTATACATGTAAATGACTTTGAGAAATACCATAAGGTTATCGCTTTAAACACATGAAAAGTCGATGCACATAATTATCTCCAATCAATGCATTGATACTAACTATAAGAAGTAAATATCTCTATAATTTTTTTAAAACAAGATGTCATAAAAGATAATTTAAAATGGGTTTTGTTCCAGGTGAGGGGCATAACGCCTCATGTCAACATTTTCCATAGGGGGGCGTTTTGCCCCGCTCGGTGCTACCCTGTGAGATTGCCCATATCATAAAAAATTGATATGTTAAAGCCCTATTTATTGTGCACAGTAATTCGATATAGGGTATACTTTAGACCTATATTTGTATTATTGGCTATGTCTAGCATTTTGGCACATTTCTGTACCATTAATGATACAGAATTGGCGGCAAACTCTTACAAGGAAACACGAAAAAATAAAATTTAAAAAAATAAAAAATAAGCAAACCATCAAAAGATAAATAACTGACGATTATCTCATTAGGGTACAACTAAGAAACCCGAAGAACATTCAAACAGTTCATTTCATGGCACAGGGAGGACAGGGCCGGGAGAGGGCGTTTTGCCTCGCGGGGGCGTTTTGCCCCACTCTACCCTAATCCGCGATGTGACGATCTATTGGTTGCAGTGTATTTTACCGCAGCGTTTGCATTACTCGAGTATTTGCAGCAACAAGTTATATACGGCTGTTAGAGAGATATATACGTTCGACCGAATATCTTTGGTTCTTTGATTCTTTCTGTCGATTCTATCGGTGTCATTGTGTCCAACTGTTAGGCCTACCTAGCTTTGTGTTCGTCTATCTGTGTATCTGTTTGTCCGTATCTTTAGCCGTGCCTGTGTCTCTTTCTGTATACCTGTGTCCCTTATTCGTATCCGTGTTTGTGTAACAGTGTATGTCTGTGTACTTGTTTGCTCCATTCTGTAGCTGACATACATGTATAATTGTATATGTAGGCCTATGGCTTCTCGTGTGTTCGTCAGTCCGCATGCTTGTCTGTCTGCGTATAAGTCTGTCGGACTGCATGCCTATTAGGCCTAGCTGTCTATGTCTCTCTGTCACCTAATCATTTCCATGCATGTGTCAGTTTCTCTGAGTGTGTTTTTGTTTGTATACTAGACCGATTGAATGGAATTATTCGTTGACCGATGTTTCTGCTGTTCGATGTTCCATTTTCTATTTCATATCAACGCTCAGCGTTGTTGGTAGGAATTGCGCCGAATGTATTTTCATCGGTGGAATCCTCCTCTGCTGATTACAAATGAAAGCCTATCGTTACGATCGCTGACCATTCGCTGACCCAGACCGAGAGCTGGACCGTTCCTATTACAAGTAGCGACAATTTGGCTCCAGCTTATCTGTCTCGGATCTCTTTCCGATTAGTTCCGAATGTCTGTTGCTACCATAGATATATGGTTGCTATACAGATGCAGCCACATGGAATGCACGGCCTGACCTCATTACCCGCTTCAAAAGGACTAGATGAACGGACAGAATTGTGGGTTCGAACCCAGGCTCAAATCTAATCGAAACATTGGTTTCCGCTATATTTTGCTTTCTATATAAGCAACGACCATGATGCTGATGATAATGATCAGAGTGTGATATGTGGGTTTAAGTAGCGTGGAAGGGAGTTTCGGTTGATCGGCAGGCATCGGAGGTACCAGAACACTTTCTAAAGATATGTTGGCAAGCCAGATGCTGAAGTTCCATCTCCCGAGATACCGCACATAAGTTCAATTGGCGACGGTCTGAACCAGTGATTGGGAAATTCCTCCGTATACCCTACTAATCACACACCGTGGATGATGGAGGTTACAAGATTACAACGATGACAGCGATGAGTTGATGACTGATAAGCAAATGCTGAGATGACAAAGTAATGACAACAAAACTGAAAAATAATCGTATTGTAACAATGAGAATACTATTATACTAGTGACCGTCAATATAACATAACATTATGACAACGAGTAGATATTGTCAACGAAACTGCCTGCAACTATGAGAGGATAACGATGGGATGATGGTCAGGAGAAAAGTATAATATGACCAAAGCTCAACGTCCCGTTTGAAACACATCTGATTTACATAGAAATTCAGCCCATTTCATAATGTGGCGAACTAAAAAAGTAAATTTGAATTTGTACATTGTCATCGGTCATCTCTACAGCTCTGTTCGCGTAAAGCATCGAACAGTTTCTTGGTTTGGCGCTTCTAAACAAACGACAACGAAGCCACAACACCAAGAGAAGAGCGCAAATACCAGTTGTTACGCGTCTGACTACATTCTACATTCTGACTATATTCTGACTACAGAATTCACTTATTCTACTACGATCAAATTATGGAAGACACTGTCGCTGTCTGTATGCATGTGACAGTTCACTCATCCGACGATGGACTTCAACGGACGTTGTCAAAAGTAGTCTTCCAGTTCGGAATCGGAAGATGCCTACAATTCAAAGTAAAGAAACAACCTTTGTCCAGCAACACTTCCCAATTAAATTATGTACTTCTCTCTATAGAAGTTCACTAAAAGCCATTTTTACGAATTATTTTCAAGATGTGTAAGAATAATAACTAAATTAGTAGGCCTATTGTTGTTGTTAGGTAAGATTTCAGTGAGAGGAATTCTCCGAGCATTTTTGTAGGGCAGCAGATTTTTAAATTGTTGGCACGGGGACTAACGAGGGTGCCGAAAGCAACCGACCGCGTCACCCTCGGCGCTAGCTCCCGCGATTAGGCGTCTGGCGCTGATCCCAACAGCCGCCAGCGCTTTCGAAAGCATTTGACATGATATGGGGATTATGGGCCTATTGTTAGCGTTCTTGGATCCCGTTTTCAGCTATATCTGGACGTTTATTTCAAAAACAAATCTGCTAAAAAATTCTCAATATTTTTTTATATTTTACATTTCTAGGTTGTCTTGACCAGTATGGATATAAATTAAAACAAAGATGATAATTACATTGTGTATGACTGAAATAACAATTATTGTAAAATCCAGAGGAGCAAGAGCTCCTCTTGCTTCTCCTGCGGATGCCCATGCCTCCGAGGAGATAAGAGATGTGAGATTTCTGTAAAGCGCTTAAATGGATCTTGCAAATTAATATGTTGACCTTGTAAAACGACTTTACATTCTGCAATGTTCTTGGCCAAGTCCAAGCTTAGAGCGTCACGGAGACCAGCTTATCGCCGGCGCTATATCAGATCAAATCCGCAATAGCCATGCTTCTCTGTTCGTTCTGGTGCCCGGTCAGAATAGTTTAGCCATTATTAATAGGCTTAATTATCTGTCACGATCACAATGTGTATGAATTGTGGTCGACTCTTCAAGAGTAGCGGAGCAGAAATATCCGGCTACATTACGTTACCCTGATATATATTTTTGCTGCGAACTTCCATCCTTGATATTATGATGCCTGGTGTTTACCAGCGTAATGACACTGATATACCTGAAGGCTCACATGTCCGATTTTATATTATAAGAAAAGAAGCTGGAAAGATAGTTTACGTCATTGAAATCGAATTTGTCGATGGATGATGAGTAATTCTTGAAGGATTCCCATTCACGCAGTTCTTGAGGCGCTACAACATCAGTGCTTTCAAACGACAGTCGATCGTCTTCAAACACCGCAGTCGATGCTTCCGTTCTTCTATCCTTCTCCAGCAAACACAATTTCTATTTATAGGCTTTTACTCAAATGCATACACAGACCTACGACAGAGGTTGACATCGTTTCACTTCTGTGGCAGGTTATGGGGGGGGACCTATATAATTCATGTCTACTCTGATGGTCAATCGTTAGTCGTGGCATGAAATCCAATGTTCATACACATGAATATTTACTTTAAATCGTTAGCTTTTATTTTCAGGAAATGGTTTAACGTTTGAGGTAAGAATGAAGTTCCAAATGAAGTTTAGTGCATCTTCCAATGTAACCGTTAAGTGGAGAGGCCACAAGGCTCGACTATAAACAGGATTTATAATTAGTAATGACTTTATTGAAATAATACAGGAATCACGCAGTAATTTTATATCTAAGTTATTCGGTTCGATATAATTTATTCTAATGTTTCAACAATTTATTTTGCTAAATCAATTGAATTAATTAAGACTTTATTTAATTTCAACACCCTTCCACCATCTGTTTTAATAAGTAATAGCCTTATGGAGCACTCGAACAAGAGAGACGCCAGTTCCTGATTTAGTCCATTAGCCTAAGTTTAGGGCACTCTTAGTAAACAACTTTGATGGGTTCCCACAGACAAACAAACGCTCGTCGGCCGATCTTTATCGTGCGGAAGGCAGTAAGCGTCGTCTGAGCCACACCATAGTAGAATTCAGACGCTTGAGTAAAAACTGACGCAACATGCGCAGTGCATGTGCATTTAAACGAGCCAAAGAAACTTCGTATCGTGTGGTCAGCGACATCTGTTATAAACGAGCCAAAGAAACTTGGTCTCGGTGTGGTCAGCGACATCTGTTCGGTCTCGAACCCCACTGTTCGGTGTCGCTCCATGAACCTCACTGTCGCAGTCTCGGTCTCAAAATCACTGTCTTGGTCTGAATTCGAACACTGTCTCGGTCTCGGTCAAGAAGGGCACTGTCTCGGTCTCGGTGTCTGATCCCCACTGTCTCGGATCGGTCTCGAACCCCACTGTCTCGGTCTCGGAGACTGTCTCGGTCTCGGTGTCGAACCCCACTGTCTCGGTCTCGGTCTCGAACCACACTGTCTCGGTCTCTTGAGGTCATTTCTTGACTTTTTGGAAACTGTCTCGAAGCGAAAGTCTTGTTCCTTTGTAGAAGCGGTCTCCATAGTTCTCGTACAAACTGTCTTTTGTTCTGAACTTCGTACAGTATCGCGCTATAAAATTGTCCTGGGCCGAACGGATAACTAGTTAATCGGAAGTGCCAAACAGACCGGAAGTTTAAAAAAGCGGTGTTTCTGGTATTAAGAGATATTGAAAAAAGTAGTTTTAACTTTTAAGTTTGCACTTTCAGTCCAAATATCTTAAAATGTCTCATAAAGAACCTGAAATAGTGAAATTTGCAAAAACAAAATAAACATTTAGAAGGCGGAAAGACATAACAAGAAGATAAAGTGCCAAAGTGAAGACTAGAAGAGTCCCAGGTTAAAGAGAGATAAAATCAGACCAGGACAATAACCGAGTAACAACTGTTTATCCTGATGAAGAGGTAAGTCATTCTTCCAACGGGCTTAATTAAGCCTGACCTTCATTTGAATCAAAATTAACCTTAAATATTAGGTAGGCTATAATAAAATGCCTTATTCGATATTAATGTTTTATACTTCGAGGTAGGCATAATAGGAAATTTTAAGCGTAATAAAATGGTTTATATATTTTCATATTGCCATAAGTTTCTTTAAACGCAAAGCACAGCATATAGGTAGCTCTAGAGGAGTTAAAGTGGGCCTTCAGTTATGCTTCGCTTATTTGTTTACCGGTAGCCAATGAGATCAACACCATTGAATCATCATCATCCTATGAATCTATTAATTGTTTACTTGCCACATTCACTCAGACCGTAATTCACACAAACTCCCACTTAGACAAGCGCGTCACTTAACGGATTAATGTAAAACATTTTCCACCGTCATGTAAAAAATGCGATGTAACTTTACCATCGTTGGATAGTTGCTGCGAGATTCTGGTTTGACGAGACTGCTGGTGCTGCCACCGACGTAACCAAAGTTCACGTGACCTTGTTGGGAAACAGTTGAAGGCGGAGGTTGTCGTCTTGGTTCGTTTCGACTCGGTTCATTCGGTTTGAAACGCACCATTTTAACCCTTTCGCTTCCGTCCAGTCTATATGTAAAAATAAAAGTAATGCGCATAGTTAGCCTATAGTAGTCCCATACCGGCGCCCGTCTAGCCTCATTTTCATGAGATCGTGTCAGTCTCTCAGGGTTATGTGTACTTGTTTTTGGCATGCAATAGGTTTATTCAGAATCAATTTAATATTGAATTTTATGTTTTAGGCACTAATCAGATTTGATTAGCACGCTGTTGTTAGACTGGATGTCTAACAGACGTCAGTGAATGTAACGATGGTGACGAGTACCTTCGAGGGGTTTCAATAAGGCGCTATATAAACGTTTAGAAGCAGACATGCACCTAAGATGTCTTAATTAACTTAACCAAGCAGTTGGCTCTTTATTGTGTTTGTAGTCGTTAACGACTACATATATAATTTTTCGACAGAGGGCTTGGAAACCGGAAGTACTCTAGGTTAAAAGAGCTGCTCAATGTCTCCTGTTATGGAGTTTTCTTCGTCAATGTCAAAAAGGACTGACCTAACGTTCTGACTTTTTATTTTTACATTAAAACCATTGCATTTAACAGCCTTTGGCTTCAACTCAGAAATCAGCAATAAATTATGCATGTTGACATACGTATGTCGCTATTTAGAAGCTCTTAAAGACATGGAGAGCTTCATTCTGCTTTCGGTAACTAATGACCCGAAAATGCTATCGAATATTCGAATATTCGTTAAGAACCGTTACCCGTTTCTTTGTGGTTTGATGGCGACATTTACTGTGTATTTCTTTCTTCTCCTCCATGGCTTTCGTTTACAGACGATGACCAACAGTAAGAACAGCAGAAGAACCGCCAACGAACCGAAAACAAATGCGATGACTATATCCTGATGAACACATTGTTCTCCAAACGGAACGAAATTTCTGTTACAGCTGCAGAAGTTAAACGGAAACTGTCAATGAAACTTAAATTACACGCTAAGCTTAATCGAATTGGACAAAGTGCATTTAGGCCTTCTGTCAATAACTTAGTCGATTTGGTTACCACTGATGTGCTGTTACGTTATTATTTCCATCTGTTGAAACCAAATGACTTTCTATGCGGAATTCCAACAGATGCTTAGTTAATCATCCTGTCTAAGGGCGTACTCAACAGCAGATATATAATGAACCAACTCAGTGAAGTCCTGGGCAGGTTCATAAATACAACTTCAACAGTATCCATGGGAAAGGGAGTTTCCGTTAGTACACCAAGGTAGTCATTAAGCCCGATATAACTAAATTATTGCCACTTGAATCCTTTCCATTTTATAACATAATAACATTGATGCTCTTAACATCATGACACCCAGCCGGAAACGCTTCTCATGATTGCTTGAAAGTCTTGTAGCCACTGGGTCGATGAGGAGTCAAGAAGTCATCTTGCATTACTGTCAGGTGCAGGCCCGTGCAGAGCTGGTAATAGGCCCAGGCCAGATGGGAAAATGTAGGCCCCATGAATTTTTAGACTGCTTAAGTATTTTAGTAGGCTATTATCAGTGCTACGTACTGGGTACATATGATGATATAATTTCTGTATAATATACACTTACTTTACATTAGCGTACATGAATTTGACGCAATTACAATTTTCCGGTAACAGTGCAGAATAAAGAAGTAGAATAATTCATATTCTGAATTGGGAATTAGGTTTGGACGATTGGTATTATTTCGCCGATTGCCTATTCCGGATATTTGGCCTCTTTTTGACGTTTCCGAATTGTATCCGATTTCTTGGCAATATTTATTTTTATTTGGTTTTAAAGTATTAATTTAATACTTATTACTTTCTTACAATTTTCTGTGTCTATGTTTAGTGAAAAACAGTTGACTTGATTTATAATTAATTATTCAATACTTTTATTTCTTGTTATAGCCTTATAATTATTCATATTTTTTAATTTATAATATTCATTGAATTTGAAACAAAAACATAAATAAAATAGAAACTTAGAAGTGTCCTCCAATCCAATTTACTGAAGTTCTGTAAGGTATAATAATGAATTAAAACTCTTTACTGTCTAAATATAACCATACAGTGCCAAAGATATAATCATTAAAGATAAACCAAACTAAACAAATGTATAATAACTTAAGAATAAACCAGACTATAGAAAAACAATGGCCTCTCATCACGCGTTGGCGCTGTGTCCATTTAACACTGAACTAGATGTAATTCAAATGAGAGTTTATGCAATGAGCTATTTAAAATGATAGAAAGATTAATGTTTTTTATTGAAATTTACATTTTCAAACGCATGTCTTAAGAAAACAGAACGACTGTCAGCCAGTTTTGTTGATGCGTCGACTCATAAATTTGATTGTTTTACACGGATTTTCAATGATAAAGATTAGCCTACTGCAGAAGGTCGCCAAGACCGGTTTACTATTTTTTTTTTAATGAAAAATTTATTTAAAAAATATTCCTTCTTTTGATATTTGTTCGGTAGTCCAGGGATGTGCCGATTAATCAGTCTAGGGCAAAATCCAGCGAAAACCGGATCAGGATTCGGCCAAACACTATTCTGAATGTCAGAACATCAGAGCAGAAATGGTCATCACTTCTTCACATTCAAAAATGCTTTCCGTGCTTTTCTTTGGGCAAATTCATCAATTACAACGTAGAATTCCAGCAACTGTGGCTTGTCACTTTTGATGTTCAAAATTGCTAATTCCTTTGAAATTTCTTGCATCAAGCTTATTGTTGATTATGATATTCGTGACAGTTCTAATTTATTAATTTATGATTTAACAATATTTTATCTGCATTAATCCTTATGCTAAAGGACTCCCTTTGACTCTCTGTCATGGAAAGTAGGCCCCCTCAAAATCGTAGGCCCAGGCCAACTGGCCCCCCTGGCCCCCCTCTGATCTGGCCTGGTCAGGTGATTGTGTGATATGTGCAATATAAATGAATATTATGTGGAAAATATAAATAGTTGACCTAATTAGCAAGAGGCTATACATATGATGTGGTTTAAAGAATATTAAGACTTAATTATTAAGAGGCTACATATTTGGTGTAAAGAATTCGTCTTACTGGCAGGTGGTGTGGACTTCCTTGAGGTTGGTAATGACGCAGACCTCATTGCGGTCCTCGTCGCATTTCGGAATGCATCCGGTTGAGATTCCGAATCCAATGCACCGATAGCAGACGCTACAGATTGCTTCCAACTTTCCACATACGAAGGGAAACTCCATAGCTGAAGGTAAAGGTAATATACATCAATTCATAGACCAACTTCTGAACTGCATTAGAACAAGGTAGTTCAGTCTAAACAACTTCTAAGGCGCTCATGTCTAAGAAGCAAGTGTCTGAGCAAAAAACTTCTGACGCTCTGCATCGAATCAAAATAAAAACAAATTTTAAAGCTTTTAACTGATCAGAAGTTCTAGAATTCGTTGTCCGTTTCAATCTGTTCTGTCAGTTTCTAACTGTCATTCATTTCTCAACTGTTCCAACTTGTCTGTTCACCATTGCCTAACCTCTCTGACCATCCAGATTTTGACTAGAATTCTCCAACAGATAGCACCTCACAGCAGATACTTTGCTTCCTGGACACTTTTGGAAGTATCTTTTGTATACCGTACTTACAAAATGCTGATGAAGAAAATCACCTTCAAAATTTGCTATCACGTTCCGTTTCTTAGAATTCTTATTTTGCTGACTTCCTCTCACATTTCAGTTCAGTGATATGATTATCATGTAAGTTCTTTTGTTTAGTGAAGGCATTCCTGGTCTGACACTCAGACTCGCAACGTGCAATGGAAATGCTAAGGTTTAGTCTTGCTTAGTTAGGTTGAATGTTTATCAGAACGGGCTATAAGAGCATGCTCACATGCATTGAAGCAATGTTAGCTATAGTAATTGCTGACATACAGAGACGATATAGAAGGAGCCCTATCGGTAGACGCAAGTCCCTTCCTGGTGATGCCAAACGGTTCTTCATACATTTTATTTGGCTGGTCCTATTTGTACTTTTAGTTGTAAGTTCTTATTTATATAGCGCATGTTGAAGAAAACTCGAGACAAGACACATGACACAAGACCCGACTATACAAGACCCTGATTCAATCTAATGGTCTTCAACCTGTTGCAAAGTAGAAACAAAGAATGTAGAGGAAGCTCAAATTGCAGACCACATCACTCTGTAGAGGAACGAGGAATAAGAAATCTGCGACCAGGTAATGGGGACACTGGGCTACATATCTCTCTAAGGTAAAGTAGGATGAGTAGGATGGAACACAACCGACTAGAGAGGTATTATACGCATTAGCATAATGATCGTAAACTCAATACGTCTTTGCATGGGCAACCAATGCAGTTCGTTCCACATACATGTACATGTATATAGTTAGATACATGACGACATTTCGGAATCCCACCAATACTCTGAGCAGGTTAGAAGCAGCTTTGACAGACAACGAGTAGCGTACATGTATAAGCTTATTGAGGATCTGGCGCAGATGATAAAAGCACGTTCGACATACGATGTTCCAGCGCGTCGGGTGCTTCGCTCTGCGACGAGGGGTGAGTTCCTTGTTCCACGGACTCGCTTGGCTATTAGGCAGCGCCGTGCTTTCTCGGTTGTTGGCCCTTCCATTTGGAATGACCTACCACTTAAGCTCCGTTTTTACTTGTAAGCCATCTGACAGGGTTCTACAAGTCCCTCAAGTCTTTTTTTCTTTAGTCGTGGCTGGGCCGGGAGTGCTCCTGAGTAGTTTCTTGAGAGGGGCGCTATATAAATGCTCTGAATGAATGAATGAATGAATACTGTCTTCACATGCTCGGAGGTAAATTCCTGGTCCAGTGTTATACCCAGGTCACGCACCAAGGTAGAGGAGGCATTTAGAAGAGAAGCTGCAAGTTACGCAAAGTTATCTTTAAGAGCTGTCGGCTATTATCAAGGCAGATCAGTTGAATTGGAAGGTATATAATTATTTCATATGGAACCATGACAAAGACTGACTGACCTTATCCAGAGCCTCTGTGCACATTATTTTAAAATGCATACGGAAATCTCATCTAAGCTAATAACTTCTATAGCGCCGTTGTTATAGTGCACAAGGCAGCAATCGACGGTTGCTTTAAGTGCAATGGCAGTCGAGAGATTGCTCAACCAAGGGAGTTGCTCAGTCAATCAGAAGCCATCATTATTAGATTTAATGTATTATGAATAGTTAGGCACCATTATAAATGCCGTTGCCTTGATGGCGCTGCGAAGGGTCATGTGACAGAGGTCACTCTCAAAGTTCTCTAGCAATTCTACAGCATCAGAGTTTCCACTTTGAATGCCCACAGACTCAGCACTATTGGGACATAATTGGACTAAAATGCCATTCTTATGGTTGATAGCCTATATATTTCTTAAACACTGAAAATATGGTCATCGATTTCTAAACTATTAATTATGCGGATTTAAGGAAAATATGTTCAAAACATTAAATGATTATTTGTATATTTGTAAGTTTGCACGCTGTCTCTTAAAAATTCAGCACCGACTATGTGAGCTGAACATTCATACTGTTATTGTCAATTGGAATTTGAAAAAAACCTGAACTCTGTGCCTTTAGAGATTACTGAGAAAGTCCTTAAGTGAACTCCAGCATGATCCAGCATCTGCTACGTGACTTTCGTGACGACGTCTCAGTTTGGGAGCAGAGCACATGAATATTTATAACGCCAACTGATAGTTCTCATCTGATTGGTTGAGAGTTTCTGGTGAGCAACTCCCATGTGCACTTTCTAATACGTTTCACGTGCCTGCATATACATCTTGTGACGCAGTAGAATAAGTAGGCCTATGGAATCGCCTTAAAATCAGAGCACATGAAAAACCAAAACTGTGGTCTTGTTTTGCTAGTAGATCTAAAAGCACATGATTCTACCGATGCTTACTCTGGTTGAGTAGGTCTCGCCTTGCATTCACTTCAGCATAGCCAGGGTCGATTATGGCTCCGCTGACATTCAACTGCTTCAGACGATCGATGACAACGCGATCAATGAACTCCTTAATCTTGTTCGTCTCTAGAACGGCTTCCTTGGCTCGGAAGACGACCATGTAGTTAAGGATAAGGTCTTGTCTCACTTCTGAACCACTGCTTCTCAGACGTCTCTGCAATCTGAAGCGCCTAAAAGCAAGAACATAACCATATCAACAACTGATTGCTATTTAGCGCAACTATTTGCTAACGATTATCATTTAGAATCAGTTTAGTTGGCACTGACTTCTGATTCAGAGAAAAGAATAGATGTTTTTTCGAACTACAACTATAGAAATCTATAATGGGCCTATTATATTAGAATTCAGCCTAATTAAATGCAAATCATTGTAATTTGCATATAATAATCACATCTACAATTAGCCAAATGTAGGCTAGCAATATTGTAGTATTTTATCAGTATATCATATTTAGTTGGCTACCCCACCATAGTTTATTTTATGAGTAGGCCTATATATATATTATATATATATACGCCACCATGTGTTTAATATATATATATATATATATATATATATATATATTATATTGGTAAGCAATTAAAATTTTATTCGATTAAATTATTTCTGCAGGTCTTCAAACGCCTTAGCTTCCATCAAGTTTTGCATAACCTACTTTTTGCAACATTCTTATACCCGCTGAGGAAGATATTCGACCAAAGTGCCATTTATAACCAACGATTCTTTCTTGAATAATTGGATTAATGCAGCGGCGCCGCCAGGATTTAAATTCTGTACGCACAATAAGGAGACCACGCGTAGGCCGGGGCGAAGGTATGTGGGAGTACGAAGAACGAGCGTCTGAAAACATTTTTGAATTTCCACAATGTAATGGTAGTATTTTAAGCAGTCACCTGAACAAAACTGCTCTATTATTTCAGTGCCGGTATAAACCAGCTGTCGCTATTATAGCTAAGATGTAGTTTGAGCCGTGTTTGAGTGTGACTGCAGACTATACTAGCAAACCAAACATTTATTGAAATTAATATATAAACTAGAAAAATATGTTCAATTTAAAAACCTCAAGGTAAACATATTTCCAACCAGACACAATTAGCAGAAATAGTCTACAAATGGTACACAAATCAAGCCAGAAGGATTCAACTAGGCTACCGAATCGTGAAGCCATGTGGTAATTATGTAGTTTTACCAAATGTTCAGGGAACAAAACATTTTGAAATATGATATTTTAAAATTTGAAAGATAACACTCGAGAGAAGTCATTTAAGTGTACATGTATAATGTTTGTACAAATATCATATTAACCCTAGATCATACTCATTATAATTTGATAGTATTATATATTATAATAGTAAATTATTTCATTATACCATATAATATCATTATATATATATATATATATATATATATATATATATATATATATATATATATATATATATATATATATTATAACAATATTATAATGTCAGCAACAACTCGAAACTATTATTATTTTTTCTTATTTCTGGGGAAATAGGCCTACATCATGGGGGAACATTACACCAGAGGTGCCTTCATTACTCATTACTGAACAAACACACTTTCATCACTACACTTTTCAAGTTATCGCTGCACATTTTGCGTATCAATACCCGTTAAAACAAGCCGTGACATCATCATGAGGTAATATCATCTGATGCACCGTAAAACTGGAAGCTTTCTCTAATAATTGTACACGACTACGAGCAACATCATTTGGAAAATTTAGTAGGATCTGTCGAAATCGTTTTGGGGTGTCCGCTGCTTGAAATTACTTTCTTATATAATATAGATTTCTAACCAACAAGATCGAACAATATCGATCATAGGTCTACTTGAAAAATTGTTCGAAACGAACTGTTGTAAATAATAACTTCACTAACATGCTTGCAGTTGCACTTTATGCTTAGTAAGTTAGTAGGTTCCTTAGTCTACTACTAGTAATTCACTAAACGTAAATCTTCAAAAATTTCTCAGGGCCCACAAAAGCCACAACAAGGAGGCAGCTTATCACCGGCGCTATATCAAATCAAGTCCACAATAGCCAAACTTCTCTGTTCGTTCCGGTGCCAGGTCAAAAACCGGAAAGGTCAAGCCGAGCAGACAGCATGCATGGTGCTACGGACCTACGGTGGTAATCGTTGATGATGGTGGTCGTGTGGTAACGCAGGAGTAGAATCAGGGTAGGTTAGCTTGAAGAGTTCGGTTTTCAGTCGTGAGTGGAAAGAGGGTGCAAGCGGAGGGGAGGTAAAATTAAGAGGTGAGGTAGGAGGATGAGCAAACTGACGGAGGTCTTTTGGGAGTCCGTTCCAAAGACCAGGAGCAGCATGGACTAAGGAGCGGTTACAGAATTTCATAGAGGATTAGACTGGAGGCCGAGTTGTGAAATATATGATGATGATCGAGTAGACACGGGCCAATCGAATAGCTAGCGAATGTAAGAGGGTTTAGAGGCTTGAAAGGCGTTGTAGGTAATGAATGAGCTGAGGGACTTGAAGCCAATTAAGTGATTTGAGAACAGGGGTTATGTGGTGGTGTTTGGGAGTTTTGGTGACTGCGTTTGCGAGAGCGTTCTGGACTGTTTGCAGGCGTTTCATTTGAGAAGAGTGGATGTTGTAAAAAAAAGGGAGCTACAGGGAGTCTCGTTTGGAATGAACAATTTAAGTGTTTATTGTGCACGCGGTCTTGTAGTCAAGTATTTGGCGCAATCGACAAAGGTCACGGATGTACATGCAGCAGGTGCGAGATACCTGGGTGATGTGATCGGAAAAGGTAAGGTTCTTGTCGAAGATGATTCCAAGATTGCAAACAGGAGAAGAGCAAGGTACGGGAGAAGTGAGATCTGTTGGACAAAGATCGGGAGGATAGGCTAGTTTGTTTAATTGTTCGCGGAGGCCAATAATGAGGAATTCTGTTTGTGAAGGGTTAAGACATAGCAGGTTAGCGGTCACCCAGGCTGAAATCTGGTGATGGTGTTGCGTAAGTGATTTAGTGCATCTGGACGGAAGTGAGGGGAGAAAGATATGAAGTGTTGTGTGTGTCGTCAGCACAGAGGTGATGATCAAGAGAGGATGAAGAAATGAGTTTGATGAGTGGCGAGTTGTAAAGAATGAACAGCAAAGGGCCGAGAACAGAACCTTGAGGACCAGCGCAGGTGAGGGTGTGCGGCTCAGATGAGAGACCAGAGGCATTGACAGTGAAAGAGCATGAGGAAAGGTGTGAGCTATAGGTCTAAACCACTGGATCGTGTTAAACTGTTAGTTTATCTAGTACCCAAAAAATTATAATTTTGTAACTTAATAATATTTCACTATTTTCATTTGCAATTGTTCATTTCTTAGCCTTTCACTGCTGTACGCACTAGCGTAAGTGCGTACGCCTAGCGGCGCCACTGGATTAATGGCAAGATTGAACCTACCGAATTTCTGTAACGTTCGCTTTGATAAATCCAGGACAACCGGAAAATGCATCATTCAACTGAAAGTATGAAATATGGATTTGAGAAATACTCATTTTCCGTTGTTAATAAAAGTGTAGTCGTTCTCTAGTTAGGCCCTATAGAGTCACTTGATGTTCAGGCTTTGGCATAATGTCGATACAATAACAGGCAGTTAAGTTTCTTCCTTAGTATTAAACAACTTAAATAGGTCTACTGCTGTCAGTTCGACTAAAATTAATTTCGGATAACAGGTACTGTATACATGGAACTTCACTTGTACGAATCGTTACACCACAGACTATATCCTATCCTGTATTATCTTCGAGTGACTATTGTGTATTTTACCAGATAAACATGCACTGAGAACTGCGTTACGATTTCTACACAGTGAGCAGTAAGCTGATAATTAATTACTTTAATGATATAGGCTCTATGCCGTATATATGCCACGATATATATATGGCTTTGGTCCAATATTATGCACAAATTTCTGATAAGACAAACTCACCGCGTTCGTTGTGTTTTCTTGCAGTTCTAAGTAGCTATCAGATTCTGGATCCAAGTAATCGACAAACCTTGCACTTTGTACTTTCAACGAGGATGACATATTCAGAAACTTATTTTCTAAAATCGCAGAGATGGCTGCACAGTCACAATTTGCAGGCTTTCAAAAATAAACTCATCTGAACTGATTTCCTCAAACGTCTGCACCAATTTAGTTTGTTTGATCCCAGAAACATTACAGAAACAAAAAAATGGTCTTAAAGAGCTGCAAAAGGCAGTTTATGAAATCTTGAAATCATAGTAGGCCTAATGGCGTTATTTGTGAAAATTAATTTTACTAGATTTTAAATAGAATATCTTTGCTAAAATCCATGCCTCTAAATTTTAGCCTAGGCTTACTTTATTTTCGACAAAGCAGAACAAAAAAACTAAACGAAGACTAAAACAAAAACGTCTAGAACAAAAAGGTACAAAAATTTAAAACTGATTCAGAAAGAGACCGGATGAAAACTCAAACTTATGCTCCCCTGGAAGCGTAAACGTTATGTGATGTCTGCTGGGATAGGCCTATGTTGTCGACTCAGCGCCAATAATTTTCATGTTTCTGTATTTTGAAGATAGAACTATATATTACGAAATGATCAACAGGAGAAACAAAGAATGAAAGAAAAGCATTTTTATCAAAAATGATGCTTATCATAATTATAGTCTAGTGTAATTAGCATAATTAGTATAATGAGCACCCTAACGTCCAATGTGGACGTTAGGGTACTCAGAAATATAAACGCATTAATGCATAATACAGAAGATTCACAAAATTTTATATATTTCATTACCTTATTAGATATGTACTAACCAAAATTTGGTGGCATCAGAGTTGTGATGAAGAGACCCTTTGCCTGCGTAGTTGCTGGCCAACGGAAAAAAGAACAGGTGATTAAACAATAGTAAGTAAGTAAGTAAGTAAGTAAGTAAGTAAGTAAGTAAATCCTTTATTGAGAAGCACTAGCAAACGCACAGCACTGTATATGGCAAGATTAATACATTTAAACAATTAAACAAAAATTTATATATGCAACCAATGAATTGAATAAGAAGCTTAATTGTACATCAGGGGAACATATAGGAAGAAGAGCTAGGGCTAGTCATAGGGAAAAATGAAGGGTTTAAATAGCCAGATCTAGGGAAAACATACTTTATTTGCATAGCATCCGGGCAAGGAAGCATTTCTGAGACAGGTTGTCAAACATGGGAAGCTCACGGTTATTGGACCGTGGCCGCAGGGAGTAGAGCGATTGTTTGATCGGCGGTAACAATTTATGCAATACATAGCAAGGATTGTGCAGCATACAGGATCATGATATCTGTGTTAACGTGGCAATATCACAGAATTATACGGCGTATGCAATTGATTGCGCAAAAGAACTGAAGCCACCTTGCGTGAAGGACGTCTTACAGGTTCTTGCATACAAAGCTAAATCAATCACTGCGTCATGAAAATTTTATAAAACCAAGTAATAACTTACATAATTATGTACGGGCGCAATATAAATGCTCCGAATGAATTACTAAACGAATGAAGGAATAACACATAAATATTTCTTGAGAGATCACAGGTACGAACCGTTATAAACTCACAGACAGACGAACCAAAACAGCTTTGCTCCGAAAATGAAACTGGAAACTTTATGCATCATTTGAACTAATTGTAATATGTAACAGTCAAAGTCGACATAAAAAAGTAAATTATCAGGTTTACAGATGCAGCACAAAACATTTTGTGGCAGGCGCTTACTTTGATGAGAAATAAATTCTGTTGTAAAATTGCTTCTTGAATCCCAGGTCGATGACGTTGTAGCTAAAATCGTCGTTGAAAGAGATTGAAAGGTGCTACCAATGACATATTTTGATGGCGTTTCAGTTGAAATCCTGGTTGAATAAGATTGGAAGGTGCTACCATACGTCTCCCTTGATGATGTTACAGTTGAAATCGTGGTTGAATCAGATTGGAAGGTGCTGCCAATAGCTTCCGTTGGCAGCGTTTCAGTTGAATTTGTGATTGAATCATATTGCTCGGTTGTAAAAATAGCTTCCGTTGACAGTGTTTCAGTTGAAGTCGTGATTGAATCAGATTGGAAAGTGGTACCAAGAGCTTCCGTTGATGGTGTTTCAGTGGAAGCCGTGATTGAATCAGAATGAAAACTGGTACCAAGAGCTTCCGCTGATGATGTTTCAGTTGAAGTCGTGGTTGATTCAGATTGCACGATTGTACCAATAGCTTCCGTTGATAGTGCCTCAATTGAAGTCAGAATTGAATCAGATTGGAAGGTTGTACCAGTAGCTTCCGTTGATAGTGTTTCAGTGGAGGTCGAGATTGAATCAGACTGGAAGGGGGTACCAGTAGCTTCCGTTGAGAGTGTTTCAGTTGAAGTCGTGATTGAATCAGATTGGAAAGTGATACCAATAGCTTCCGTTGACAGTGTTTCAGTTGAAGTTGGGATTGAATCATACTGGAAGGTTCTACCAATAGCTTTCGTTGATAGTGTTTCAGTTGAAGTCGTGATTGAATCAGATTGGAATCTGGTACCAATAGGTTCCGTTGATAGTGTTTCAGTTGAAGTCGTGATTGAATCAGATTGGAAGGTGGTACCAATAGAATGGAATCTGGTACCAAGAGCTTCCGCTGATGATGTTTCAGTTGAAGTCGTGGTTGATTCAGAATGGAATCTGGTACCAATAGGTTCCGTTGATAGTGTTTCAGTTGAAGTCGTGATTGTATCAGATTGGAAGGTGGTACCAATAGGTTCCGTTGATAGTGTTTCAGTTGAAGTCGTGATTGAATCAGAATGGAATCTGGTACCAAGAGCTTCCGCTGATGATGTTTCAGTTGAAAGTCAATGCTTCCGTTGATAGTGTTTCAGTTGAAGTCGTGATTGGATCAGATTGGTTGTACCAATAGCTTCCGTTGACCAAGTGTTTCAGTTGAAGTCGTGGTTGAATCAGATTGGAAGGTTGTACCAATAGCTTCCGTTGATAGTGTTTCAGTTGAAGTCGTGATTGAATCAGATTGGATGGTGATACCAATAGCTTGCGTTGATAGTGTTTCAGTTGAAGTCGTGATTGGATCAGATTGGATGGTGATACCAATAGCTTCCGTTGATAGTGTTTCAGTTGAAGTCGTGATTGAATCAGATTGGAAGGTTCTACCAATAGCTTCCGTTGATAGTGTTTCAGTTGAAGTCGTGAAGTCGTGGTTGAATCAGATTGGAAGGTGATACCAATAGCTTCCGTTGATAGTGTTTCAGTTGAAGTCGTGATTGAATCAGATTGGAAGGTGATACCAATAGCTTCCGTTGATAGTGTTTCAGTTGAAGAATCAGATTGATTGATACCAATAGCTTCGTTGAGTGTTTCAGTTGAAGTCGTGATTGAATCAGATTGGAGGTGATACCAATAGCTTGCGTTGATAGTGTTTCAGTTGAAGTCGTGATTGGATCAGATTGGATGGTGATACCAATAGCTTGCGTTGATAGTGTTTCAGTTGAAGTCGTGATTGAATCAGATTGGAAGGTTCTACCAATAGCTACCAATAGCTTGAATCGTAGCTTGATGAGTGTTTCAGTTGAAGTCGTGATTGAATCAGATTGGATGGTGATACCAATAGCTTCCGTTGATAGTGTTTCAGTTGAAGTCGTGATTGAATCAGATTGGAAGGTTGTACCAATAGCTTCCGTTGATAGTGTTTCAGTTGAAGTCGTGATTGGATCAGATTGGATGGTGATACCAATAGCTTCCGTTGATAGTGTTTCAGTTGAAGTCGTGATTGAATCAGATTGGAAGGTGCTACCAATAGCTTCCGTTGATAGTGTTTCAGTTGAAGTCGTGATTGAATCAGATTGGAAGGTGATACCAATAGCTTCCGTTGATAGTGTTTCAGTTGAAGTCGTGATTGAATCAGATTGGAAGGTCCTACCAATAGCTTCCGTTGATAGTGTTTCAGTTGAAGTCGTGATTGAATCAGATTGAATCAGATTGTGTTTCAGTTGAAGTCGTGATTGAATCAGTGGTACCAATAGAAGTGGAATCAGATTGGGAGGTGTACCAATAGCTTCCGTTGATAGTGTTTCAGTTGAAGTCGTGATTGAATCAGATTGGAAGGTCCTACCAATAGCTTCCGTTGATAGTGTTTCAGTTGAAGTCGTGATTGAATCAGATTGGAAGGTGATACCAATAGCTTGCGTTGATAGTGTTTCAGTTGAAGTCGTGATTGGATCAGATTGGATGGTGATACCAATAGCTTGCGTTGATAGTGTTTCAGTTGAAGTCGTGATTGAATCAGATTGGAAGGTCCTACCAATAGCTTCCGTTGATGAGTGTTTCAGTTGAAGTCGTGATTGAATCAGATTGGAAGGTGCTACCAATAGCTTCCGTTGATAGTGTTTCAGTTGAAGTCGTGGATTGAATCAGATTGGAAGGTTCTACCAATAGCTTCCGTTGATAGTGTTTCAGTTGAAGTCGTGATTGAATCAGATTGGATGGTGATACCAATAGCTTGCGTTGATAGTGTTTCAGTTGAAGTCGTGATTGAATCAGATTGGAAGGTGCTACCAATAGCTTCCGTTGATAGTGTTTCAGTTGAAGTCGTGATTGAATCAGATTGGAAGGTGATACCAATAGCTTCCGTTGATAGTGTTTCAGTTGAAGTCGTGATTGAATCAGATTGGAAGGTGCTACCAATAGCTTCCGTTGATAGTGTTTCAGTTGAAGTCGTGATTGAATCAGATTGGAAGGTGTTTCAGTTGAAATCGTGATTGAATCAGATTACCAATAGCTTCCGTTGATAGTGTTTCAGTTGAAGTCGTGATTGAATCAGATTGGAAGGTGCTACCAATAGCTTGTTTCAGTTGAAGTCGTGATTGATGTTGTTTCAGTTGAAGTGTCAGTTGAATTGAATCAGATTGGAAGGTGCTACCAATAGCTTCCGTTGATAGTGTTTCAGTTGAAGTCGTGATTGAATCAGATTGGAAGGTGCTACAATAGCTTCCGTTGATAGTGTTTCAGTTGAAGTCGTGATTGGATCAGATTGGAATACCAATAGCTTCCGTTGAAGTGTTTCAGTTGAAGTTGGGATTGAATGCTATACCAATAGCTTCCGTTGATGTTGTTTCAGTTGAAATCGTGGTTGAATCAGATTGGGAGGTCCTATCAATAGCTTCCGTTGATGTTGTTTCAGTTGAAATCATGGTTGAATCAGATTGGGAGGTGCTATCAATAGCTTCCGTTGATGTTGTTTCAGTTGAAATCATGGTTGAATCAGATTGGGAGGTCCTATCAATAGCTTCCGTTGATGTTGTTTCAGTTGAAATCGTGGATTGAATCAGATTGGGAGGTCCTATCAATAGCTTCCATTGATGTTGTTTCAGTTGAAATCGTGGTTGAATCAGATTGGAAGGTGCTACCAATAGCTTCCGTTGATGTTGTTTCAGTTGAAATCATGGTTGAATCAGATTGGGAGGTCCTATCAATAGCTTCCGTTGATGTTGTTTCAGTTGAAATCATGGTTGAATCAGATTGGGAGGTCCTATCAATAGCTTCGGTTGATGTTGTTTCAGTTGAAATCATGATTGAATCAGATTGGAGGTGCTATCAATAGCTTCCATTGATGTTGTTTCAGTTGAAATCATATTTGAATCAGATTGGGAGGTGCTATCAATAGCTTCGGATGATGTTGTTTCAGTTGAAATCATGGTTGAATCAGATTGGGAGGTGCTATCAATAGCTACCATTGATGTTGTTTCAGTTGAAATCGCGGTGGTTGAATCAGATTGGGAGGTGCTATCAATAGCTTCCATTGATGTTGTTTCAGTTGAAATCATGGTTGAATCAGATTGGGAGGTGCTATCAATAGCTTCCATTGATGTTGTTTCAGTTGAAATCATGGTTGAATCAGATTGGGAGGTCCTATCAATAGCTTCCATTGATGTTGTTTCAGTTGAAATCATGGTTGAATCAGATTGGGAGGTCCTATCAATAGCTTCCATTGATGTTGTTTCAGTTGAAATCGTGGTTGAATCAGATTGGGAGGTGCTATCAATAGCTTCCATTGATGTTGTTTCAGTTGAAATCAGATTGGAAGGTTGAATCAGATTGGGAGGTGAATCTATCAATAGCTTCCGTTGATGTTGTTTCAGTTGAAATCATGGTTGAATCAGATTGGGAGGTGCTATCAATAGCTTCGGTTGATGTTGTTTCAGTTGAAATCATGGTTGAATCAGATTGGGAGGTGCTATCAATAGCTTCCATTGATGTTGTTTCAGTTGAAATCATGTCGTTGAATCAGATTGGGAGGTGCTATCAATAGCTTCCATTGATGTTGTTTCAGTTGAAATCATGGTTGAATCAGATTGGGAGGTCCTATCAATAGCTTCCATTGATGTTGTTTCAGTTGAAATCATGGTTGAATCAGATTGGGAGGTGCTATCAATAGCTTCGGTTGATGTTGTTTCAGTTGAAATCGTGGTTGAATCAGATTGAGAGGTGCTATTAATAGCTTTCATTGATATTGTTTCAGTTGAAATCGGTCGTTGAATCAGATTGGGAGGTGCTATCAATAGCTTCCATTGATGTTGTTTCAGTTGAAATCATGGTTGAATCAGATTGGGAGGTCCTATCAATAGCTTCGGTTGATGTTGTTTCAGTTGAAATCATGGTTGAATCAGATTGGGAGGTGCTATCAATAGCTTCCGTTGATGTTGTTTCAGTTGAAATCGTGGTTGAATCAGATTGGGAGGTCCTATCAATAGCTTCGGATGATGTTGTTTCAGTTGAAATCATGGTTGAATCAGATTGGGAGGTGCTATCAATAGCTTGATTGATGTTGTTTCAGTTGAAATCATGGTTGAATCAGATTGGGAGGTGCTATCAATAGCTTCCGTTGATGTTGTTTCAGTTGAAATCGTGGTTGAATCAGATTGGGAGGTCGTATCAATAGCTTCCGTTGATGTTGTTTCAGTTGAAATCATGATTGAATCAGATTGGGAGGTGCTACCAATAGCTTCGAATGATGTTGTTTCAGTTGAAATCGTGGTCGTTGAATCAGATTGGGAGGTCCTATCAATAGCTTCCATTGATGTTGTTTCAGTTGAAATCATGGTTGAATCAGATTGGAAGGTCCTATCAATAGCTTCGTGATTGAATCAGATTGATGTTGTTTCAGTGTTTGAAATCGTGGTTGAATCAGATTGGAAGGTCCTATCAATAGCTTCGGATGATGTTGTTTCAGTTGAAATCATGGTTGAATCAGATTGGGAGGTGCTATCAATAGCTTTGATGTTGTTTCAGTTGAAATCATGGTTGAATCAGATTGGGAGGTCCTATCAATAGCTTCATATGATGTTGTTTCAGTTGAAATCGTGGTTGAATCAGATTGGGAGGTGCTATCAATAGCTTTCATTGATGTTGTTTCAGTTGAAATCGTGGTCGTTGAATCAGAATGGGAGGTCCTATCAATAGCTTCCATGTTGTTTCAGTTGAAATCATGGTTGATTCAGATATTGAGGTGCTATCAATAGCTTCCTTTGATGTTGTTTCAGTTGAAATCATGGTTGATTCAGATAGGAAGGTGCCATCAATAGCAGATGATGGTGTTTCAGTTGAAATCGTGGTGGTTGAATCGGTTTGGAAAGTGCTACCAATGGCTTCCGTAGATGTTGTTTCACTAGGCATCGTGGTTGAATGAGAATGGGAGATGCTAGCAGTAGCTTGCGTTGATGATGTTTCAGTAGACCCGCTTGATGTGTTCGGCACTGAAGTCGTGGCTGTATAAGACGTTCCAGTACTATCGGAAGTATCCGCAGATGACATTTGAGTTGAAACTGTGACTATAGCAGCTGTACCAGTAACTTCGAGATTGGTCTGTAGAGTCGTCGAATTCAATTGCCGGTCTGTTGGTGCTATGCTTGTCGTGTTAGTCACTATGTTTGTTTGAAATGCTGATGTATCATGGAATGTTACTGTAGTAGATGTTTGTATAAGTGTGCTTCCGTGCGCAATGTTTGTAATCACAGATCCAAACACAATAAGCAGTTTCAAAGCAAGTACATTCCATTTGACTTTCATGATTGTTTTCTATATCTGCCTAACATGGGTATGTTGTCGACTTTGTACGGTTTCTGAAATTTAAAAATAATTAATACTCAAAAGGACACGACATTGGTTAAGTTTAGAATGGTATTCTTCTAGTTTCATTTCGGCTGCTGTGTAGTAACCTTGAGCCAGTCGTACGCTTACAGCTGGTCAGGGACATTGATGCCATGTCGTCAGGCCATGTTCAGCGATCCGTTGACAAGCCTAGGGTCATGTAAGGGCCATGTAGATAAAAAAATGTACTCATATTTTACTACTCTTTACTACTACTACTGCTGCTGCTGCTGGTGCTGGTGCTGGTGCTGCTGGTGCTGCTACTACTACCACAGCAATTACTACTACAACTACCACTACGACTTTGCACTACCACTACCAATACCACCACCACCACCACCACCAATACCACTACCACTACCACTACCACTACCACCACCACCACCACCACCACCACTCCCACTCACCACTCACCACTCACCACTACCACTACCACTACCACTACCACTACCACTACCACTACCACTACCACTACCACTACCACTACCACTACCACTACCACTACCACTACCACTACCACTACCACTACTCCACTACTACTACTACTACTACTACTACTACTACTACTACTACTACTACTACTACTACTACTACTACTACTACTACTACTACTACTACTACTACTACTACTACTACTACTACTACTACTACTACTACTACTACTACTACTACTACTACTACTACTACTACTACTACTACTACTACTACTACTACTACTACTACTACTACTACTACTACTACTACTACTACAACCATCACAACCACTACTAATGAAAATAATAATCAAAGAGTTCGGCAACAGGCATTAATACAAGTACTAATCGGAAACCATGATTCTTAACTTCAGTGGCTAAGGTTTGGATATTAAATATAACTTTTATTAGACATCTGCTTCCTGACTCTGATTTATTTTTACGAAATTGCTTTAGGACATTTTGTGTGTCTTGTATCTTTTAGTATAACGAGAAACATAAAAGTAAGATATTAGTAAGACATTCTGTAGAAATAGCAACCAAGACACGGAGAGCGTGCATTGCTTATCTAGCCGTGATGATAATGTTGTTAATATGTATGTCGAAACCAAGTTGTTCTGATAGCATGACCCCTAATATTTTCATGTTTTCCACTCTGATAAGTCCTACTGTGGCATTGGGTTCATCACTGTCCAGCGTTTTCCTTGGGCGTCTGACTATCATTTCACGGATTTTAGCGTGGTTGAGCTTCATATTGCATGTATCTGCCCAAGCCGAGACATGGTCAATCTCTGACTGCACCAAGTCGCCGTTTGCAGACGAGATCAGGAGGTAACTGTTATCCGCGTATTTTAGCATCTTGTTGGAAGAGTACCGAGGCTTTAGTTTACATAGCCATTATGAAATTTACAGGGCCTAGTCCTGAACAATGGCAGATGATATGACACCTAAGAACTTTGTTTCATGTTGCCGTCCGTCGAGAAATCAATTACCCAATTATAAATATTATCACAAATAGGCATTTCGGCAAGTACCAAGTAATAAATGAATAAATAATAAGATAAATAATTGTAATAGTTAAAGTTTTTAACGGCGCTTCCTTGTCGTCGCATTCTCTGAATAATAATAATAATTGTAATAGCCTAACAGTGTTACCTTTGTGAAAGTGTAGTACAGAACGGAACTACATTTCCGTTCATACGGTAGTTGGTAGTTGCATCAGCGGCGTGCCTGTCTAAAGTTTAGATGGATTTTCTTTCACCGTGTAAAATAGTCTCACCATAATCCAGTCTGAGATTCCTGAAATTGCACGTGAACCATGACCCTTGTCTAGTGCCTGTCGTCTTTAGTATCACATCGATGCGGCTACGAATCGCGGAATCAGAGGCCTGTTTGTGAAACTTTGGACCGTGGCCTGCTTAATAACAAAATTCAGGGGGCGTATGGCCGAAAGTCTCTGGCCTGCTACGATTTATGTCTCAGCGCTCACTCTGTAGGACAATTTTTAAACGAGCTTCAGAGTAAATATAAATAATTCAACGTAATAAAATGCTTTATAATTAAATTGGATAATTCAGTCGAAATGCCTGAATTAACTTAGGGGCCGTCCATAAAGTACGTCACGCTCCAGAGGGAGGGGGGTTTAAGAAAGTGTGACAGTTTGTGACAGGGGGAGGGGGTGGTCAGGCCATGTGTGACGTCACACTTTTTAAAATTTTATTTTATTTATAATTTATTTTTATTTTTTAGCAGAATTTCATAGCTTTAAAAATAATTTTCAAAAATTTTCTGAAACATTTTAATTAGTTTTATGTCAAAATAGCATGAAATGCATATCTCCTGAATGTGTTTTTCACGATTCCTCTCGCTAGGAGCGCTAGTAATAATGCTGTTGCGAAGCCTTGTTTATGTATTAGCCTTGCTTTCGGAAGTATTATTATTTCTATGTTGAAAGTGTGACGTACTTTAGGGGGGGGGGTCCGAGTTTTGTGACAGTTTGTGACAGGGGGGAGGGGGGGTAAAATGGTCAAAAATAGCGTCACTTTATGGACGGCCCCTTACTCAGAGCATTTTATACAGTTGATTCTAAAATGCTCTTTGTAACAGCAAATTTCACTGTAAATAATTGTCAACTGTGTTGTTGTAAACGCAGACCCAAAGAAGGTTGCCATGTTAGCGCCCTTGTGGCATTCTTAAAAGGCGCTTAACAAGTCACTTGCATTCATACTTGCATACACGCATACACGGTTTAACCGCTCAAGAGATAATAAGTTTTTTTACAGAACTCTTATTAATATCAAATTTAATCGACAGAAATCCAATAGCAAACGAATTCTCATTAAGCAAACGCCTAATGAGAATGTCGATATTAATTAGTAGCTACTATCGTGTCTCATGATGGCGAACCAAAAGCAAGCGTAGGCTATATGCTAATATCCAGGAGATCAGTCTCCGAAGACAAATAGGCATCCTGTGGTCGATAAGTAATTTGCAAAGGCTAAGTCTTAATTTGAGAACGAAATGATATGAGCGACTCACCATAGAGATTCCTGAAATCGCAAGGTCACCCTGACCCTATTCTAGTCCCCGTCGAGAGAATGACCAGAATGAACAAGAGAATGAAGAAAGAGATGAAAACTTTAGGTCCATGTAAAAGTTCGATCAGTTCTAGTCTGATGTAAGGCCAGAAAGACCATTAGAAGATCTGGTTGAATAACCTGGAGAATACGGATTCATTTTAAGTATTGTGGCTGGCAGTTCAATGTTTTAAAGGCTAAACTATTAGCTCTAACTTGAACCATAGGCCTATATATACTTTGTTGAAAAGGAAATCAGTGCAAAGATTTAAACACAGTTTTTGTACAGTATTCAACTTTTAACGTAACCTATTAGTTATCGCTGTAGCCAAACAGTAGGGGCTGTTGTGAACTCGTCGGAGATCTGCATGTTTGAAACTGTGATCCAACAAGAAGCGGGTTACAGTGATCAAAGCAATTGGTATCCAATGCTTATGCCAAAGATATCGTTGAGGGTATGGAAACACACTGCCCGATATCGTGTTTGTCAAGAATGTACATATAATCTATGACGACTTACAAATACTATTTACCACATAGCAGTAAGAGACATAGTAGAACTAACATAAACGCCCAGGTTAAGAACAGCAACTCAACAGGAGACTCTACAACGAAGACGAACAAGGCTCAAGAGCTGATGTCGCAGATTCTGTGGCAGTCTGTTCCACAGTGAAGGAACGAAGTCTACGTAGCTGCCACGTTTCATTGTCCAAGTTCACGACGATACGTAGGAACAAAATAGGTCAGTTTGCGTTCAAGTAGACGACTCTGAAACATACTTCTCCCTAAGATGGGATGAATGAACGGAGTTACGCATCAGCAGAAGATCATACACTCAATGTGTTTTCGCATGGACCACCAAAGCAGCTCGTCCCAACTTAAGTTAGGTATGAGCCAAACCAAACGGGATAACAGCTATGGCAGAGAGCGATTGACGTATGGTATATGTAGGTCTCTACGAATAATGATTGTGTTACTTTCTTTTGTAATCAATTGCATATGATAGCAGTATAACATACATTGCAAATGGTTTGCATGGCATTAAGAACAACTGCCAAACACACATGCTCTGTGGTTCGAACCATGGATGCAACACTGACAGCCACGAACAGTCTGCAAGCGTTTCCGCTCGTGATCCAAAACGACTGAATGTAGACTTTTAGACCCATACAACTGTTATCTGTCATCCAGTGCTTGCTAAGTACAAGAGAGGCTGCGAAATTCCTAACGAACACCCACCTGCTGTCTCTTCTACTTTCACAAATAAGATGCGGCCGCCCCCTTTTCTGCCATCGGTCGACGCTCTTTACATCCCAGATGAACGCCTACTTAGACTAAGGCATCGGATCATTAGCTAAACAACTGTATGGACATCTGGTTCTACGGCGCATGATACTGGTCGAAAGCAAGTTTACTAGCAAGACTTTAAAATAACTGAGTATATGCCATTGGTTAATCTTCCGTGCAGTGCTTTACTTGGTAATAACGTCTGTCTCAATGACGTGTAACATCATATATATTGGAACTTTTGTGAGATACTCAAAAGGCGCTATAGTAGCTATCCAGAGACATACATGGCTTTCTAGATGCCAGTTTGAATCTGAACTCTTGCCGGTAAACTCGTGTAAATGTAAATGTCTTGTTGTCTTCGAGACCAAGGCATTGGTCTCGAGTGAACTCGAGTTCGTTTTTAAAGGCCTGGTCTTGGTCTTGAGGTTCAGCGTCTTGGTCTTGGTCTTGTCAATATGAAGTTATGTGATTAATCAGGGCCGCTTAAGGTCGTCGTAGGATAGGCCTAGACACTCTTGAATTCGTAGAACTCTGCATGATTCAGGAAACAAACTCGTGTAAATTTGACTGTCTTAAATGTAGAAAACTCACGATTTGTACATTTACATCCAGTGCTTGCTTCCTGCCAGCGACTTTAGCACCTTTAGAAAGTATTCTTTCACATGACGATATTTTTATGAGGCCCCACAGGGCATGTCTTGGTCAGAAAATTCTGAACCAATTAGGTTTTTATAAAGGTCTTGGATAGTCTACAGTCACGCCCGACGTGACTATATACACAGGACTTGAATCATGCCAGCTACGCAATTGGTCAATGCATGCCACATGATTTTGTGGACGTGAAAGGAGTCGACCGATAAACCCTCCCGAAAGCGGTGGAAGATTGTTGACAATGTTTTCTATGACGATACAAATCCTCACGGCGCCTAACCTGACCCTAACCCTCGACCCTCAAGATGTCCGCCATTTGAAAATCCCAAGAGAAGTTAACGTGAAATGCTTTAGCCAATAGCGTGACGGGCGTGAATGTAGTTGCTTGGATTCTGCTCACGTCCGGGGCGTGAACGGTTCCACTACGTATTCTTAAACCAATCAAAAATAATTGGCTTCATCTCAACAACATAATAATGGACAGTAACTGGAAATCCAAGAGGACTGTCTGAAACTGCATCACGTGAGAAGATAAGAAAATTCTTTTTCAGCAAGAAGATTGTAGATCACTGGAAAAGGCAGCCATAGGAAAAAGTATTTGCATCAGGCTTGAACACATTCAAACAGAGACCGGACGGTTGGGTAGAACGCTGAAGCCTATAATTATAGAGTATCTACTATCTAGCCTAACTGAGATAATCCGCCCGTCAGTAGTGAAGCAGTCAACACAACATACATCATGAATATCAATTTTTCATTCATTCGGGAATGAATTAGACCTTAGATCATCGCCAAGGCCAAGCCGAGATAACAGTAAGGAAGTATCAATTAGACTTTAAATATTCAACAAAAAGGGCGGCTGAAGCTTTGCTTGTCTACAGGCCTACTATAGTAAGCATAGACTCTAGAGGCCTACTACTATAGACTATAGGTGCTAACGTAGCAAATTTCAAGAGCCAATCAGTCAATTATGCAAACTTAAACCAAATATATGACATTCATATTTCTTTATTAAGTAGGTCAACTGTCGTTATTATAAAGCTAAGTTTCATTGATAGCAGATTATTAATTATTGTGCTATATATACATATATATCTACAAATATTAGCATGTGTATAAGTCTATATATATATATATAAACTTTGCATTGAGAAGCACCTTTAGCTCTATGAAACTAGCGTGGTTATAAATTCATAATGATCAAAGTATTCTTTCCAAGCTTCAGAAATCTAACCTACAGATATTTAATTGATCTCGTCCAAAATAAAATAATCTAATCTAACCTACACAAACTCATATTAACACATCTACATGGCTAATGATTTTTTAAACTAATTATTAATTAATAACTGCTACAGAGCCGGTTTACAATGCGCATTGACGATGACTTATCACAATGTTACAATGATGTTAATTCATGTGTATGGTCGATATTCGCTCCTAAGTCACAGTAACATGCTATCATTTGCAGTCGTTGTCTGACTGAGAGGCAGAAGCTTCGTCGGCGCGTCGAAATCATTCTGAATGAGGCTCTTATACAATGCTATGCTACAATTACAACATTAACAATGCCCTACGTATATGTTTTGATTAAGTTAGCTGATGAATTGAAAGACATGATTTAACAGCAACTATGACGCTAAATGGATCAGCAATAATAATTTCCAATGAATTCAGACCAGGCGGCATGCTGTACATACGCATAGCATTGAGATTAGGTTTCGTTTCACAGTTTTAAAAAACATGTACCTGTAGGCCTATAATAGTAGGCCTACAGATCGCTAGTCTGTTTTGAAGACTGTTTTGTAGATTATGAAGAAAATTAAGAAGAAAACGATGAGGAATAAGAAACAGAAAACAATGAAAGAGGAAGAAGCAGACAAAAGCGAAGTCTACGACGACGACGATGACGATGATGATGACGACACCGGTGACGAGAATGATGACAACAAATACAACTGACGACAAATAGAGAGGATGACCGACGACGCCTCAATTCCTCTGTAGAAACAAATAGGATTAAACGTGAATTGATTGAGTAATTAGGATTGACTGATTTACCTATTCATCGCAAATTAATTAAACGGTAATGATTAAATATTCGCTTAATCATTATATGCTACATATATAGGGCTTAAAGCGTTGAAATAAATGTCAAGCGTAGACGGTCATGATGAGTTCATGAGGTCACGCGATCAGTGAGTGTACGCTTTAGACGAAAGCATCATTCTACAAAGATAAAGACAATAACAGATTGAAAGCTGAAGCCATCTTTCAAAACAATAGCTATGCCACACCTCTGTTCATATGCGTCATTATTATCATTGCGTCCTGTCAACATATGCCGTCTGTTCATTTATTGCTTGAAAATCCCCGATATTAAGTTAGTTTCTTGTATCACCATTTAACCTTTAACACCATAGTTCTGTCCATAAGGATAAAGTTAAGATGTTAGCTCTTTAGAAGCTGTTAGAGGACATCAATGGCTTCTGATTTACCTGGTGCGGATCGTATATGGAGAGTCGCTGTTGAGGATTGCTATTTGGCCGAATGGTGGAAGACTACAAGACAGAAAATGCAAGTAGAGATAGCTGGCTCTAACACACCACAAAAATCATGTACGGTAAACTAGACCAGAACATTACAAACAGCAATACGAAATTTTTTATAAGTAGATTACAACAGCATAGAATAGAGTACATCTTAGATATGTTAAATGTTATGTTAAATACTACTGAGATAAAACACTGCTCTGCATAAAAATAATAGAATCCTAAAACGCATTCCTTCAAGAGTCGCTATCACTGATGTATCGGTATTCTGCTTAAGAATGATTGAAAAGCAGGAGATGAAGAAGTGCAACGTACATCTTTCTTAGTGTTGGCCATCTCGAGACCCGGCATAGAGGCGTTGTGAGCAGGATAGTTCTGATCGCTGGCGCTACTTCTGCTGTCGAATTCGGGCGATGACCGAAAACCAGCATTCTACAGCAGCAGCAGACATCATGCAGTCTAATATACATGGTCCCAGCTGCAGCCCTCCGACACATAAAGCCACTCAGATAATTCTCTTCAGCTACGGTAGGCCTATATCATTGTCAATTTTTATACAGACAGACACAAACACACAAGCACACAAAATACGAATGAAAGACAGAAAGACTGAGACTAACTCGCAGACATACAAAGACGACATATACACAGTTCGATCTTGTATTTATAATATACATATAGGCTGACACAGCACTTGTACTCCTTGGCAGTAGGACCCTTGCTCGTAGGCAATAACGTGTTAATTTATTAGCCAAAGTAAACTTTCTGGCTTTAGCTAAAACTGCTATATACTAACGTCACAGCGAACACATAAGTAGACGTCATTGATTCTTGCAAATATACATTTATAGATTGGAAACAGTTGGATTGAATTGAATGACTTAGCATCTCTGAACGGTATTTTGTAAAGAGCGCGATTAGTTTAACCATCGTAAACTTAAGAACGGCTGAAAATGCTTAAACCTACGTTGAAGGTGACTCGTATAAACTGAACAAGATCATGGATTTATCCAACTGACAATCAGAAGCAAAGGAACCAGTGACTCATCTAATCGCAATTACAGAAGACTGAAAACGTACAAATTGTCGACCTTTTCAAACGGATGGCATCATATTACATGTACACGTAGGTATCATTCTTGGATTACATCCGAAAGGATTATTTCTATTCGATAAGTATTCTACAGGTCAACTGGTTGCCAGCACAGTCTTTTAGATCAGAATAGAATTTAGTCCTAATCTATATAGGGCAGAAAGTTGGTTCGAGATTTCTGCTGCACATGCACCCTAGCCAACTCAGCTATAGCCTAATGAGTACACTGACCTTACACTGTCGGTGAGAAGATGAGACGACGAGGGAGAGGATTGGCCATCCGCCCTCATTTGCCGAAGCTAAGAAAATGAAGTTGCTAACACTTCAAAACTCAAGCTAACTCAAGGGACTGCTCTTCTGTTCTTCTTCTTCAATATGTATTACACAGTTCAACTGGTTGCCAGCATAGTCTGTTAGATCAGAATAGAATTTAATATTAAATTTAACTTCATTTTGACGGTAGTCAATGGAACTGGCTTCGATTAAATCAGCCTGATTTTAATTAACACGAATATCTTAACGGCACCAATCACACACGCACACGCTGTCCCACACAGTTTCTGAATTACCTGGTAAGGTGGATATGCCGTTAAATCACTGACACGACTGACTCTGGTCGGAACACCCATCTCACGTCGTTCGTCATCAGACGAATCGCTGTCTCGGCGATAGTATGCTATCAACTTAGCATCTGGTGCCGTCGGAGTCCCTTTGCCGACTGCCAGCGACATGTCGACGTTATGAGAAGAGGTCGAAGGCTGATCTAAGAGATCTATGTCCGTATATCCCGTCTCAGCGCCGTGGATCGATTGCAAATGGTGGCCATCATGTTCACTGCTACATGAAAAAGTGCATGTTAAATCACATGTAATCGTAATTAGCGATTTCTATCACGCAAGTTTATATGTACCTGGGGTATCTAATGCAGAAGGCATCAACCTTTGGCGAATGATAACAAACCGTAATCAGGTCATTATTCAAGTGATCAAGCTAATGAGAAAGAGAGGGATGAGTTTCAAAATCTAGGTCCAGCTAAACTCGTTAGTAATCTAATTTCAAGGATTTAATTAAACCATATTTTCTTGCGTTGCTGTGGAGAACCCAGTACTGGTAGCAGAAATTAAGACTGCAATGATTGTATTAAGGAGGAGCTTATTGCCGCCATCTAAGACTTCACCTGCTCAAAAGCGGTGGACAACAGTATTAGTCCAGTGACACTCCAAAGGGAAACGTACAGAAATGATTTTCAAAACTTTCCAACTCAGATACTAATTTTCTACCGTCTCTTCTTATCTTTCGAAAACCTCATCTCCATAACTGAAACTATTGTTGATTCATCTGCAAACTGTCATCATTTACTTAACATAAATAATCGTGTGATACCTGTTGTCGTCCGTCTTCTTCGTCTCTTTCTTGCCGCAGCATTTTTTCTTTCGTTGGCAGACGATGATGATGACGATGATAAGGATGAGAATGATGGCCAATCCACAGCCGACGATAACGCCTATGAAGATGTCCTCACGAACACATGAGTTCGGCATCTGAATATAGTCCGGGCTGCACCTGTAACACAAAGACCGTCCGTCGTCAATTAGCTATCAGCTGCCTTTGCCATCAGAATCACTAGGTTTAACTGTTGCCAACGACATCTTCTACTGACGCAGTAATTAGACGTCATGAGTTGACTAGAATGTATTTCTATTTATTCTCAACTAGATTAAAGGACACGCAGTGCATAAGAGACAGTGTTTTGTTTGTTCTGTTGGCAAGACAGAAAAGAACGTCAGATCTACTTCAGTGGAAAATGACGCTGATTACTGTTGGCAATAGCAAGTTGTAGGCTTAGTTACGTGCGATTAAAATTCTAATGTTGCCGTTGGGTGTAACTGACGGTTAGTGAACTGGTGAAACATAACAATAATGCTAAAAACATTCGTAAGGACAATCATGGGTCATCAAGTGGACGCTAGGCCAGAAATCCGTTCATCCGAAGCACGACTTCTTCTTCCTACTTCCAGGAGTCTTCACAGCTGTTATGCTTAAGAGACTGGACGTGGCATTCCTACTGGAATGCGAGACAGGCTTCGTTGATGTCTCCAAAGCCAACATGATTCTGAGATCTGTTTTCAGGTTTCCGTACTTAAAGGATTGACACGGGCTACGTGTGAGCATCATTTTATCTATAATATTATAATACACATAATAAAAATGTTATACTACAAGATAGAGCAGCAACAATGTTAACTTACTGGCACTCAGTATAGAGGTTGTCACCAGTCAAAGAGCAGACCTCGTTTTCCTCGTAATTGCACTTCTGACTGCAGAGGAGGCCACCTTCAGGCGGAATGCTGCAGTCGTAGCATGCAGGACACGGCTGACTGATCAACTGACATATCGCAGCAGCTGAATCAAATCAAACCAGGCCAATACTGACTTCGAAAGCCCATTCGTTTCACAGTCGCAGCTAACACCGACATCAGTAAGTATATAACTAACCAGCCAGCCAGCATGGGCGGCACGCCGACAAAAGAACGCCCGACAAAAGAGCGCCGACAAAAGAGCGCCAAAAGAACGCCCGACAAAAGAACGCCCGACAAAAGAGCGCCGACAAAAGAGCGACCGACATAAGAGCGAAGGGATCTATAAACGGGGCTTATAAAGGGGACGTTAATTATCATGAAAAAATTAGGTTGAATAAAATTGCAGTCAAGACAATGTAGCATAAGATTTGTCGAGATAAGCCGTATAATGTTTCGTAACCGAAGCATTGCTATGATGCATCGCTCATCTCATCCGCCTGCTGGAGAATAAGCACACTCTGGGTTATATAATAATATGCCCTCTATTTGGAAATGTTATCTATTTTAAGACTTCTGACAAAATCATAGGCGTAGACTTCTAAAAGACGGCTGCAGGGATAGAGCAATAATTTGGCACCGTAAGTCTGTATATCGGTGTTTTAAGTCACATGCATTGCGACTGTTTCTGTCTCCAATGAATTTTAGTTCTGAATGCTGTTTTGCCCAGAATCGATCATCGATTGAAAGAGGAAGAGGGATAAGAAGGACTTTTCAGAAGTCAATGAATAGATTGTATAGACTGCATCCAACCTCTACTCGAGTTAGTGGCTGCAACTTAGATCTACTGAATCATCCTACCAGCTGCTCTCAGATCGTCGCCCAGCTGATCTCTGATGGAGTCTTCGTCGATCATTGACGTTCCATTGATCCTTGTGGCATTTATCAGCCTAGGGATAGAAACGTGGATGATGAAGTCGGTGATGTTATCCGGATCGTTGACGAACGTATAAGCGTCGAATGTAACCGAGTAGTCAGCGGTTGTTTCATAGGAGAGAGCCAGAGGGGAGGGAGCCAGAGGGGAGGGAGCCAGAGGGGAGGGAGCGGACCAACGCCAAGGAGTCGGATCGTTGGCTGAGCGTCGCTTCCTCGCAGCTTCTGCGGCTGATGAATCTCTAAAACGAGTCATCAACAAATGAACAAAGACATTTATCAGAAGACTTTTACACCGACCATTTCGTTTTATTTGATAAGCTCCTTCGCATGCACTGTCCATTATGCCCAGTACTACGCTTTCACCTCAAGCAGACGAAAACCCTCGAAGATTCAACCAATCGCATGGAGCTTTTTAGTCCCACTCTAAGATGGTTTTCCTATATCTAACTAAAGCTATCGCACTTAATTCAAATCGATGGAAGGATAATCCAGCGCAGGACGACTCGGTGCAAGTAACGACAAGTTCATTTACGTTGTTTCTGTAAAACTGGCAATGGTTATATTTAGCAACAGTTACACATCTCGTTTGAACCTGGTCGTAGGCCTAATCGTAATCATAAACTCCATATTTATAAAGTCGACATTAACGAACAAGATCATTTGGTATAAGACACGCTATTACGTCCATAACTATTCTATGTTCATTGTCCGAGTATTTGTGTCACAGGGTCAAAACCCGTCACAAGTCGGTTTCTGGCCTTTTTATTCAGTCATATTCTACAGTTGATCTGCTTCAAAATACTTTATACAGAATGAAAATATCTTTTTTCTGACACGTTTGATTCTTTCAATAGTATAGAGTAAGAAAATCGAATAAAAAGTTTCGAAATATTTGTGTAATCAAAAGTTCTCAGCAAACATTACTTGATTATAATGCAATTTTGCTGGGCAATAAAGGGCTAGCCTATATTCTGTATCGAATAAAGCAAACGGCATCAAAATCGGTTTACTATACTTTGCAAATTATGGCAAATTCATTGGCAACTGCTGAATTGAAGAATATTCTATATTCTGAATCCTTTCGCCTATTTCAGCTTCTAGCTCAATTTCTACAAAGCGACAAGCGACGGGTTTTGAGCCAAACCGTGCCAGATTGTCTCGGAGTCTATCACGGATTTGATACGATCTTTTGTTGCATTCGGACACCTATGATAGACGTCCGGTCGTCATTTAATGAGTTCTGGCACATCATCACCAACTTCAATTCGATCAGACGAATTGTTCAGCCAGGACTTAGGTCTTACATCGTCTGTCGACTAAATTCTTAATCTAAAGGACTTTCGTTGCTGTCTGCGGATTAATTTAGAAGCGACAATCGACTGGTGCCTTGACGTTCTATTAACTAGGTAATTGATTAGACTGGAACCCTAGTGATCAGTGTTCCTCTGATTCGATGTATCACCATCTGGACCAGATGCGCTATCAACTTCTCTGCCACTCAGATGTGTATTTCTGAGGATTATTGTCTTACCTAAATCCAGTGACTGCCACTCCTTCATATCCTGGACAACCGTCGAAGCAGTAGTGCAGCTGAAACATTCAAGTTAATTGCTGCATTTCTACTAACTAATAGTCAATGTATATCGAGTATCTGTGTGAAAATCCCAGTAATTACACGTTGCATGACATAGGCCTACTGAATAGAGAGCATGATTAGACAGTGTTTCATCAAGTGTTGCATCGTTCCTGTAGTGCGATTCCCTGGTCTTTTCCATATAATATTTTCAAATTACTTCTGACTTTTTGATCTTTGTCTTTATCTGAACAGGACTTAAAGTCTTTCAGTCATGTCGTATTAGAACTTAGATTGTTTTATATGTCTATTAGAAGTAATGAATAGTTAAACTATTTGATAACTAAATGTTACAATGTATTCGAAGAAATTTATCTAATCTGGTAATTGGTACGCCTGATAGCAATTCTATTCAATTTTTCATTTAATATTATTATTTACCGTCGCTTTAAGTTTTAACTCAGAATAAAGTCCGACAGTCACTGAGAGATTCAGCGTACAGAAAAACATTGAAGCCGACCGAATTATTTCATATAATTTTCAAAGGGAATAATTAAAATCAGAACCGTGTCTTTCACTGTTGCTTCTAGATCCTGGTACGCCTCCGTAGTTTCATCAAGAAGACTGTCATCCCATTGGACAGCCATTCTGATAGATGTTGCCACCTGCAGCTGTTTGTTGTCTGATGCACAATGGATAGAAAATAGTTTTAGACAAACGATGAATATATGAACTATAGCCATTTAATTTAGCAAATTTCTGACTATTAATTCGAACTGATGCGATTTGGAAAGGAATCTCTCACTACAGGCATCTATTATTTAGTCAGCCATATAAGCGAGGTATCTATTCTCTCCATAACATATTTGAATGGAACTGGAAAGTAAACTACATGTTGTAGAGGTTAACAGACTCCGCCATTGAAATTTTCAATTAACTCGTTTCGGAACTAATCTAAATTTTATAAACCGACAGATTTAGTAGTCAGTAAAGTGCTTATCTTAATAGCCTATTTTTTACCTTGATCTAGTGTGTGTATATATATTTTTATTCAACTAGTTTGGTAAGCCTCCAATATCTCCTATTAATAGACCTTTCATTCGTCTCGCCAACTTCTTTACTTTCAGATTACCTATTCTACCTAGTTGAGGGGAAGGGGGTTTAAGTGAATGGTAGCACTCCGGCACGAACAACAGAAGATCAGCATGGACGCGGGATCGATTCCCGTTACACTCCCAAAAGTCGACTCAGCCTTTCACTCGCTAGGAAGCGATGGTAGAAATGAGCCGTAGTAGGACGTGATGGGCGCCTAGCTGGCTGCCAGACGGTTAAATTCGACTTCTGTAATAACTTGTAATTATCAGTCTATACTATGACTTGTAATCATACTGTGGTGTGCCAGTTTGAATTAGTAATAAACACGAATAGCCTATATGTTGTCGTTGGGTACATCGGGCTCCTACTTCTCTCTAGCAATAACTATCTAACACAGGCCAACGGCTAACATAGGCCCTTCACTCTTTAATTGCATGGAGGTCCATAAGCTGAAGGTTCCTGACTTCTATTCTGTAGACTATAGGCTCTCTCGTTCATACTCGTTATACGTTTCACAATTTTAGGATTGGCTATTTTATGTTGATCTGCCAAGCCAACTGTTTGCCACAAGTTGTCATCCTACAGATTATTTAGACTAACATGACGCTATAATTATGTCATTTGCGTCATATCCCATTATTATAGCCCATCTTTTCTGTTAAATTTCACATATAATTGCTCAGACTACTTAGGCGATCGCTTTATGTTGTCGTTGTAATTTATACCTCAATTTTATTTCGCCATGTTTCCGAAGAGTATTGCTTTTACTACTTTTGACCTGTTAGTTCATCGTACTTTCCAAAGCAAACTTGTTGCCAGATTATCTTCTATTGCTCCTCTCCAGTGACAATGAGCTAAACCTTGCCGTTTTAAGTATACCATTAAATTCTTCCAACTTGGTATCCATTCTTTCTTAAATTAGTTACATTTGGGATAATTAGGTAAATATAGTTGCTCTCAACGAAACTTGGCTTCAACCGTCTGGCACCACCTTTCTTGAATCTCATATAATTCCTTGATTCTTATCTCTCATAAACGAACCTCAGCTGAATGGACTTGAAACACACATGAAGGTGCAAGCTCTCCGCCTATTCTGCATCTAGGCCTCCTAAGTTACTATAAAGCTTTATCGCTACCATGAACTCTGGAAACCTGCGCCTCAATTTTGTTAATGTTTATCGTCTTCCTCTTTTACTTTCTGCGTTTCGCTCAGAATTGAAATCCTCGTTTCTTCTCCTTCTGAACTTATAGAAACGGGTGACTTCAAAATATACGTAGATACTCTTCGCAAAGACTTCTAGATCTCCTCTCTCGCTTCAACCTCATGCAGCATGTCGATGTCATCTTTTGAAGCCATGACTCGAGCACTTTAAAACCCGATTCTACTGTTACAAAAATCTCACCTTTACAGTCCTACTTGGTTGATCACAACGCAATGATAGCTCAGCGTTCAGTCGCCATACGGTACTCTATCATCAACGTTTCTTCAAAGCCGGTGTACCGTGATATTCTATCCGTCTTAACACTATACCAGATGGTGTATACCGGTATAGAATATCCGGGGGATAAACCATTTCAATCCCCTGTCGTGTGAAATCATCCCTGGGGATAACAATTCACAGGTATAAGGTATTATTTTAAAAAATGCGTATGATTTATGTCTATGCTTTAATCAAAATCCAAAACCAGAAATAGGTGAAGCAACTGACTCTAAGAGTTCTAGGTGTTCTAATCAATAAATCAATCAATCAATCAGTCAATCAATCAATCAATCAATCAAATTCATTTATTTGTAGACATTAAGCTGACACAGACGCATTCTTAAACAGGCAATGCAGATTTGTTGCATGCCTTTTCCAGCCCTGGCAAACTTCGCACATCGCTTCTGCCAGCGTGCTGCACAACCGGCTTCAACTGTGTTGGCGATACTCCCATTTGCTTTCACAAATTTACGCCAATGTCGTATTGAGTACCAGATTTGTCGATAGGTGGTGCTCGTGTGAGTACGAGACACGTCGGTAGGCAGAGCTAGAGTGCCGCGCATTGGCCGAGTACCAGACACTTAGGCAGGTGCATTGCGACGAAACATTTTACACATAAAACGCGAGTCTATGTTTTCGTATTACATTTCTATGTCGAAGTTGCGAAAATTATTTGTCTAAAATTCACGTTAGTCTATGATATCGTTTGACATTTTCATCCATAGGCCCTGCCATAGCTTAGAGCGCCGTAAATTTGACTGGCTTTAGTCTGTTCACCTGGGTGAATAACATTTTCGTCTATCTATCTTTTTCTCCCTATATATATATATAATATATATATATATATATAATATATATACATATATATATCGTCAACCTGTCTCTATGAAGGCAGACATCCATATATTATATATAGTCATTTTGCTTTAGTCTGTTCCCTAAATATGTATCCATCTGCCTCTGCCTCTATCTTTTCACTGTGTTTAGTACGCACACTTCGTATACATAAAATAATGTTGCCTGTAAATTTCTTATAATTTAAATTAGCCGACGACCTAATTGTACGAAATAGATATATAAGGTACCAATGATACACGAGTTTTAGCCTTGTATAATATATAGCCTACGCACATCAAATGAAAATGCGCTTGATACCTTACCTATAGTTGGTGGAACCGTGGATGGTGGAGGTTGTATCGGAGTAGTGGTTGGAGCTGTTGTCGCTGGAACAAGTAATAATAAATCAATAATAACTAAGACCTGAAATAAGTAAAGCCATATCATTCACCAGAATCTGTTTCGACCATAGCACCACCGCGATACTTTCCATTGACTCTGGATTATGACCTGAAACACCTAAAATAACTTGGTCTAGACTGAAACTAGAACAACTGTGCTTAGTGAACGATCTTTTACGGTTGCTAGACCCAGACTTTGGAATTGCATATTATATCCACCTCTCTTTCTGTCTATCTGTCTGTCTGTCTCTCTCCCCCTCTTCCCATCTCCTTATGCCTCCGTCTTTATATATATTGTGTGCTTAGTATACGTAATGCATATATTATGTTACCTGCTGTAGTTGCATTACTCTATACTTTCTCTGTGTTTTTAGTTCTGCTTAGTCACTTGTATCGCATGTTGTCTACTTAAGACTTATAGTTTTTCAAATTGCTTATCCACTATAGGCTGTGTCTGTGTGTCTTGGCGGACTGATCTTCTCAATATTGACCTGATCAATTTTGGCTTTGTATATGTTGTGCCATCGGCTGGTTATGCCTTGTGCAGTAAAATAGGCGCTATAGAAATTGCTAGTTAATAATAACGACAACAAATCTGAATATCTGCATATACTCTCATATGAATTTCTTTATTCGTCGCTGATGATCGCGCTGTCTTCACTCCTTCTATTAAATGCTGCCTTTGTGCCTGAATCATGCATCCAGCGCCGCTTTTCAGTAGACATGTCGGTAGCTAATTCTCAGCTATTCTACTTCACAGGTTGTTTTCGGTGGACAGTCTTTCCTGCAACATTCGGCGAGATAGGTTTTCGCCATAATCGGGTGACACAGAACTCCATCTTAAAGATATCTATCATTAATTCGGTTTAATTTTGTCACAGTACCTCACTGAAGACGATGCTAATCTTAGGGACTTACTTGTTACAGTTGAAGCCGGTGTTGACGTGGTGGTTGAAGACGAAATAATCGAATAGTCAGTGGTAAACGCAGGTGGACTGCTTGTGTCGAACCCGGTCGGCGTAGACACATCGGAGGCGGCGGATGTCTCTGCAGCAGCATCCGTTGAAGAACTGACTTGACCTGAAGACGATGAAGTCAGTGCAGGCTCTGCAGAACTCAATTCGAAACCCGTAGAACTTGATGCAGAAACTGTGGTCTGAGTAGTTTCCCTGGTAGTCGTACTAGCGCTTGACTCACTTACACTTGGTCCAGTAGCTGTTGTCTGAGCTATTTCAGTGGTGGTCGTACTAGCGCTTGTGTCACTTACACTTGGTCCAGTAGCTGTTGTCTGAGCAATTTCAGTGGTGGTCGTACTAGCGCTTGTCTCACTTACACTTGGTCCAGTAGCTGTTGTCTGAGCAATTTCAGTGGTGGTCGTACTAGCGCTTGTCTCACTTACACTTGGTCCAGTAGCTGTTGTCTGAGCTATTTCAGTGGTGGTCGTACTAGCGCTTGTCTCACTTACACTTGGTCCAGTAGCTGTTGTCTGAGCAATTTCAGTGGTGGTCGTACTAGCGCTTGTCTCACTTACACTTGGTCCAGTAGCTGTTGTCTGAGCAATTTCAGTGGTGGTCGTACTAGCGCTTGTCTCACTTACACTTGGTCCAGTAGCTGTTGTCTGAGCAATTTCAGTGGTGGTCGTACTAGCGCTTGTCTCACTTACACTTGGTCCAGTAGCTGTTGTCGGATGAGTGGTTGGTGTCTCGGTTTCGTCGATTTCTGTTGTTAAACTTAAAGTCGTGAACTCAAGAGAAAAAGTTGATTCTATGATGTCAGTTGCAGAACTCATTAGACTGGAGCCTGTTGTATAGGTCGATTGCATATCACCTGTTGCATAACTTGTTTCCATGGCACCAGTTTTATCACTCGTTTCTTCTGATGTAAACATTTCTTCCGTGATACTTGTATAATTGTTTTCCATGACACTTGTTGCTGAACTTGATTCCATAACCGCTGTTGTATAATATGTTTCAGCTGTTGTGTAACCAGTTTCCATGACGCCTGTGGTATGACCAGTTTCCATGACGCCTGTTGTGGTTTGACCAGTTTCCATGACGCCTGTGGTCTGACCAGTTTCCATGACGCCTGTGGTATGACCAGTTTCCATGACGCCTGTGGTTTGACCAGTTTCCATGACGCCTGTGGTGTTGACCAGTTTCCATGACGCCTGTGGTTTGACCAGTTTCCATGACGCCTGTGGTTTGACCAGTTTCCATGACGCCTGTGGTTTGACCAGTTTCCATGACGCCTGTGGTTTGACCAGTTTCCATGACGCCTGTGGTTTGACCAGTTTCCATGACGTCTGTTGTTTGACCAGTTTCCATGACGCCTGTGACCAGTTTCCATATGGTTTGACCAGTTTCCATGACGCCTGTGGTATGACCAGTTTCCATGACGCCTGTGGTTTGACCAGTTTCCATGACGTCTGTTGTTTGGTCTTTTTCTGTGACGCCTGTGATATAACCAGTTTCCATGACGCCTGTGGTTTGACCAGTTTCCATGACGCCTGTGGTTTGACCAGTTTCCATGACGCCTGTGGTTTGACCAGTTTCCATGACGCCTGTGGTTTGACCAGTTTCCATGACGCCTGTGGTTTGACCAGTTTCCATGACGCCTGTGGTTTGACCAGTTTCCATGACGCCTGTGGTTTGACCAGTTTCCATGACGCCTGTGGTTTGACCAGTTTCCATGACGTCTGTTGTTTGGTCTTTTTCTGTGACGCCTGTGATATAACCAGTTTCCATGACGCCTGTGGTTTGACCAGTTTCCATGACGCCTGTGGTTTGACCAGTTTCCATGACGCCTGTGGTTTGACCAGTTTCCATGACGCCTGTGGTTTGACCAGTTTCCATGACGCCTGTGGTTTGACCAGTTTTTCCATGACGCCTGTGTAGTTTGACCAGTTTCCATGACGCCTGTGGTTTGACCAGTTTCCATGACGCCTGTGGTTTGACCAGTTTCCATAACGTCTGTTGTTTGGTCTTTTTCTGTGACGCCTGTGATATCACCAGTTTGCATGACGTCTGTTGTTTGGTCTTTTTCTGTGACGCCTGTGATATAACCAGTTTGCATGACGTCTGTTGTTTGGTCTTTTTCTGTGACGCCTGTGATATCACCAGTTTGCATGACGTCTGTTGTTTGGTCTTTTTCTGTGACGCCTGTGATATGACCAGTTTCCATGACGTCTGTTGTTTGGTCTTTTTCGGTGACGCCTGTGATATGACCAGTTTCCATGACGTCTGTTGTTTGGTCTTTTTCGGTGACGCCTGTGGTATGTTGTGTTTCCATACCTTCTGTTGTTTGACCGTTTTCTATTACTTCTGAGGTATGTTGTGTTTCTATACCTTCTGTTGTTTGACCGTTTTCTATTATGCCTGTTGTATGTTGTGTTTCCATACCTTCTGTTGTTTGACCGTTTTCTATTACTTCTGTGGTATGTTGTGTTTCCATACCTTCTGTTGTTTGACCGTTTTCTATTACTTCTGAGGTATGTTGTGTTTCCATACCTTCTGTTGTTTGACCGTTTTCTATTACTTCTGAGGTATGTTGTGTTTCTATACCTTCTGTTGTTTGACCGTTTTCTATTACTTCTGAGGTATGTTGTGTTTCTATACCTTCTGTTGTTTGACCGTTTTCTATTACTTCTGTGGTATGTTGTGTTTCCATACCTTCTGTTGTTTGACCGTTTTCTATTATGCCTGTGGTATGTTGTGTTTCCATACCTTCTGTTGTTTGACCGTTTTCTATTACTTCTGAGGTATGTTGTGTTTCCATACCTTCTGTTGTTTGACCGTTTTCTATTACTTCTGTGGTATGTTGTGTTTCCATACCTTCTGTTGTTTGACCGTTTTCTATTACTTCTGAGGTATGTTGTGTTTCTATACCTTCTGTTGTTTGACCGTTTTCTATTACTTCTGAGGTATGTTGTGTTTCCATACCTTCTGTTGTTTGACCGTTTTCTATTACTTCTGAGGTATGTTGTGTTTCCATACCTTCTGTTGTTTGATCGTTTTCTATTACTTCTGAGGTATGTTGTGTTTCTATACCTTCTGTTGTTTGACCGTTTTCTATTATGCCTGTGGTATGTTGTGTTTCCATACCTTCTGTTGTTTGACCGTTTTCTATTATGCCTGTGGTATGTTGTGTTTCCATACCTTCTGTTGTTTGACCGTTTTCTATTACTTCTGAGGTATGTTGTGTTTCCATACCTTCTGTTGTTTGACCGTTTTCTATTACTTCTGAGGTATGTTGTGTTTCCATACCTTCTGTTGTTTGACCGTTTTCTATTATTCCTGTGGTATGTTGTGTTTCTATACCTTCTGTTGTTTGACCGTTTTCTATTACTTCTGAGGTATGTTGTGTTTCCATACCTTCTGTTGTTTGACCGTTTTCTATTACTTCTGAGGTATGTTGTGTTTCCATACCTTCTGTTGTTTGACCGTTTTCTATTACTTCTGAGGTATGTTGTGTTTCCATACCTTCTGTTGTTTGACCGTTTTCTATTATTCCTGTGGTATGTTGTGTTTCTATACCTTCTGTTGTTTGACCGTTTTCTATTACTTCTGAGGTATGTTGTGTTTCCATACCTTCTGTTGTTTGACCGTTTTCTATTATGCCTGTGGTATGTTGTGTTTCCATACCTTCTGTTGTTTGACCGTTTTCTATTATGCCTGTGGTATGTTGTGTTTCCATACCTTCTGTTGTTTGACCGTTTTCTATTTCTTCTGAGATATGTTGTGTTTCTATACCTTCTGTTGTTTGACCGTTTTCTATTACTTCTGAGGTATGTTGTGTTTCCATACCTTCTGTTGTTTGACCGTTTTCTATTATGCCTGTTGTTTGTTGTGTTTCCATACCTGTTGAGTGATCGTGATGTGTTTCCACGTCATGTTTGTCATCAACAGTTTGTGTTGTGTCTTTTGTGTAAACTGTTCCGTTTTCAAGCGATGCTAGTTTGCCTTTGAAGTAAAGGGCTGTTCTTAGTTTGTCTGATTCTGTAAATGTCTTGATGGTTATTGTCTCCGCTCCATTCACGTTGGTTCGAGATTTCATATTTAAGGGAAGTTTGAATTTATTATCTGTCTTTGCCTCGGGAATGTTCGCATCAGTTTTTTCGATGACTGCAGATGCAGAGGTTTTGCTAAGCGTTGCCGACTGTGTATAACTTCTGCTTCCATTGACGCTGACATACCCTGCAATGGATAACAATACAGATAGGCATTGGATGGGTCTATGTCTCAATTTGGTTTTAGTTCAACGCTCGGAATTCAGGTTGGTTGTAGAAAAGTTGTCACTTACCATCAGTTGCAGCGCAGATGACGACGATGATGATGACTAGACAATTTGGACGCATGATGGATTGATTTCAGTGCTTCTTGTAGTTGTATTCGAAAGTTCTTTGCATGTATTTAGCTTCAACTTTTCACCTGAAACATGTAATTGCCAATCGAAGTAAGTTCAGGGATTCAAAGGACTAATTCACTCGCCAAACACAATATATAAGCTTAATGTCTTTGCAATAGTTTTTAATTTTGCATTGCAAGTTCTTAGTTTCATTGGTATATGTCAGACGGCCAAGCACAAGTCATTGCTCTTAATTCTGGTTCATTCAGACAGTAGTGTCACCATAACTGAATAACCGACATCAGCGAAGCTTATAGGACGTTCTATTTTGTTCAGGATAAATGGGAACAATTGCAATTAATGCTGGTGCAGAAACCATGCATCAGGAATAGCAAAGTTTCATGGTTGTATAATGCGCCACGCTTCAAGATTTCAAGGTAAAGCTTTCAATTCGTCAAGACGAAAAGCCATAATCAAGATAAAGCATACAGTTCGTCCAGACCAATAGGCATAATATATGCAGTTTATACCAGCCATTTATCAAGCGATTGGCTTTACCTCGAACACTTACGAGTTACTAGTAAGTGGTTTGTTTAAGGTGAAGTGAAGCATCTACAAATCAATTCTATATCTAAATAAAGTTGTCAATTGTCTGTTTGCACCTCAGTGAGAGATCTTGAAAGAACTGATTCAGATTTTAACACCTATCTATGGAGGTATGAAAATGGGTGCTAACCATATAATTAATTCCAGTTTAAACTGAGGCATTTATTGCACTAATTAGCGTTGATGGAAAGTTCCACTGATAATTTAGAGTAGGCATAAATCTATAATGCAGACATCTGCTTCTAAATCACTAAATTACTTGCTCAGATTCGTTCACAAACTATGCGAAAATCAATTGCTTCATCTTGTTCACATAGGTCTGTCTCCAAAAATAAAAACCAAAATTTAGCTGCGAACAACTCAACATTATCTTTAAAAAATCAGACTTTTTCTTAGCAATGCATCCAAATTATTTGCTCGATAGATTGCTGAAAATGTTCTTTGTTGGCAATGTTGTTTCAGATCAAACACAACTTGCTCGTTGTTTGTTTCGTCTTAATTTCGCAGAATTGCTCGTGAAACATACAACTTGCTGAGGTTTACTTTTAAGTTCGCCAGAATAATTTGTTTTAAGTTGCTGATATATTATATTTCTCTGAAATGTGAAATCCCTTTCTTTGAGTGATACAACTTCCTCCTTAAATGAGTCGAAGCCAATGGCGGCCAGGCCCAGTTGGTTATATAATGATATCTTATCAACCTGTCAGCAATCATACAATGGGTCAACTCTTCTCAAGATCTAAACTATTGGATCCACAGTTTAACGGCAGCTTATGACAACTGAGGCCGTTTCCGCCGACAAAGATTATTTTTTGGCATATTACAGCTCAGTTTACAGTCTTAACGCAGTTCAAGATCTAAGCCTTACTGTCCTTTCTTATTGGTATCAATTCCTGTAATGGCGATACGCCATTTACGATGATCTTAACTTTTTCTAAAGCTTCACTGAAAGCCTAATGGAAATACTTAAGTCCACCTGAACAATCATGGGAGTTTCTTTTAATTGGACAATAAATGTTAAAGGCCTGCATGACATAAAAATGGTTAAAAATAGCCTGGAGCTTTGGTTGTTTGTAGTTTATATTAGATCCTTCAGCCATTGGCTCCATTTGGAACTAGATGAATTAGACCCTCTCCAACTACTGCGAAGCCTGGCGCCATCAGAAGAAGCTACATGGAAGATTACTCGCGCTAGTTACGCATAGCGAGTCTTTAGCGCATCTAGGAGAACCGCTACCACTTGTAGAGAGAGGTGCAACAAAAAGACAGGCATTGTGTGAAGCGGTAACCGTGAAACAGCCTAGAGATGATGGCAGATTTCCAATTTGGATTCATATTTACTTAAATGAGTTCAGACCCATTGTACTCGGATCCCTAATAATGGTGTCAAAGCATTCGCCACTGCAGAGGCTTTGCCAACAAGAGTCAGATTTAAATCCAAGATGACTGGATGGTCAGGTCCGACTCCCGATGGGGCTCCAAGGCGCAACTCGCTCTCCTCCCGCATGAGGTGTTTGGCGTCGGACGTCATCATTCTGAGGACTGATTTCCGTTTAGGTATTATTGCTATTAGAGTGATTATGATGGTAATAGTAATAATAGCAACACTAATAAGATAATAATTACTATGATGACGATGATGATGATTATAATAATAACAATGATAATAATGATAGGAAGAATATAAATAATAACAGTAATAACCTGCGTTTTACGATTGCTACTGGTAAGCCCCGACTCTGGTGCCATTAGCTACTTCCGTGGCATGACCGAAGATATTATCCTGTTTGTTATGCATGAACATATATATACATATATATATAATGCTGTCATAGGCGACTACGCTTTTCATAATATGCACGCCGAGATGATTATCATGTGTCATTATACTTTGAGCCCAGTGTCTATTCAAGGGAGCGCGCTCAACTGCTATCACCTTGACTACACCAGTGGGCTGCATAACAAACGAAAGAAGGCCAACAGACTGTGTACCAGCCCGCTTATGATATCGTTTCAGGTAATCTTCAAAGGCTGCAGCTTTCGAACCTTAGACTACATCGGTTACAAGCCAGCTTCCCTCTTTGCCATCCAGAATCACCCCTTCATGATATTCTTAATCTGCTTTTCACGCTCGTCCTTTCACCTTTCTCGTTTCCTGTTATCAGTCTTTAGTCCAAGTGAACAGCGATATCTTCTCAGTGGACCAGAATCCCTCTCTTGCTGTCATTATATCGATCTGTTGTCAGTTCGTCTGTCTCACTCTGTGTGGGGCTGTCATGTTTCACTTGAAATTCGTTCATCCTAATCTCACTGACTGCCTCTCGCAACTTGAAAGCTCATGACGTATCATGCGGAACGGAATTCTGTTGTAACAATGCGCGACTATCTAGTGCTTAGCCTGCTCGACTGTTAAGGCAAAGGTCGGAGGGTCAACTGCCCGCCTGACAGATAGATGTCTCAAGGCTATTACCCACTACTCTTACATAATTTACTCTCAGAACACTGTTGATTATAAGGTGGGGCGGCGAAGCAGGACACTGATCTTATACACTTGATGTACATGGCTGCTCTCTTGGGTAGCCGCAGTTACTGCTCTTCCTTCTTATGCTACCTCAACGTCTCCTCCCTGTGTCAGTCTTCTCCGGTAAATCGAAGACCTACAGTCTTAAGAAAGGCAGAGACTCTTCCATCGTCCATCAGTCACAGCTAATCCTCAGAGGAGCGAAGTCACAGATTTCTAAAACTCAATTCTCATTAAACGGATCCCCCTGTCGGCATTCTTCCTTGTACCGTGTATATATCTATTTTTAAGCGCTTCAGTCAAAATCAATGAGTAACCTCTTGTAGTATTTTATCAGCTTTTCAACAGATTGAAGTATCTGATGACAGTCGAAGGGCGCATAATTCACCGTGTATGACACTGATAGCTCAGTCTCGACGTCATCAGGTGTTTAGACTTCTTTAGTCGTGACCTCTTCAGCGTAACAGAACCACTGCAGCGTTCGAAAGGCACTTCTAAAATTGGCTTACAGGTGTATGCCGAACTGCAACTTCAAGCGAAACAGACCTAGGCCAACATGGCAAAGAGGAACAACATGTGAAATAAAATATTTGAAGTCCTGTAACGGAAAGCGTTCCTCTATCTGCCTAAACTTACTCTCCAGAAGATGTCCAGTGCAGGAATGCTATTGTGCTTCCGTACGTACGTACACACATACATACGCGCCACCTTGGTTCTGTGTATACAACGATGAGATGATGGCATGATCAGCGGTTGTTACTTGAAAGGGCTTGACCACCAGTGAAATACCAGTTCAATGAGTTCATGAAACCTATCTCGGCTATTTCTAGTCCGCCATTCCTTAGACTTGATAAATGAATATTGACTTAAGAGCGGGGATTCCCAATGGCAGTACTGTTCGTCGGTTGCTGCTGTGTTCGTCTGTGCACCGATAATTAGATAAGGACATCATATTCGGTTTCAGGGCCAGATGCCTGCATGGACAGACAGACCGACAAGTCAGACGGGTCGATGATGTTTAGAAATGGAGCAGCGAAAGAGATGAGAAGAAGAGGAATCAGAATAGGATGTCAGGCAAAGGAATGCTATCAGCTTTGAGTGAAAGATCTGCGCAAAGATGGCAAGAGTTATAGTTTGTCAGTAATTCTGCCGAATGAGCAGCTTAGGCAACATAGAGTGATTTTCAAAGTGTAGGATTGAGGTGACGGAAGGGCAGAGGATGGTCAGATTCCACTTCGCTCAGGCTGCAGCTCTTCCGCTCTTATTAGGGCGCAGGAGGAGCGGGTTGAGAGGAGTGGGTTGAGAGGAGTGGGTTGAGAGGAGTGGGTTGAGAGGAGTGGTTTGGCTGTGAATAACTGACGATAGGAGGACGGGAGTGTGCTGTAGATAAAAGATACGAATTGAACTCTATTCGTTGGGTATTTTATGCCAGTGAAGTTATTTGAGAAAAGAAGTGATGTGACTGAGTTTGGAAGGGCCATGCAGTGACGGAATTCTGTATAGCTTGAAGGTGATTCGTTTGGGTGGTGTCTATATTTAGGAACAGTGAATTGTGAGTAGTCTAGTTTATTTTGGACTATAGATCTGCTCATATATCATATGAGGTTTTGCAATCCAGCAAAGGGCGGATACTGCGAGGGTACTAGGAGGTAGTAACGGTGTTTGTGGATGTATTATCTAGGTTGAGGGAATTTTCCTTAGTAGGTCACGCAGGCCTATAATCAGTGATGGGCACAATTCTATTTTGAAAATACTTTTCTATTTTCAAAATAGAAAATACTATTTTATTTTCTATTTTCAAAATACTTTTCAAAAAGTATTTTGTAAAAGTATTTTCAAAATAGTTTTGAAAAGTATTTTGAAGAATTCAAAATACTTTTCCAAAATACTTTCCAAAATACTTTTGTAAAGTACTTTTCAGAAATAAATCTTACAAAACTTCTGCCAAAATTATTATTTTAATGTTAAAATGTTTAAATAAAATAATATTCTGGCCAAATCAACTACTTGTGAGTTTGTTATATCAGGATATAATATATCAAGGTTCTCTGTTTGGTGTTCTTTTTTTGCATTACACCTATACATACCTATATCAAGAACTGTTCTTGGTGAATGAGTGTTTTCCATTGCAAGACCAACATTTTGGAACTCCCTTCCTGTGTATGTGCGCTCTGATGAGTGGCTTGTGTTTACTTCGTCCTCAACTTAAAAATTGTCTCTTTGAAACCGCTTATCCGCCATCATAGGCTGCCTATCTGTCTTCATGTTAAGGACTAATCTTCTGGATATAATTACCTGAATACGGCTTCATTTTGGTGTGCCATCGGTCTATTCTAATAGAAATTACTAATTGCAATTACAGTTATATCAATGCTTGAAGTCATTAGAAACTACAGATTACTGTCAAGCACACTAATGCGATGTAATGGTACACACTAGTGAGTAGCAATAAAAATATAAAATGTTGATTAATTTTCGCAAAAGTATTTTGAAAAGCTATTTTCAAAAGTATTTTCAAAATACTTTTGAAAAGTATTTTATTTTCTATTTTCAAAATACTTTTGAAAAGTATTTTGCCCATCACTGCCTATAATCAGTTCAGTTTTAGATGGGTCCAAGCACAAGTGATTAGATATGCGTAACCACACAAGTGAGAATCTTTTACAGTGTGTGAAGAAGTTCGTTGAGATAGAGATGATGGTCAACTATAAGAGTATACTGTGATGAGCGAACTCGGCGGGGTAATGATGGTGCACGAGTGGGGCAGGAATCTCAAAACAAATTTCTGGCAGAGTTTGAACCCCCGACAGTTGCTGATAGATTGACAGTCGTTAACCATTAGGCAATCGGGCACCTCATGAGAACATGTCATAAAACCAAACAAAGTTTAAGGTCTTTTGTGTAAAATGTCGTGATGAATGGTAGTATGATGACTGTTAGGTATAGGATTAAAGTTTGTACTGTTTGGCTGTGTGTAGCATTTGTACTTCATGAGTGAATGAAAGGAAGGAAGGACACAGACAGGGATGGACAGACGAACTAAACGTAAGGATAGATTAGACTGTTCAGATGGAACGATGTTCTGATATTCAGATGGATGGATAGACTGTTCAGATAGAACGATGTTCTGATATTCAGATGGATGGATAGACTGTTCAGATAGAACGATGTTCTGATATTCAGATGGATGGATAGACTGTTCAGATAGAACGATGTTCTGATATTCAGATGGATGGATAGACTGTTCAGATAGAACGATGTTCTGATATTCAGATGGATGGATAGACTGTTCAGATAGAACGATGTTCTGATATTCAGATGGATGGATAGACTGTTCAGATAGAACGATGTTCTGATATTCAGATGGATGGATAGACTGTTCAGATAGAACGATGTTCTGATATTCAGATGGATGGATAGACTGTTCAGATAGAACGATGTTCTGATATTCAGATGGATGGATAGACTGTTCAGATAGAACGATGTTCTGATATTCAGATGGATGGATAGACTGTTCAGATAGAACGATGTTCTGATATTCAGATGGATGGATAGACTGTTCAGATAGAACGATGTTCTGATATTCAGATGGATGGATAGACTGGTGGACTGACGAATAGATCGATGAATGGACAGATGAGTGAATAGTTGAACTGTCAGACAGATTAGAGAATGGACTGACTAACAGATGGCCAGGCGGATATATTATCTATCGACCTGCCCTTCATATGGAATGATGGGCGGATGCACGTATGGAAGGATCGTATGATAGGATCGTATGGAAGGATCGTATGGAAATGATCGTATGGAAGGATCGTATGGAAGGATCGTATGAAGGATGGAAGGATCGTATGGAAGGATCGTATGGAAGGATCGTATGGAAGGATCGTATGGAAGAATCGTATGGAAGGATCGTATGGAAGGATCGTATGGAAGGATCGTATGGAAGGATCGTATGGAAGGATCGTATGGAAGGATCGTATGGAAGGATCGTATGGAAGGATCGTATGGAAGGATCGTATGGAAGGATCGTATGGAAGGATAGGTGGACTGACAGATGTGCAACTAGAAGAGAAGGAACAGTTTATGATTGGCCATATATGGGGACGGATGGGTGGACGACCAAATGCCGCTAAGCCAGACCTAACCGACACATACCACAGCTATATACATAGAGAGAGAGAGATTGGTTTTCTTACTTCTGTCAACCTTGGTTGAATCTCGTAGATGTAGAAAATGTCAGTTCTTAAGATCACGTGGTCCTGGATGTGTTAACTCTGCTTCCTATCGTCAAAAATCAACCGATCTGCCCATGACTATTTATTGAACGAACTTGTGCGTTAGTAGTTTAGTCCAAGTTGTCTCTGACCAGGTCCATGCCTAATCATCACATAGTTAAATCTCTCCTACGTTAGCTGCTTCAAATCAGATACCTTTAAATTTCGCCTAGTGAACGCCCATTCAGGATTTTCTTAGCCACCTGGTGATAGGTCGGTCTATTCGCATACCTGTTAATCTAAATAATGATAAAGCTCTTGAGACTGATCTTTAGATTGATCTACGGTACTTGGAAGCCCCGCCTCAATTACTCTTCTTCAATGGAATATATCTGCCTTGCACTGAATGCCACACTTCAAGAAGCGCCATCGAAGAATCCTTTTGGAAAATTTTGCAATGTTAGAAAAATAGCAAGTCAATTTATATATATATATATATATATATAATTATTATTATTATTTTTTAACCCGAGGTATCTATAATCCTTCAGGTGTCAGATATTAATAATCAATGTAACTCTGGAGTGGCCATCTTTGTTATTATTATCATTATTATTATTATTATTATTATTATTATTATTATTATTATTATTATTATTATTATTATTATTATTATTATTATTATTATTATTATTATCATAATCACAATTATCATTATTATTGTTTTTATTATTATCATTATCATTATTTATGATTATTAATTTATTATTATTATTATTATTTATGATTATGATTATTATTATTATTATAATTATAATTATTATCATTACTATTTATTTATCTATTTATTTATTTATTTATTTATTTATTTATTTATTTATTTATTTATTTATTTATTTATTTATTTATTTATTTATTTATTTATTTATTTATTATTAAGAAAAGCGAAATTACCGTCGTACTTGTAGTTCCGAGAAATGGGACATATAAAAAATCAGATAAGTAATTTTGTAACTAGTTAAAAATTTCAAGAATACTCGTCTTATATTTACCATTCCCTCTGATTGGTATTAATTTGAAGGATATTTAGGTGTAAAAACATGATGTCTAGATATGACGTACTGATAAGGTCGGCGTGTTTGCTGGGTGATCACTTAAGCTGCGCCCATATGAAATCATACACGTTGCCACATGTTCATCGATTGAACAGATATCGTACTGACAGTCATCTAATATTATCGTATGAAGTGACGAAGATTACGAATGAAGGGCGACGCCCTCTCTTCAGCCATTGCTCTTTATTCTTCAACCGCTTCTGCTAAACAAAACATTACCTTCATAAATTAATCAGAATATCTAGTTACGTGTAAAAGAATTTGATAGATTCGACTGGTAAAGCAACTCAAGTAGGTCCTTGACAAATGGCTACAGCGCTGCTTACTGTAAAAAGCTTAACGATAATCAGAATGGTTACTATAGGACAGTCGGCATAACAAACTGAATTACGGTTTAAGAATGACGGTTATAGAATACACCGTGCAATAACATCGAATAGTGACTTAAAATATGAGTATTATGGAATCGCCTGCACAATAGAAATTAATTACAATTTCAGAATGAGTTCATAGAACAGCCTTAGCATGAGAAAAAATTGAATTAGGGCCTACGATTTCAGAATGCATGCTACAGATTAACTTGCACAACAGAATTGATTAACGGTTCCATAATGATTATTACAGAATAACCAGCACATTGATTAATGGTTTCATAATGATTATTATAGAATAACCAGCTCAATATAATAGAATTACGGTTTAAGAACGACTGTAATAGAATAGACTTCACGATATATTTGAATTAGGCCTACAGTTTAAGAATCCTACAGTAAGTAAGTAAGTAAGCAAGTATGTATGTAAGTAAGAATAGCCTTTACAATAAAACTGAATAACGGTTAAAGAACGGCCGTTCAGAATAGCCCCTACAGGCTACAGTAGAACTGATATATGGCTTATGATGTGGACGGTATAGAATAACCTGCACAATTGAATTAAGGTGTAAAGCAACACGAAGTAAAGAACAAATAATTCCAAACCTTAGGTGTAGTAAATTTTCTATTATGCCTGTGGTATGTTGTGTTTCTATACCTTCTGTTGTTTGACCGTTTTCTATTATGCCTGTTGTATGTTGTGTTTCCATACCTTCTGTTGTTTGACCGATTTCTATTATGCGTGTGGTATGTTGTGTTTCCATACCTTCTGTTGTTTGACCGTTTTCTATTACTTCTGAGGTATGTTGTGTTTCTATACCTTCTGTTGTTTGACCGTTTTCTATTACTTCTGTGGTATGCTGTGTTTCCATACCTTCTGTTGTTTGACCGTTTTCTATTATGCCTGTGGTATGTTGTGTTTCCATACCTTCTGTTGTTTGACCGTTTTCTATTATGCCTGTGGTATGTTGTGTTTCCATACCTTCTGTTGTTTGACCGTTTTCTATTATGCCTGTGGTATGTTGTGTTTCCATACCTTCTGTTGTTTGACCGTTTTCTATTACTTCTGAGGTATGTTGTGTTTCTATACCTTCTGTTGTTTGACCGTTTTCTATTATGCCTGTGGTATGTTGTGTTTCCATACCTTCTGTTGTTTTGCCGTTTTCTATTACTTCTGAGGTATGTTGTGTTTCTATGCCTTCTGTTGTTTGACCGTTTTCTATTATGCCTGTGGTATGTTGTGTTTCCATACCTTCTGTTGTTTTGCCGTTTTCTATTACTTCTGAGGTATGTTGTGTTTCCATACCTTCTGTTGTTTGACCGTTTTCTATTATGCCTGTGGTATGTTGTGTTTCCATACCTTCTGTTGTTTGACCGTTTTCTATTTCTTCTGAGATATGTTGTGTTTCTATACCTTCTGTTGTTTGACCGTTTTCTATTATGCCGGTGGTATGTTGTGTTTCCATACCTGTTGAGTGATCGTGATTTGTTTCCACGTCATGTTTGTCATCAACAGTTTGTGTTGTGTCTTTTGTGTAAACTGTTCCGTTTTCAAGCGATGCTAGTTTGCCTTTGAAGAAAGGGCTGTTCTTAGTTTGTCTGATTCTGTAAATGTCTTGATGGTTATTGTCTCCGCTCCATTCACGTTGGCTCGAGATTTCATATTTAAGGGAAGTTTGGCCAGCGCTCGATGGTTACTACTAAGTATAGTCGTTATGCTGACCAAATTCCAGGGTGAGTCCAATCTAAATCAAAGTAGAGAATCAGCCTATTAAGGAAATGAGTCAAGAAAGAGACGTTTTTATTCCGGATCTGAAAACAAGAACAGACTTTTGCTATAGAGCATAACACTCTGAGAAGGCATTCCTTCCTCATTAGGCTACATTCGAAGTGCAATTTCAGAAGTTAATTTCGAATAACAAGAAATACGCCAATACGATTAATTTTAACATTTTAAATTACTCTTATTATTCTATTACAAATTTTAGATCATTTGAGATGCAAGAGTAGTCGAAGGAATAATGTTTTCACCTAAGTTTTAGGTTTTCTACTCAAGCATTAATAACAATTTTTTTAAAAAAAAATAAATTCTAGCAACGCATACACTTAACACAGTTCTTTACCCTTGGCATAACTTCTGTTAGGAAGACTTAGCCTACGTTTAAAGACTGCCATGGATTTTAGCAAGAAAACAGACTGAAATATGATATGGTGTAAGGTTAGGATGCTATGTGCATACGCTATACAAGTTTCGTGGATAAAGAGCGCATTACTACAAGTTACATAGCGCTCTTTATCCACGAAACTTGTATAGCGTATATTATACGACCTGCGAATATCGTGGTTTAGCTAAACTTTAGCCGATAGTTGAATATAGATCACACTGGCGTAGTCAGTGTGCGGCCTTTGACAGTCTTTGACAATTTTGTGCCATAGGCGAGGACAAAAATACCACCCGTTACTCATAAATGACATCTTTTGACGGAAGTGACCATCATGTATTTTGTCGGAATTTGCCGCCCATTGAAAAGTGCCGCTCTAGGCAGCCGCCTATATCGCCTATACCTAAAGTCAGCACTGGACGTAGTGAAGCTAATTTAAGTTTGAACTTAGCCAGCGTCAATATAAAAAAACAGAAGCACATTTGGGTCGCCCAGTTGTTTTTGGACAGCAGAAAGAGAAAGCAATGTTCCGTGTGCGATGTTAAGAATTTAAAAGCATTTATTTATAGAAATGCCAAAATTGAACGTTCCGTTCAGTTTTGGATTAGAGGATTATTGTGATGGGCTTTATTTACAAAATCACATAAAAGCTGCTCTGATGGACAATATTCTCGCAGGTTTGGCTGGCCGCGGAAATTTTAGTTCCTTCTCGAGGTGAACTTGTTCTCTTTGCACGTTCCTCGAAGAGGCAGCGTCGTGCTTTTTTAGTGGTTGGGCCGACCACCTGGAATAAGCTTCCACCAGATGGGCGTGTCCTTTTAACCAGGAACTCTGCATACATCTTTCACAAGCTTTTAAAAGCTGTTCTTTTTCGTCGCAATTGAGCCGGGAACACTTCTGAGTAAGTATATTGTAGAGGCACTATATAATTGCTCTAAATGAATGAGTGAATGAAAAGTAACTTATAGTTAGTTCGCTGATAAGTTGTTAGTTAGTCTAATGGTCATGTAATCCAACTGGATAGTTTGACTTTGTTATTCACTGTTTTTGAGATTCCAGTTGTTCTTCAGACAAGAAACTATCTCATTCGAGGCCCACGCTCTTACAGTATACACGGCACTTAGTAGACGATGTTACGGACATGTACGATGTTACGGACATGTAGCGATGCACTATCTAATACCCACGCAACTCTTCAGTGAATCGTCGTCTAACTTTGCTTGGTCATAACTTCGCCAACGCCCCTATTTATCACAGGTGTCAGCAGAGTTGAGGATTAGTGTGATGGGCGTTATTTACGCAATCACATCAAAGCTGCTCTAATGGCTTCTAAAGCGCCATTATCATGGTGCACAAGGAATCAATCCAAAATCATAAATTATTGGAGAGGTCAAATCCGATGAGTGAGAAAGACAGACGTTAAGTTGGATTATTATGACAAGAATTAAAGAGAAGAACAAAACTAGACAGAGCAGACGGACTTAACTGAAACTCTTCTGATCTCCGTTTACGTCACCGTCTGAACAGACCGGAACATAGACGTATTATACAGGTGATAAAATCGCTCCGATTATCTACAACTCCAATCCACCCATCTCTCACCTTTTAGCGCCAGTTACTCACAATTCAACCGGACCAAGCAATTCGCTTCTCCTACGTCTTGACACTCCTTCACTTCTTACTTAACTCATTTAAAAAAAGTCGTCATCGCTGACAAGACTTACCACGATTTCTCTCTGTTTATCTTCATATATCCTCCAATTCAAGAAGCATCATTCAGATGCCTTTCTACCTTCCTGACCTTTGAAATGGAAACTGACCCAACCGAATTTGTCTGAAATTCATCTAGCGCCTGTGCACACTGGTTTGCACGAAGAAACATTTTTATCTCAGGAAATGCGTAGTTTATTATTAGATGCGTAATGATTGCAGTTACCAAGTAAATGTGGAGGAGATAGAGATGGAAAGTGCTTACACTCTCTCTCTCTCTCTCTCTCTCTCTCACACACACTCACACACACACACACACACACACACACACACACACACACACACACACACACACACACACACACACACACACACACACACACACACACACACACACACACACACACACACACACACACACACACACACACACACACACACACACACACACACACACACACACACACACACACACACACACACACACACACACACACACACACATATATATATATATATATATATATATATACTAGGGCTGATGATTAATCGCAGTTAACGCCCAATTTACAAGTTAAATTTTCGGGACGATTAGCGCAATTAAAAACTTTAATCGTGATTAAATTTTAATCGCAAACGCAGTTTTGGATAGTAATTTACAGAACACTGTCATGCATGAGGTACTGGAGAAAGTGAATGAACCTGTTGAATCTGCATTTCTCTACACAAAAAAGTGACAAATTAACAACAACGAAATTGTTTTAACAAACTTCATCTTTTTTAACAGTACTTGTATTTAGTAAATATATTGTTAAAAAATATGAAGTTCATTTAAGAAAAGAAATGTTATTTGCTATTTATTAATGTCTATAAACAACATCAATACTGCATTGTTCTTTTCTCATGATGCGATTAATCGCTTAGATTAAACGCGACTACTTTCTAAAAATTGAAAGATTAATCGCGATTTTAAGTTTTGTATAATTGAACAGCTCTAACACACACGCACGCACACACACAGACAAACATGTATACAAACACATGTATAAAATATAATTGCGAAATACTTGATGCGAAAACTTTTATTGTCAGGATGCTATATACTTTCAACTGTGTTTTTAAGATGTCTGCACACCAAAGTGCGATTAGCAATTGGTTAATAAAGAATATACATAATTACTTACTTTTTAGTTGTGTGCTTGTGCGGGGTTGTGTGTGTGCTTGTTTGTGTTTGTGTGTGTGTGTCTACATAAAAGAAGGAAAGGCCTGTCGTTGCATGAATCTCGGGCGAAGCACAGACGGCCTGGGGAAGGCTGCTTGAACTGCTTGAGCTGTTACGGAATGACAGATGAACCGAATGCTAGCCTATACTGGATTTGTATTTTAGTCTACTGGCCAACTGCTAAGAAGAAGAAATACGTCAGGTCTTAATGCGGTTACTAACAGCATCTAGGAAGACCAGCAAGTACAGGATCATGTGGACGCATTGCATCTTGGTTCTCTAACAGCCTCAGTCTCAGAGATGCCATCCCGCGGTCTCATTTAAATGCGCTCATAACTCGATCTCCAGCAACGCGGCTCCAGGCATGGCGCAGATTCACACGCACACGCACACGAACTCCAGTCTTCTTCACGTTTTATACGTGGTGAGTAGAAATGATAATAATGTCAGTGCAAAGCTGTTGAACTCCGAAGCAGGATATGGTTGCTTGCTATCTGATGGAAGAGAAACTGACGTCGACGAAGCACTGGACTTTAATTATGTCCGTTTACCTCCCTGTATTACTTCTTCATCAACGCGAAACAGATTTCCACCTTCATACATATATACAGCCGAAAATATACTGCATAGAAGATATGATTCGCATCCGTTCCGTGTTGCATGTATATAACTATATATATATATATATATATATATATATATATATATATATATATATATATATTCATCGACAGTACAGCATGGTTTCTTCGGAGAAGATGCGTACTAATTTTAGACTCTACTGTTGATCTGAGGCCAAGCAGCTTCCCACTGGACGCATGCGTCTTCAGTGTCTGTCTTACGCATGCAGGCCTTTCTGACAGAGCAAGGCGGATAGAGAGATGGAAGTAGAACTGCAGGAGGAGGAGGGGGAAGGACGTGAAGGAAGGGGAGAGGAGGAGGAGGATGATAGGAGGAAGTAGGATAGCGTTAGCTCCTAATAGCGCACATGTAAACGTTATGCTGGCAATTGAGCAAGTTGTGCACATGAATCAGTCTTAAGACAGAAGCAACTCCAGTTCCGCTCATACACTTGCTTGCCCTGGAAGCGATATCTAAACAAAGCCGTTTCCTAAATGCTTCGGCATGGCTCTAACAATTTTTCTGCTTGTTTGTCTTTTGCTGAACTCGTTGCCTGGTAAGTTTTTTAAAACTATCAATCTATTAACGCCACAATAATATATAATTATCATTCTTAGCCAGTTTCCCTTTTTGTTGATGGAGACGATGCAAAAGAAGAGTGAACTTGTTGACAGGTCAGTTCTCTGGCACGGCAGAATGATCGTGTAAGGTGACTAACTGTGCTGAAAAGTTTCTTAAACATGTCAGTGGTTTATAGTTTAAGACATTAATAACAGGGAACTGTTATTTACCAATGAGCCAAGTACACTGCAGTCAGTTACACGTACTTTTAAAGAAGAAGGAAAGCGTTTTATCTTCTGGATTCAGCCCTGGTATTTATGAATTGTTTTATTCTGGTCAATCGAAAATGAACTCAATCCAGACAAGGTTTAGGATACCATTAGAGTAGATGCATTGTAATTAAATATTTGGTAAATCGAATCGACGCATCAAGGGAAAGCAGTTAACTCAGTAACTCTGTCGAGTGAGCAGTAAGCCTATTGTTTATGATTTATTTACATCGATGTACACGGTGATTCATTAAAAAACGTCCCCCTACATAAGTTAGCATAACTCATGTAGATGACCATCAATTTTATTGAAATTTCAGAACAATGACGCTTGATGCTCTAGCCAAGTGCTACATAAATTGTTTCACATTCAAAGACAAAATGACGTAACGCGAATGACGAAACTAATGACGTCACGACTATCTCACGGGACACTGTTGCGTTACTGGAAACTGAAACACCTGATTTCATCCCGCCTACTTTGTGGCCACCCAACAGCCCTGATTTAAATCCAGTGGACTATAAGATATGGAGTGCCATGCAAGAGAAGGTCTACAGATCTCGAATATGTGATGTCAGTGAGTTGCGAAGTCGAATTGTGGAGGCATGGGACCAAATGGATCAGCGCATCATTGATGAATCAGTCAAACAGTGGCGTACTCGTCTTGGCGTAGCTTCCAAAGGGGGTCAATTTGAACATAAACTTTAACTTTCCTAATGTTTAGAAATAACTCCTCTGTCTTCCTTTAAAATTTCTTTCACTTAGCATGACATTTGACGGAGTAACAGTGAAATATGCAGGGGACGTTTTTTAATGAATCACCGTGTACTTAACGCCAAGTGGCGAACATCAATTAATGGTGCCTTAGTTCATATAAAATGGCCGCTTAAGGATAGAATATGCGTACTCCATTCTGAAGGGCAGGCACTGAGCTAGGTAATAGACTAACTCGTTAGCCTACACTCTAAAGTCGTCCGAAGGTGGTTTCATTTGTCAAATAAATGGCAATATTTAATCCAGAAACGATGAAAAAGAAAGTCTAACAAAGTATTACTTAATAAACAGGAGAAACGATCAAACCTAAAAACAACGTTTTCGTTGTCCTCGGTTTCTCTAAAGTCTAAAGCTAGACACAAAGGCCATCTGGTTGGTTGATCATGCTGTAATTTCTTATACTTTCTTTGTAATCCTCGTAGGTCACTCGGCCGACTATTCCGATGGCTCTGGGGAAATATTGGCAGACGAATCGACCGGAAACTACCAGATAGAATTTGAAACCGGAAGTGCTCAGCTGGACTACGCGCCCGTTCCGGAAGTCTTCGGAGAGGAGACAATGGCCGTGGCACAAACGTCGACTGACATACTTACTTCAATTTCCAATGGAAGTGACTTTCTGTCAGCCGCATCGAAACCTTCCTCTATTGTTGCTGACCAGAGAACCAGCGTCGCCAGAAGCACAGAGCAACCAGCGCACGATAAGATAACAGAGACAACGTTAGAGGTTGAGACTCCTCATGAGACTCCTAGGATTAGTCACGTGTTGGTGGATAAGACTCTTACGGTTATTAACGAGACTTCATTCGCTGCAGACGAAAGCCGCGGCAGCCACGTTTCTCCGTCGAGGAACCTTTCCTCCGGTAATTACTCCGACCGGATGTGGCAACTGGCAGATGTTCGGCAGCAGACAGAAGGAGGCGGATCCCAGACGAACAGCCATCAGTCTTCAGATGGAAACTTACGAAACGTAGCAGCAGCTGCAACGCTGAGTAATAGACCCGTTCAACAGCCAGACACGGCCAGCGACGACGCCATCTACCGGTCAGGAAGCCCCACTACTATTCAGCCTATCATGGAGGGTAACGCAGACAGTGAACAGAGTACGTCTACTAGAGCAGACCAACAGATTACACAATCTGAGGAAGAACGACCTATTTGGACACCATTAGGCAATCCTATTCTGGACTTTTTGGATGGCAACAATAGGGTGGAAACCACGACCAGTATTGTTCAGAGTGGCACAGAATTGACTACAGAATCAGTTACACAAGCAACGAACTGGTCTCATTCGCTCCAGGAAACTCTTGGCTTTCCAAAGACATCTACCTCAGTGCCATTTGTCGTCGATATCCAAATCTTGACAGCGACTGGTAATCCTACTCAGATGGAAAGTACAGCTGCACTCATTCCGTCAACGACTCCTTCTTACTCCGACTCAACAGGACCAGAGTCGAAGAAAGCCATGGGATCCGAATGGCCTCTGTCTACGATGTATTTCCTTCTGACCCGCCAAAACAACGCTAATGACATCGATTACATAAGCACAGAAGCAGCAGAAGAGGCAGAAGGACGGAAAGGAGAAATAGAACTCGTAAGAGGACACACAGAAGTGCAAGACCTAGAGCAGGAACAACCGCATAAGTTCCCAACATCCGTGACGATCGAATACAGTGAAAATGAAACTCGCCGAGATGACACTGTGATATCTACGACATCTGCTCGGGTCGAGAATGACGATTTTCAATCCTTCAGCTCGAGAACGCTACATTCGGATGAGCTCCACCTGGAAAGTACTCTCCGTATGTTGCCAGAGTCAAGTCAGTCAACTGCGTCACCGTTACAATATTCTGGTGAAATTTTTCCAGACAATCAGACTGCAAATGCAAATGAAACAGATCTATATTCTGAAAAATATTCCAAAACCGATTTCCACAGTCAATTACTAATACCCGAAGTAAGTAACCAAACAATCAGTTACATAGCAGAAACAGTCACGCCAAATCAGAAACAAAAGTTACGAGAGAATATCACGTGGAATAACAGAGAGAAACACCAGAACAATTACTCATACGCGGAAACGACCGAAGAGACCCAAGGAATAACTCAGTACTCGACGAACATTTCAGATGAAGATCAGAATCCTAGCACTTCTCTCTTCCTACAGGAAAAAGAGACTAGCAATGCTGACAACATCACCGTTATTAACAGTCACATCCTGATGGATATCTCAGATGGAGACTCAGTGGCGGATTTCTACGAAAGATCTGTCAATGTGACTCCAGAACTGAACAGCCGAAGTCAAAATAGGACAATGACACCAAATATAGGTCAGCAGTGTTTTCAGTCTAAATACATTCCAGTTAAAGCCAAGCTTTGATAATGACCCACCGAATGACGGTTTACTTAACGAGGCTCCTGCAATAATTCTGTAGGTCTTGAGAAACCTTTTGGCATTTAATATTTACAATAAATCATAACGTGGAAGTTGTATAGCACCACGAAATTCTTCCGTCCAAGGTCATCGTATAACGGCCTCTAGGTGATAGAACGATGCTAACATCTTTTAACACCTGTAACCGATCATTTTCAACCAGTTTCTAAGGTTGAGGCCCGTGAACTGCTTAGCCACGACTCAAACAAGGAGGTGACGTGATCCGAAGATTAGCCAATAATCTTATAATCTTAAACACGGTTTTGGATGCACCGAAATCAGACAAAAAATTCCTCGCCGAAGGTGAGATTTACGATTCAAGAGGAAAAATTGCACGACAGAGACAGACGAAGAGAAGTAGGCTACACAGATGAGTCTAGAAGAAAACCCTAATATATGAAAAGTAGACCCACTGATTCATAATGAGGACTTGACATACGTTCTCATTGTAGATGGGCACATCGTAAAAGTGGCGCTGACTTTGAAACTTGAGACAGATGGTCTCATTGACGTCGTCGGCGCAGCTCAGGATTCGCAGAAGATCCGTAAACTGCGATTCTCGCTTGAACATCAGGTTATAAATTTGGAAAGTCTGTACCTTTTAAAGCATTATCTCTTCAGATGCATCATTTCAAACAGTCTTTTATGTATCTTAAGCTAAATATAAACGTCATTACCTTAGTGATTTCATTGTTGGTTTAGAGGATGCTAATAAGCTGATTATCTTGACTTTCTGCTTTAAAACCTTAAAAGGAAATTTTACAATTTTAAATGGACATAATTATAAGCTTGAGATTGCTCACTTAAAAGATAGTCTAAGCGAATTTCTAGATACACGTAGTTACTATAGCTCATTTTAGAATACCATCCCTATAGGACTCCGTTGTTGGCGGTCACTGACCTGCAGCTTGACAACCTCTGTTGGCTGCGTGTTCCTCAGCGAATCACGTGCAGACTGTGCTTGATGACCTATCCGGAAAATTCTTCCGTCCAAGGTCGTCGTATAAATGGCCTCAATAAATTCCAGTTGATAGAGCGATGCAAACATCATTATAACCTGTAACCGACCATTTTCAACCAGTCTCAAAGGTTGCGTTACCTAGCCAAGACTCAAGCAAGCACTGAATGATCCTATCTCAGACTACATCTCAGACTTCTGCACTCGAGTAGCAGGCAAGATGTCTGCTACGATCATCGTCAACAAATTAATTACAAGTTCCGCGATCTGCTGCGAGGTTTGGCGACTGTTCCATCTCTGTCGCTAGACCCACCGTGTGGAACAGTTTTCCCGACCATGTGAAGAATGTGACATCTCTGGAGACGTTTAAATAACAGCTCAAGACCAATCCCTTTAAGCCATGACTTCAGTGATTAATTTTTAAAATCGTGTACAAAGCCCGTTTCTTCGTCCTCGGCTGGTCTGCAACACTATATGGGTCGTCTTGTTATTATTATTAGTCTAGATACCTAACTTTAATATACTATTCCGGCGCGATGCAAGTCAACCGTCTCTAAAATCCATCTGCGTAATGCAAAAATATTTCTTGCACTATTTCACTAAATTTAATTCTGGACCTACTGACAGTAGGTCCAGACAGTAGGTTAGTAGAAGCATAGTGCTATACATAAGCTAATTTTTTACGCCTTCTGTGTTTATATATAAACGATGGCCTCTGGTACTCTTCTTGAAGTAGCTTTAACTAAGTCAAATCAAATTAACTCAGGATAGAGTTTCTATATTGCAATGTTTCTTGTGTTTTAAAGCTGAACAAAGTCTTCGTCGATTGTCCAGGATATGTGCGTTCGGAAATTCTGGCTATTCGGTCAGTAATTTAAAGAAATCTTTGCAAACTCTCAGTTGTGTTACGGTATAGTTACTGGCTTATTACTCAGATTCATCAACCGGTGCGGTTAAGGTTTTCAACTGCTCTGGTGATAGAAGAATTTGATTTATGGTTCGCTCCTCTGATTTCCTACAAAGCACCAGAATTCGATGACGATAATGAGGTTTATTATTATTGTTTCTTGTTGCTGCTATTCCTTTAAATGTCTGCGACACCTTTAAAAATCTAGCCTACTGCTAGCTAGGCATACTCGAACATCATTTTCATACAGATTAACAGGCCCTTCTTAACGGACTCTTAACATAGTTTTGGCTGATGCTGTTGATACATACTTAGAAGACTTTTAAAGGCGTTCCGTAACATAACGATATGTTTGTTACATGTCTTTCAACTCTTTTCGACATCGAATTGGTTAGTAGCAACATCATTTTGTACCCCAATCTGTTGACTGAACTGAAATCATGGTTTGTTCAACTTCACTGATGTGCCTTGCAGAGCTGGAAGTATCTTGGCGAAAGGAAATTTACTTTTCGACGCATCTTTCCTCTTGTTTGATTCCTATGGAACGAAGCGAATACTCGATTACGTCACCAGATATGCGCTTCCTCAAATGACGTCACCTACTCCTTTGGGACGCATCGACCCAGGATGGGCGAACCCGTTACGTCAACAGTGTAAGTTCTTTACCGGTGATGACTAGGAGCATGTTGGACTGTCATGGGATGGTAGAATGCTGGTTATCAGTATGGGAAACTGTAAAGCACTGTCATGTAATGTAATGTAATGTTGGGTCAAGTTATGTCATGTAATGTCATGTTACGCAATATTATTCACTGTAACTTAATATGCTATGATTCAATGCGATGTGATGCTATGAGATTTACATTGTGTACTGTTATGCGATTTAAACTCCAAGTGATGTCATGCAATGCCTTGTAACACAATGTAATTCAAATGATGCGTCTTAATATGTAGTCCAATATGACATAATGGGATGTAATGCGGTGTAATGTGATGGCATGTAAATGTGATGTAATGTGATGCAATTAATGTAATGTTAAGCATTGTAGCACAAGTTTTATAGCACCCGTTTAAGGTGCGCTCCAAACTCAGTTCCGGCAAAATAGAAATCTTTAAAAAGTGACGACAGGGGACGACATTAGCATCTGTTTCGACAGATAAGGAGGCGGTGATCAAGAAGTGGGCGATATTGAATAGATAACGCCACATGCTTGTGAGTGCATATAAAATCTGGTTGCTGTTTTGTTTGTCTTCTTCTCTTTTCCTTTTCTTCCATTCGCTTTTATTTTTCTACTCCAGTTCTAATCTTCTTTTCTCTCGTTTAATTTATATGACGACAAAATATCACTACTTTTTTTAAAACACTGAAAAACCTGGAATAACTAATTGCTTTGTTGCCAACAATCAAGTGGCAGCAATATTGGAAAGTGGTAGGCCCTCTATCGCTAATATTCTTGAAGAGAATCTATGTAAAGTAGGCCTAACCATCACAATGATCTAAGCGTTCTTTCTCGGCGATAGGAAGCAATTGGTTTAGCTACCAACGAAAAAGATTTGTCTATGCGACTTGAGAGACTAGACAGACGAACATCATTGCAATGCAAACACCCTTTGTATACATTTAGATAGATCTTGTTGCCCAACGTGAATAACATACATTGTCACCTGATTGAATTTATTTATGTGAACTGAACGGTTAGTTCCTGTTTAACGACGCTGTATATAATAGCACAGATGATTAGCGTTATGAGGATGATCATGAGGATGATGAAACCGACAATTTGTACAGCGCCGTAACAGAGCGCATGCTGTTACAAGGGTGCTTTAACAAATCTAAAGGTCAGTCAGGGATAGATATGCTTTCGAGAGGTAGTAACTTGAAAGCATCTACTGAAGTTGAGACACGGATTGAGGGTGGGAGGCTGTTCCAGCACTTTGGTCCCGCCACCGAGAAGGCGTCGCCCTCATCCTTTCTCAAGGCTTGGGACTGGCACTACCAGAGTATGGAAAGTGGTGGAGTTGAGCTGTATGAATAAACAAAATTCCATTTCAAATAAAAGCTTAAACGTATAGACGAGAGTTTTAGTGTTTTTCCGAGAAGCATCAAAGGGCTAACAGATTTGGAAAAGATTTGAATCAGATGTTGATTGAAACCATATTTTAAGCAACGACAAAACATTTAATTAAATCGGACCGTAAATTTAAATTGTGCAAACCTCCACTCAAAACTGAACAATTATGAAAGGAGTCTGCATTCTTATAAGCGATGGATGATTATAATTCGCCAGGTGGCGTTACTCTCTGGTTTAGTGTTGGCGTTGGAGGCGCAGCTGTCGACGACACCTTGTGACTGTCTTGAGAACATCTGTGGTCTTTGCTCCCACTGTCGCCATAACGAAACGTTCATCTGGTGCCAGGCTGACTGCGATCTAGAAGCACATCAGATGTGTGTGGCTGATGACTTCCACTTCCGAACAACGGACTCCAGATGCGCGTATGGTACCATCAATATTAAGCACATGCAGACGATAACTTACATATCACTGGCTATGAATTTTAAGACGTAGGCCCTACACCGGTAAAAGAATGACCAATATGTTTAGTACAATTCGCTTTAATAGTATAAACACCTTAAATCCCGTAAAAGACTAGTCAATGTTCCAGCAAATACATTCACTACGGGTAAAATTCAGTCTCTTTGCAACTGGAAAATCAAATGTAACTGGATTTATTAATGACCTTGCAACTGTGAATGATACAAGTATGTTCTACTCGACTGCTCAAACGTGACTGTAGTAGGCCTATATGATTAAATTGGGTCTCTTCCTACAGCCTTCTCCCTCCTTAAAACCTTCTTCTTCTTTATGGGTTCTCGCACTGGGAGCGCTACTGAATGGCCACTGCTGTGAGCGGCGCTATGTAAATTAACAAATAAAAAATTGATATAATTACGCCTGGCATTGAAATATCACTTCACCTGCAATCGGCTGAATGGTTTTCAGGTTAGTTACATGTACGTGCAGCTGAAATTGTGATAGAGATATATACTTATAAGATGTTGGAGGGTGTCTTTCAGGTAACATAACAATTATCTTCCACCACTTTGTGATTCTAATTAACTGAGACATCTAACAAAGATATAACTATTGAGTAATCACGTTGTCCACGTTTCATCTCTATGTCAAAAGAAACGGCAAATCGAATCCATATTCATGTATTGGTATGAGCGCAATTACCTGCAATATACCAAAAACTCTTCCTCCTTACCTCTGAAATTCATTCCTATCCCACTAGAAGCACCAAGTTGTATCGACAGCCCTTTGCCCACACAAATACGCAATCATTTTCTATTAGATTTGCAGGAGCTAGGGTATGGAATAATATTCCCCTATGGATCCGCAAATCTACGGTTTTACAAATATTTAAGAATAAATTACGCCACTATCAAGGTAATCGAATGAATGTTACTCAGTACTCACTGTTATGGGTGTTTAGTTAAGTTCTATTAGTTAAGTTCTTTTAGTTTTGTTTAATACCTGTTTCCGAATGCAAGCTTGCTGTCATGTGTTACTGGAACTTTTTTTACTTCATTACCTGGGTGGCCCTATTTAACGGGATCAGCCATCCCTTCAGGGTCCTCCACTTGGTAACCGAAACCTTGTTAAATGAATACTGCCATAATTGTAAAATATGTTGTCGGTCACAGGCAAAAAAATAAATTGAATTTAATTGAATTTATAATAAAATACATACTTATGTACATATATTGAATACATCATGCATACATACATAGTATATATGTACGTAATTATACATGCTTATTTTTATGTATGCGTACGTATGAAAGCCTACGTATGCATACATAGAAGCATATATATATACATACGTAGTATACGTACCTATACTCGCGTGCATATATAATTACATACATGAGTACATACTTACATATTATTATCATTATTATTACAAACATTTTTAACGCTCGCAGAGTCATGCAGAAATGCGAATCGGAGGCAGGCCTTTGTCAGTCGCCAGGTGAAGAGCTGTTGGATATCCAGATATTTGAAAGCCAATGAGAAATAACGAGTTTTGAAGCGTTTCTTAGAGGAAGAGGAAGAGTTCGAACTTCGAACAAACATTGGTATTCGGTTCCATTCCTTAGTTACATATTCCATGACGTAGTTACTTACTTACTTACAGATATAAATACAAGTGCACATGGGCGTCCGCAGGGGGGCGCCCTCCTGGATTTTGCGCATATTTGCAGAGACATTTTGATTATTTGTATATTATTATTACAGCACGATTTTCAACGTGATTACCGGAAAACACTAAATTCTGTAGGTAGTTGTTTAAAATTAACACAGAAAGCGTAAGATTAATTAGTAAGATAGTAGTGTACCGACCGTTAAAATACGGCACGCTCTACAAGTGGGACCTATAGGCCCTATCTTTGCTTAGGCGTATTAAAAAAAATTAACGTAGGCCTATAGAGTTCGCTCTTGGTAATATGGAAATTCATATTGTCAACTTCTAGACGGCGAAATGCCTTCAGTCGTATCGACTAATTGGTATCGTATTCCTTGTGTTGTTTTAGCCGATCGCTTGCGAGATAACAGGTCCGGCTGGTGAACCTCGTAGTCAGGACGTTGCATAGGCCTATATGTGTATGATATATGTACATATAAACATATATAATTGACACTGGCTGGAGCGACAAAGTAATCAGCTTCGAATCTTCCCTTAGAAAGTTAGAAGCCAGCTAACACACGTTCTGCCAGACTTTTTAAACATACCCCGCTAGCTTCGGAACCAGTCCCATGCCTGGATGAAGGAGGAAAGCGAATCTATTAATCTTTATTGTCGCACGGGTCGTTAAACTGAAATTTCTACTAAGTTTTACTTCGCTTTGTGAGTCTGTCGGATAGTATGAAAGGAACGGAGAAGATGAACACTTCTGAGTATAGGAACTGTGAAGGTCGACTGCGTTGAGGGTCGAAAAAGCTTGGTAGGAACGGAACAGAAATTTTCAGACAACAAAGACGGATTCATATACATAGAGTCATAAATCAGTTTGGACAAGAACCCAGACGATTGCAGTTGTTATTTCAAGAATAAGGTCAGATTTCAGTCATATAAAATTAAATTTATCAAAATAGTTTTGACAAAGAATGTCTATGAATTTTTTCTCATGTTGGGATCCGCGCCACAGGATCGAGAGGTATAGCCAGTGCGAGGGAGCGAGTGTCGATTGTGTAGTAATCGGTTGCTTTCGACACCCTATTTACTCCCTGCGACAACTATTTAAAAGTTTGCGCCCCCCCCCTAGAAAAATTCCTGCGGACGCCCATGCAAGTGCACATGCATAGACAGGTAGGTCTACATAGTATAAATCACTCTATTTCTATTTAGCGTCAATTTCTGAATGAAATAGATGAACGTCTTCGTTCTACAGGTGCATTGAGTCGTATGTGAGCATCGGAGGCAGATGTTTGGACTATCGGGTCATCCTCGGTCCACTGGTAGCCATCGTTGGCATCAGTCTGGTCATAGCACTGGCACTGGTCAGCCTTCTGCTCAGCCGCCGCAACACAAGGAACGAATCAAGTCCCATCACGTCAGGATCATCTTTCTGGCTGTCTCATTTAATATAATTATTACAGCTGCTGCTGCTGCTGCTGCTGCTACAGCTACTGCTACTGCTGCTGCTGCTGCTGCTGCTACTCCTTCCTGTACTACTACTACTACTACTACTACCACTACTACACCACTACTACTACTACTACTACCACTACTACTACCACCACTACTACCATTCTTGCGGACCACCATGCAAGTGCACCACCATACCACTACTACTACTACCAATACCACTATAACTACCACTACCACTACAACCACTACCAATACCACCACCACCACCACCACTACCACCACTCACTCACCACCAACCACCACCACCACCACCACCACCACCACCACCACTCACCACCACCACCACCACCACCACTCACCACCACCACCACCACCACCACCACCACCACCACCACCACCACCACCACCACCACCACCACCACCACCACCACCACCACCACCACCACCACCACTACCACCACCACCACTACTACCACTACTACTACTACTACTACTACCACTACCACTACTACTACTACTACTACTACTACACTACACTACCACTACCACTACTACTACTACTACTACTATTGTACTCACCACCACCACCACAACCACCACCATCATCATCATCGTCATCATCATTATTGTCACTATTGTTCCATCGGACAATAGAAACCGGTGTGAAATTGCTGAATGGCAAATGGGAAAAGTGAACAAATACCGTTGAAGACACGGGAGTAAAATAAGTCTATGCCATATCAGTTTGTAATTAATGAGTGTTCGCTTGGTGTGAGTTGCAGAAAGTAACTCAGACACAAACAAACGAGGACTTAAATCTCTTAATCTTTTATTTAAATAGCTGAAACCTACTTTTCTTCTTGTGTTAGCTTAGGAGATAATGATGAGCTGGGTTTTGCTTCTTGCACCAACAATCATATTTTCCCTTCGATCTTCTTTGGCTTATAATCATCGCGGTCTGTTAGTAACTATAACCTACGCCCCAGGCCTCATCCCTTTGAACTTACAACTAAGAACAACAAGGTCTTCGTACCACGCATGCTTTTCAAAAACGTCTACTAGATGAAAAACTGTCTCTCTCAGGAACTCATGTATTCTGTTGCTTTTTGTCGACAGTTTTGTGTTAAATAAACGAATATGACGATGATGATGATGATGATGATGATGATGATGATTTTCTTCGGTCAAAGACTACGAACAGTATTATCCGACATGATATGTTACTCTGTCCTGCAGGGCTTGCAATCTATCACGCAACAGGGTCGATCGTCTGCTGTCCACTCGTGCCTCCATCTGGCGCAATCCATCTAAAAACGGAGCAGTTCGCAAGAAGAAAGGTCGTCGCATTCGTTGTCATGACGACGTCGTTGTATCCATGTATAATGGCGGCGGTGGTGTAATGCCTGCCGCATCGTCGACCGTTACTATGGCAACGGACCAGCAGGCGACTGAATCATCCGGGACTTTCGTGACGTTCGGAAAGCGACACGAAATCGATGACATGAACGCAGAACTTAAGAACGGTGACGTCATGCAAACACGAGCAAACAATGGCGTCGTCACAACGCAATCAAATGCAGACGAATTAGCATCGAAAACTCTACGAACAAGACAGTCAGATGAAAGCTTATTAAAGGTGACAGGAATTATGACATCGTCATCATCGTCACTGTCGTCGTAATCTATATCTTCATCGTAACAGTTGCCCTATTGTCATCATTGTCGTGATAGTTATCGTGGTAGCATACACAACGTTTTTGCTTAGCAGTGACCAGCGACTGATGCCTTTAATAGTGGCGCTACAGAAGTTTCTAGATAAGATTAGATCAACGCAACCTAACTATCTTCATTTCATCTTAATCTTCGTCATCGTCGTCGTATTATCATCATGAGATGAACTGTGAAGCCCGTTTCCACAGAACCAAGCACATCTTCTTAAGTGCAAAGCAATCATTCGCACACTATGCAATGTCGTCTCAATTATTTCTATTCGGTAGATTGTTGTTAAACTTATCACTAAACTATGAGAACTTCCTAGCTCTGACTCAGTTTCTGGGATGCAATAGAGATCATTGGCATGCAATGGTGTTTATGGGTAAACATACGGTATATTTGGCAGTGACAGGTTCCAAAAATATGCCATATTTCGAATATGGCGACTTATTAGCCGAGTTTATCAGCTTAACCCTAGGGCTACCAAGCTTTTTTGTAACACTGGCTACCAAGGGGGGGTGGTTACCACCCCCACTGGATTTCGTGTTTGGTTTTACATATCATAACTTGTAATATAGCATTGGATTCAGCATTCATTTCTGCACAGAATGGTATATTTAGTTGTACATTATGTGAATGCACCTCGAAATGACATCACTTTTAACAACGGAACCCATTGATTAGCAATATTGTATATTATTGCGTACATTTTGTACTTTTTGGATAAACAAATATAAGATTATGTGTGTTTTGAAACTAATCTATGTATAAAAGATACACAAAATCATCCCTACACATGTTTATATAGTATAAATGTACATCCATACATATATATCCATACATATATATCGGTTTACGTTGTAATGCTGTATTCAGCCATTTTCACACAGATTACGCGTATTATTATTTATTTTGATCACTTCCGGTATTCAAAAGACAAAGATGTAGGTATGCAAATGAAGCCCTTCATTCCCTCTAAAGAATGGTATCTTTGTTTCTCTTCCAGAAAGACAAATGAATACGCTACAGACAAAAAACTAAGGGGGAGTGCTTCCATTCAGCCATTTTTCACGCATATTACGCGTATTATTATTTATTTTGAGCACTTCCGGTTGTCTCAGGTCAACTCAGTGACCATAGAAATGTAGCCCCACATTCCCTCTCTATAGAATGGTATAATTTGTGTCTCTTAATATTAAATGACGAATAAGATATAGTCGAAAATCTAGGGGGGTGGTATCCACCCCCCCTGGTACCTCGGGTATATTGGGTATAACTTTTGAACGGTGTGAGATATCATCTCACATTTTACCTCAAAACGTGTGTAAATGAACCCCCTACAGCTACCTACAAGGTCAAATTTTTATTCCCTACGGAAAAAGTTTAAGATGGAAAAAACCTAGGGGTGGCAACAACCACCTTGGTAGCCCGAGGGTTAAACGTATCAGACGCCCACAACCACACTAATAAACACTCGAGAGAAGAAGACGTCGATCCGATATAGCTGCTTCTAACAGACAACGCTCCAATGACAAGTCACGCGCGACCGCACTCAATACCCGATAGGTCTGCGTGATCTTCTATGTGTAAATAAGTATATAAGTGAATTGCATTACAAGTGGTGTTCATCATATAAATTCCTTTTCAATATGATATGGCAGATCCTTTTAACCTTTTCAGGATGAGTTGTTATTATCGCTGTTACGCCAGAACGTCAAAAGAGGAAGAGGAGGAGGAGGAGGAGGAAGAGGAGGAGGAGGAGGAGAAAAGCAGAAAAGGAGAAGAAGGAAGAGACGAAGATTCGCCATCCAATCAACGACTCAGTCCAGTTAAGACTTCTGCTCAACAACCAACTCCTGACAAGAGACAGCAGGTGACATGGAAAGACGTGCAATGTGTAATAGTTATCATCCAATATAATCTTAATCAATGCACATAGTACGAGTAGACCCTATTGATTTTTGCGTCAAATGCTCACAAGAATCTTCTATTTTTTGTCTTACTCAGTCTTTCTCTTTCTGCTTCTGTCTCTGTCTCTCTTTTCTCTCTTTCTCTTTCTCTCTTTCCGTGTTTAGAAACAATTGTCCTAACAGGTGATAGATTGAAATGCGAAGTTTTAGGGCTTGTTCAGATGTTTACGGCTTCCTCAAGAACCGATGCACAAACGCGAGTCGCCCAACAGTTTTATAGAGAAGGACAAATTCATGCGTTCTATCTATTCGTAGATATTTCATTCAGATGATAATAATTTTCGAAATATGAAATATTCATTTGGAGATTACGATTACGTAAGCATTCATGTCTTTCATTCCGGACCGTCGGATCCAGTTATGCACACAGTATCATCTGGAAAGTGAAACCCCAATAATAATAATATTTTCGTTTATTCAGACAATCCGGTTGACACACCGCAACCGGTTACAGTGTACAATTATGCAATTGAAACAATTCACAAGAACACAAATGACAGAGGACATAAATCTTAACTACTAACAGAGCAGACAGCCTGCAATACGCCAATGGCCACCTTTGCTCGTGAATAAGCTGGTGCCCTTCGCTTAGCTAAAGTAGGGCTTTTAAAATTGTCAAGTCTGCGGTCCATTTCGTATGGCTACTGCTTTCATTTAACTGATTTCATTTAAAAACAGTCGACTCTTAGATCATACTAAGTACTTATAAAGACGGCTTAGGTTGGAGCGTCTTCGATGTAGCCTAAATGTGTAACATCGCACCTAAATTACATAACAGCGCATGTACATGTAGCTTCACAATGCATAGCGAACACTAGTAGTCATGATTTCGGCTAAAAGTTACTATTATGCGCCGTGTGCTTTCATAATTTAAAGTCAACTTTATGGCATAGTAGCAGATTTTAAATTTCGTTATATTCCTTAACGTATTTTACGCACATCCCAAAAAGCGCTGCGCGTATGAATATCTAATTGGATCTTAAAATGGGCGTTTAACGACATGTGAAATGTTTTTCAAGCGAAGTGAAATGCAAATGTACGATATGTTGTTGTTGTGGTTGCTGCTGCTGATGTTGCTGTTGTTGTTATTATAATTATTTTTCCCGAGGTACATAATTATTATGATCCATCAGGATTGCAAAGAGTAGAGGGGCGCGTTGTTCTGGAATGTCTAGTCTTCACAGATGTATTGGCTGTGAGAAAAGTGCTAGAAAAAGCAACTGCGTTGAAGCGCTGAATAGTCACAGATAAGCGCTAAACGAGAAAAGTTGTCTCTCTGTTGTCTCCTGATGTTTGGGCAAGCCGGTAGCCAAGAAGGTTGATCAAAGCAAGGCCTTCTTGGTTTATTAGACCCAGCATTTCAAAGGCCAAGGCCTCAAAACAGTAAGATGGCAAAATGGCAGTGTATTTTGATGTTTTTCTATCTGCTGCGATCTCGACAGCAGAACCCACGACCTCAGCTGATCTGGTGCGGTATGACTCTGCCAGGGTGTCGATGACAGTGGCATCCCAGGCAAGGCTTTTGACACCCCTCCCATGGGATGAGTGTCACACCATCTGGACGTCTCCCATCAGACCTAGCAAGTCCAGTAGGCTCCTTTGTACCCGGGAAGCCAGCACGTTCTTCTCGCCCTCTTCGTTCTGCTGACCGGTTTGATCTCTTCGTACCTCAGTCGCGAACCTCATTAACCCAGCATCGGGCTTTCGCTGTTGTGAGTCCCTCACTTTGGAAGGACCTTCCCGCTACAATTCGTAGCAGGATTATGTAGGGATTTTACCTGTATCTCTTCGTAGCTTAAAAACCTTTCTCTTTTCACAGGCATGTCAATAGCTCTGCCGCGAGAAGCGCTTTACAAATGTTCACATTAGACTAGATTAGATTAGATCAAGGCTCACGCAACATAGAACTGATGCATAGATACTTTTATAAGCTTGAGAATCTAACATTGGCAGCAATTTGTCTCAATTAATTTTTTAGCGCTAATTATTTTTCCTGTTTCAGCCGGGATTCAATTACACAAGTTTCTACATATAGCCTAACGAATGCAAAACTTTTACGCAATAACTACATCAGTGCTTTGGAAGGAAGATGATTCTGGAGGAATGGAGAAGTACTTCGTCACTCTACGTCAATGCTTCAGAATGAAGATCACTCTAAATGGACATTGAAAGGATAACGTGATCAGAAGACACCTTCGAAGAGATGAGATTCTTAAGACAATAACTTTTCTGTTGGCTGGAGACCACATAATGGTCCTCTGTTTCCACTCTTTCGAATGTGATCTGTGAAACTAATTCATTTAATTCATTCATTCCGGAGAGTTATATAGCGTCTCTTCAAGATGCCTACTCAGAGGCAGGAATGGTCTGATCGGAGAAACTGTCCAGCTGTTCTGCTTCCCAACACTAAAACAACAAAAAAGCAGTCAGACAAAAGTTGAATTGTTCAATACTAAGCATCCCATTTTGTTCTCGCGGGAATTTCTGTTCATTTATTAAGCTGTAAAGTGAATGTAAGAACTATTATCTCGATCTATAAGGTAGTTGTCATTTATATATATATACGTTTATTCACCACGAAGGTAGAAAACACAATAACAGACAAACAAACAAAAGTAAGAAAACAACGTTAAGTGCATACAGATGCAAAACTAGCATACATGAAATGATCAATTCTGCGACCTAACGTAGATATGTCAATATCATACTGATGACAAAGTGGCACAAGTTCAATATTGTAGCTATAGCCTTTGCCACAAACACTGAGGACACTGTTATTATGGCTTCCATACAACAATCTACCAAAAAAATTTAGTTTACGCATGTGTAGCATATGACAGAGGTCTATCCGACCAGAATAGAATTGGATGTCCTTCACAGATTCCCATTTATGCATGTTAAAAATCTTTCTGTAAACGTTATTCCAACACACATTTAACTGACGCATCTGGGCTGTTGGTAAATTAATAGACTCTAAGGAATAAGTTAACAGAGGCAGGACAAAGGATTCCATCGATCTCAATTTCACATGCTCGGATACATATTTTGAATGACAGAATATGGCATTAGCTGAAGCATAAAAACGTTTAATTGCAACCGAAATATCAATTTTAAACTTTCTGTCTGATATAAAGAATAATCCAAGATATTTCAATTCCTTTACCCATTGAATAGATTCTGATCCAAGGACAAGATTGCAATGTTGGCTATTATAAGATGGACCTACAGAGAATAACTTAGATTTGTTGGCATTAAATATAACATCAAGTTCTGCACCTTTCTTGACACATGTATCCATCATTTCTTGTAGTCTACACATTGAGGCAGATAGAAGTATAATGTCATCTGCATATACAATGCACCCTACATAGGTTTGACCAATGTGGCAACCATTGTCTGAGCTTTCCAGAGCATTTATAATCACATCCATATAAATATTAAAAAGGATCGGAGAAAGAATACCTCCTTGCCTAATTCCACTTTTAATGGAGATTGGGTCTGATAGACTATTATTCCATTTTGTCACTGAGATAGTCTTACCATACCAGTCAACAACAAGTTTAACCAATCTTGCAGGTAACCCTTTGCTAATAAGCAATTCAAATAATTTCACATGATTAACTCGATCAAAAGCCTTCTTTGCATCCAGAGCTGCCATGTATACATTACTACCATGACTCACAAAGTAGTCAGTAACTTGTCTTAAAGCAAAGATAGCATGTGCACAACTTAAGTGTTTTTTAAACCCAAACTGTAAATCACTAGATGTTAACTGATCACCAAATTTATGTAGGATACAGTATTCAAACAACTTTGAAAAAACTGGGCTGATAGTGATAGGTCTATAATTGTCCGCTGATGTTATATTGCCACATTTATCTTTCACAATGGGTACAGTTACTCCAACTCCAAAATTGTCTGGCACAAAACCGTGAGTATACATCATGTTAAACAATAACTTTAAGTGTACTATAACAGCTGGATGACAGTGTATTATATGTTCCTTGGTTAACCCATCCAGTCCACATGCTTTACCATTTTTAAGGGATTTAAGACTCAGTTCGATGTCATCAATATGAAATGTGTTAAGTTGGCCTTCACTGGCATCATATTCAGACTGGAACTTGGAGTGAAGACTATCCCAAAACTTGATGACTCGATCACTGTCCTTATACGAGTTAAAACACACTTGTGCAAAATTGTTGCTAAACACATTTGCAATATCTGGATCAGTTACCCTTCCATTTATATTGTGTGGTATATCATTGCGCTTTGAAAATTTACTATTCCATTTCTTCCAGAATTTATTCATGTCCTTAGCAAAATAAAGTTGTGATATTTCATCGTCTAAATCCATATCCTTCAACTCAGCAGCCTGCCTTATGGCTAGTTTATACTTATACTTGCTGTTTCGCCGCAAATCATATAATATCCCTGAATTGGGCTTACCACATGTTTCCCACAGGTTATGTGCATCAATTGAAGCCTGCTTCAGTTCATCAAGTTCTGGGTTCCAATAAGATTTTAAACAGTTTTCCTGTAACACTGGAATTGTGCTATGAGCTGAATCGGAGAGTGCGTCAACCAAGGAACAATAATACTCATTTATAGACTGCCAATGGTTACATTTAAAAACATCACAATTACAGCATAAATTATCATAGGGCACATGAATGCTTTGCAATAACCTACCACTTAGGGCATAGTAAAAAGGTATGTTTGCCTTATCCCATCTTCTCACACCTGCTTTTTTAGCATACTTCTGGGTGCTTATTTCCTTTCCTGGAACATGAATACCTTTCAAATCTATGCAACAAGTTACTGGTAAATGATCTGAAAAGTTAATGGCATTTTCACTGATTTTATACTCCATTATTCTGGCAGACATGGATTTATCCATATAAATGTGGTCAATGCAGGAGTGCTTTCCCGTCGTTTCTTGACGGTAGGTGTATTTAATTTTATCTAGGTTACATTCATTTCCATTAATTAAATTAAATTCTTCAGCCAGGCTTTGGAACAGTTGGTAGCCACGATTTTCGATTCGGCATTCAAAATTCATGTCTCCCATAATAACCAATCCATCTGCTTCATTAGTCTGAATGCAACTCTCAATGAAACCAAGGCATTCTAACAGCTCATTCTGATATTTGAGACTTGCCTCATAGCAGGGAAAATAGACCACAATCAATAACAACTGAAACCCTCCAGTAAGGGAGAGCTTGACTGCAGCACACCGACAGTCTGACTGGACAGTCACAGGTGATACCTTCATATTTAAATTTTTCTTAACTAATAGACCAAGACCTCCAAATGGTCTTCCCACTAGAACACCACGTTCTAGTCTCTCATCCATAGCCGACCAAGCAAAACCCTGGAAATCTGCATGAAAATCTATTATTTTGTTCAGATCGTGCTTACCAAGCCAGTGTTCTTGGACAGCAATAACATCATTTAAACTACATAGTTCATTTAAAAACAAACTACCTTGGTTGTAACCATACATGTTATATATATGCGAACGTCTTTGTCTATACAGGCATAATGTCTTCGCTAGTGGAACGTTTGAAACCAGTATTGCCTATGAATCGTTGACGTCACATAAACATCTGAATGCTTCACATTCTTCACATGTTGCATCCCATGTTATGTGTTAGTCGGCTGAAAATGCGGACTTTATAATCTTAAACTGTACGTTAACACAAGAATACACATTCTGCGTATTCCGTGTGCTATTCAGTCGGCCAATAGAATTGATGGCCAGAGCTTTAGGTCGCTTCATTTGATTGTATTGGGACATAACAACCAAGATAGACAATGATTTTTGACGCAATAGATCAAGTTAAGACCACAATGGATATTGACATAACACGATCCATGAGACTTTCTGTAATAAATGCATATATACGAAGCTTCTGCTTTCGTCAGTGATTTATATAGCGCCCTCGTCGGACTTATCTGGTTTTACCGCAACCCGTTACCTAACTCACAATTATTCCACACTGTACTCAATCTTAGCCCAGATTGCTCCATCAAACCAGCTGATGTTGTCCGAGACCTTGGTGTCCTTCTTGATAACTCGCTGTCTATGAAAACTCATATCTCCAATATAACCAAATCCTGTTTTTTCCATCTCAGACGCATTCGGCAAGTCAAGAAAAGTCTTAACGAGAAATGTGTTCGTACCCTAGTACAGGCCCTTGTCATTTCTAGAATTGACTACTGCAACTCAGTCCTTTGTGGTCTTCCTGCATCTACCCTTCAACCTCTTACAGCTGTTCTTCATTACGCTGCTAAGCTTATCAAGAACCAAAATCCTCGGGATCATGTCACACCGACCCTCCGTGAACTACACTGGCTTCCCATACAAGCTCGCATCAATTTCAAAATCTGTCTTCTAATGTACAGAATCTACACAAACTGTTCTCCTGCTTACCTTTCTTCACTTGTTACACCCTGTTCCTCTCTCCAATCCAGACAAGGGCTACGTTCATCGTCTCAAGGTGATTTTGTTGTGACACGATCACTCAAAAAACTTGGTAACAGGGCATTTGCGCTAGCCGGCCCGGCTGAATGGAACAAACTCCCTGTCTTTATCCGCAAATCCTCAACTTTATCGATTTTCAAAACTAACCTTAAAACACATCTGTTTAAGATTTACTATGATTGATTTTTCTGTTACGCGCCTTTGTGCAAGATTCCAATTTTGTTTAGGCGCGCTATAAATAACAGTCTAATAATAATAATAATAATATATAGACTTTCAGCTGATTGTCTCTTACTCTGATCGGGCTATTTTTATATTGTTGAATAATGTTGCTCATTATAAAACTGAGTAAATTGTAGAATATTCTGTTGTTACATTGCGACTGTATCTTCTTCGCGTAGCGCCCTAGGAGGTTCTTCGGCCGGAGCCTTCTCCCCTGATGGCATAGCCTCACCAGGCATTCCCTTACTTGGCTGTTCACCCCCCCCCACCACGCTGAGGTGCAGGTCGGTCTTTGGGGGGGTATGTACTGTATGTTGCAACTCAAATAAATCTAATGTGTCATTCTCAGACTCTCTTATCAATGCTTTCAAACACACTGACGACGTCTGCCATTATTTTCTGTATGGCTTAAACACATTAAAATCCAATGAATCAGCAAAACTCATTCTACATGTAGACATGATCATCGCTGGCGTCATCTTAAAGGTGAACGCCAAAGCGTCAACCACTAACCCAGGGATACGTAGCATCAGCGTAATATCCACTCACGTCTGCATCTTGGCTTTATTTTATTTCGTATGTCAGATACAAACTATTGATTCACCCCAAGGATGCAGTGGTAAAAGCCTACGAATGTCGGCAAGCAAGATACCGGTAATCATTAAATGCACGTGAAGGCCATATAGCACATTTGAGAGCATCTTTCAGGCGATGAATACCTGTTCCAGGTGCACCCTGCGACCTGACAGAGCTCCTGGCGTACACCATCTTCCATCAATGAGGGACTGCTGGGCATGCATGGCCCTCTCGATATTGACTGGAGGGCGATGGCGTTATCGTGTGCCACAGACGCCCGTCTTTCGTCGTCGCTCCTCATTATCTACTCCAGAGATTCTGCACATGATGCTATCTGTCAACTATTGATGGCAATCGTTGGCTGTGCTCCACGTGTCTACGTAGCCCCGTCAATGGTGTCTTCTTATAGTATTCAGTGCGCTCACTGAGGAAATGTCTGCTCTCAATGACATTTAACATCATCATTATAGACTATCGCAGAGAACGTTATGAGTAGGCTTTTTTTATTGAAGTTACGCTATATGAATTTCTAATTACCATTCTAATTACAATTACATACGTGGCATGCATACATATTGTTGGGAGACCTTACGGTACTTTGTCCTTTGAAGAGACACTCTGGATAAAGCTAAATATATTTAGTATGGAACTGAACTATATATAAAAGTACGTGATACGTAAATATACGAATATCGTTATTTAACAGAGACATATCGTGTATAGTTACATAAACAATGTGAAAGAATGTCGTACAGTTTTCAGGCCTGTTGCCGTGAGGTGTCGAATTCTAGGTAGAACTGACCAAGACTTCCATGTACTAGATAATAGTTAAGTTAAAACTGTTATATATTGTATCCACTCAATATTGAAATTGTTCTGCTCAAATTGTATTTACCTGACCTTAGACCTTAGTCCTTCCCGTGCAGGACTGCACATCGGGCAACGCAGTTTTTCCATTCTTCGCCTGTCCTCGCCAGCCTCGATAGCATTGTCGAATGAATTTTCTGCATTGTTTCTGTTGCTAGCTGTTTTTTTTTACCTGGGTGGGTCGCAAGCCCACCGCAGAACCCTCCTCCTTTATCCTGGCTTGGGACAGGCACAGGCTTCCTCAGCGGAGGTAGCCTGTGGCGGAGTTAATTGTATTTACTTGTATTGTATTTGATTGAAATTATATAGCGCCATTCGGGTAATATGAGTAATATAATGATGAATGGGTGATCCTACTAGTCGGGACTTTGTTCCCTTTAGGGTTTTCTCCTCCCGTTGTTTCTCAGCTAGTAAACATAGGATTGTACTTATAAAGCTAGTGTTTGTTCTCAGTTTGTTGGAAACAATAAATTTATGGTTATGGTTAGATGTATACATTGCGTGCAATCATTTACTTAGTCAGTTGTCAGAAGATAAGCTACTTACCGATATTAAGGCCTACATAAACGCATGTATACCTGAATTAACGAATTTTTGCATAATACATTTGCTAATTTCTTTAGATGGATAGCCTACCTACTCCTCAGCTTAATACAGGTCTTTCTACCTTGTTTCTCAATTTCACGGATAAATATTAGTATAAGTTGATACTAATATTTATCCGTTAAATTGAGAAACAAGGTGGAAAGACCTATAATTTTTATGTATAATAATATAATATAACTAGATGTTTTCCTGTCCTAAGACGGCTAAAAACAATTTGAAAATATCAAGAGATGCGTCTTCTTGTGCTATGAATGACGTAAGTCTCTCTCCCTCCCTCCCTCCCTCCCTTCCTCCTGTACTACCGTGCCGTCCGTCCCTGCCGTCCGTACCTCCTTCACTTCCTTCAACGTCCGTCCCTCCCTCCCCGCAAGTCTCTCGCGGCAATCGTGTGTGGCTGACCCGCCCTTTCCCTCCCCAGTCCCTTATAGACATGAAGAAGGATCCACTTGTAGTCCTGGGCATTATCTCGCGTTGCTATGACGACGTCTGTTAATGTTTATTGCTATGACGTAGAATGACGTAAGCCATATTGTTCATGGCAATGAAGGCGAAAACAGCTTAACAGGCAAACAGCGTAACAGCACGCACAGATACATGCACGCGCAGAGATTTCTGTTTCATTATATTACTAGATGTTTTCTCGTCCTAAGACGGCTAAAAACAATTTGAAAATATCAAGAGATGCGTCTTCTTGTGCTATGAATGACGTAAGTCTTCTCCCTCCCTCCCTCTCTTCCTCCCTCCCTCCCGTACTTCTGTGCCGTCCGTCCCTGCCATCCGTACCTCCTTCCCACCCTTCAACGTCCGTCCCTCCCTCCCCGCACGTCTCTCGCGGCGATCGTGTGTGGCTGACCCGCCCCTTCCCCTCCCCCATTCCCTTATAGACATGAAGAAGGATGTCGTCCTGTGCATTATCTTGCGTTGCGATGACGACGTCTGTTAATGTTTATTGCTATGACGTAGAATGACGGAAGCCATAATATTGTCCATGGCAATGAAGGCGAAAACAGGCAAACAGCGTAACACCACGCACATGCACGCGCAGAGATTTATGTTTCATTATATTATTAATTAATATAATACAACACTACTTATCAGTAGTGTTGTATTATATTCTTGACGGGTGTTATCTGTCAGCTACGATGGCTAATTGCAGTTGATGCACTGGACACCGACAATGTTGCTCTACCATTAGGGAAATGAACTGTAGACTCAATGCATCACAGCCATATTAGATTAATGATAAGTGCGAATAAGAGAATGACCCGATCAGAGTCAATTGATGGACAGGCTAAATAGACCGGCCAATGCTGATTGAGTCGATGTGGACCGGTACATGAGTTTGGCTGAGGAGTTTGTGTGAACCATTGAGCTGGTGAGACCTGCCCGTGGTTATCCATGTGAGCCAGACAAATAGTAATTGGCTGGTAGGTCAGCAACTACCAGCTGGAAGAGTGAGGTTATAAATGATGTAATGCAGATGGCTCAGTCCTTGCTCTTCTGGTGGTTCTTATTGTGATTCTTCTGATGGTTCTCTCAAGTGCCAGTCCCAAGCCTGGATGAAGGAGGGCGACGCTAATGATCTTTGTTATCACAGTGTCGTTAAACTGAAACTACTCTGATGTTTCTTATTGTGGTTCAGTGTGATTCTCGTTAACGATAACGGTAACGAAATATCGGTAACGAAACTAAAATGATTTCGTTAACGATAACTATAACTGTAGCTACAAACTATCATTAACTATATTAATAATAATCACCACAATTTATATGGCGCCGTAACACCTCCATACCGTTACAAGGGCGCCCATTGTTTCTCAGCTATAGTAAACTTATTAAGCCTGTGCTTGTTCTCCGTTTGTTGGAGAACTATAACTATAACGAAAACGACACTAACGAAAATTCATCGTTATTTTCGTTACAAGAAATAAAAATAAAAATTTACAATATCGACAAACATGAGCATGTGAAAATGAGCTACAACTAATAGCTTATGTAAACCCGGATTTTGGATTTGTGAATTAACCCAGTAGTAGGGGCCTAGTGGCGCATTTAATTAAATTTACTCATTTTGTAAACGTTTCTATAGCAATTGCGACCCAAGTTGACTAGTACAAATTCGCAAAATTCGTAGTCATAGTAATCTTGTAGTGAAAATGTCTATAAAGATCTTGAGCGGCCGCAAGCGTGTAATTGCTGTCTGGTGTCATTCAAGTACGAATCAGTCATAAATAAATGTTCAGCGATGTTGGTGTTATTGAGTTGAAGTTTTGTGGCCGGTGTCACGATATAAAGTCTCCCCCGAAACAGAGTCTCCCCTGGCTGAAACAGAGTCTCCCCCGGAGGCTATGTATCGGAACAAGGTCTCCCCCATTGAAATAGAATCTCCCCTATCTACGATACAAGGTCTCCTCCTTACTAAAATCGCCCCCTCTATTTTCGGTGGTTTTTCTATATAATTTTAAATAGAATGTAATGCGTAAGCTTACATTTTCTTAAGTAAATGATTTTCAAGTCTATTAGTTGAATTTGACATCAAATAAATACGAAATGAAATAATAGAATTATGAAATAATTGTTTTATAATAGCAAATGTGGCACGTAAAATTACCACTAGTATGTCGAGCGCGCTTAAATATGCTATGTCATTAAAACGCAGTGGAGAGATTACACAGTACATACATTATTATATAATTAAGAAAATGGCTCTCACTACAAGTAGATTTTTACGGGTGCCAGTTAGCATTGGTTTCTGAAAATTCTGTGATCAGTAATTCTTATCCATTCACTAATTAATGCTGTATTCTTTATGCCAACTAGCTTCACGCTGATTCTTCTAAGGTTCAACCTACCACTGAAATTGTTTGCGATATTGGTTGTTCAACATTATTAGCATAAGATTATCAGGCCAGATAATTAGCTATACAATTCTGAAGTAACGCATGCGAATAACTACAACTCTACTGGCTTCACAAAATTATGGGCAGTAGGCTACCCACTAGATAATTATCGCAGGGAACCAAACCTATTTAGTATTGATATGGCAATATCAATTAAAAAGCATTGTAGTCCATGAAGCCAGTACAGGCTTAAGATGAAGACTACTGAGCTTTAGTTGAACCACGGAATTATTCGGCTTAGAACGGAATTTGCGCACGCAGGTGACAAAAGCTGAACAAAACTGATTGGTCGACTCTTAAGGTGCAGACCAACAGAAATTATTCGTAGCTCAAGTTTATTTCTTCATAGTCTTAGATGATCTCAACGGATTCGATATTAGTTAGTATATATTCACTATAAGTTGCATTAATAAGTATTACCCTTGTGAAACAGTTCAAAATTATTTTCATGGATAAGACTGAATGTTTAGCACATTACCAAAAAAGCATGTCCAGCAGAATATTCTAAAGATAAGAAACGTTTAGTTTTTAATTGTGCTACTTTATGTCAGTATGGGCTTATGACTGTAAACTTGTGTCTATAATTAAATTTGAAAAGATTTCAATATTTTAAATTTCTCAATTTCTTATTAAACCAAACTAATAAAAATAAAATAATTTTTGTAGATTAATGTTACTTAGTGTTTACTGATAAAGTTGTGTTATTTGCTGATTAAACTTAATTAGTTTAAACAAAGTTTTTAATTTTAAAATGCAGTACGAGATGTAAGAAAGTCAAGTTATTTTATCTTTCGCTTTTTCCGTTTTTCGGTTTTTTATTTCTTTGAAAAACGACGTTTTCACCATTTTTATTCAGTTTCACCGTTTTAACAACTGTGGTGTATTCTATCTTGCATTGAAATAAACTCTCCCCGGGTAGACTTTATTTCAACGGTGGAGATGAAATATTCTCTCCCCGGAGACTTCGTTTCAGAATAGTCTCCGGGGGGGGGGAAGAATCTGTTTCGAAATAGAGTCTCCGGGGGGAAACTTTTAGGGGAGACTGTCACGGGACACCAGCTCGTAGTCGATAAAAACACGACTAATCTACTCATTCATCATCATCCACCTACATACAAATAAGTCTGCGCTGCAGGGAGTGATAGAAAGAGGTGCATAGAAGGGAACTCGGCGAAGACAATCAAACCTTGTGAGATATTAGGGCCCAGTGTGCAGTAAAATTAACAGACTCAACTGTGCCAATGGCTGTGTTTTTCAATGTGTGGTGATTTGTGCGGGCTCTACAACGTCTCTCTTTGTTTCTAGGTATCATTATCTAGAAATATATCTCTGTGTCGTGTATAAGATCTGCTTCAAACAGCCGTGCTGCTAATGCAATATTTCATATAACGAGACTGAGGAATAATACATTTAGATTGAATGTTGTTACAGCTTATATAATTTATTCTTTATTTTTCAAAGTGAAAACAATAATTAAAAACAGGGTATCAGATCACTCTGCAATGACTATCCCTCATTATCAGAATTGATGAATTTGTAGCATCAAGGTTAAAGTGTATTAGGCCTACTAAAGCTGAATGCACCCATTCGTCAAAGCCTTTCGAAGCTCTAAGGAAATTGTGTAACGGGTCGTAATATACACAGCTCCTGCGTCTCTAGGCAATTTCGTTTAGACATAATTATTGTAGCTATAAGTAGTAACCAAAATAAAAATCCAGTAACTATCACTCTAACTATAACGAAAAAATAATACTAACTATAACTGTAGCTATAACTAAAATAGGAAATCATTAACTGTAACTGTAACTAAAATAAAATCTGTAAGGAGAATAACACTGTTGTGTTTCTTGCTGTGATTCTTTTTATGGTTCTGTGTGGTTCTGGGATCTTCTGGTGATGGCTGTTAGTGATGGCTACTCTTGGTTCTTCTGGTGGTTCTTCTGGTGGTTCTTCTGGTGGTTCTTCTGATAAGATATGAGAAGAATATTCTGTAACTGACCAATTGCTAATCGCATTTTGGTGTACAGACATGGTAATAAACATACTTCATCCACTGAGCTGATCAAACCATGTGGATCTTCTGGTGATGGCTGCTAGCGATGGCAATTCTTGTGCTTCCTGGCGGTGATAAGGTTTATGGTGATTGATGGATGTCGTTGGATAGATGGAAATAGTGTTGAGGAAGCCATAGAGTATTAAGACGCAGTTAACGACTTCTGCTAGCTAAGAAGGTTTAGCAGTATGCGATCTTGATGGGAAAAAGCCACAAAAGAAATAGCGTGCGAGATGGCTGTCCGGTTTGTTTAGATTCAAAGATATCAGCCATCTGGCGTGTTTCGTTGAGCGGCAAAAGATTCGTTACCGTCCGGTCTTAAGCTAACATGTATGTCTGGTAGGTTTGAATGGTTTATTATCCACCTTATATTTGTCAGTTGCTCAGTGTACTAGACCCCAACGCAGTTAGGCAAAGGTGACGCCTTTCCACTCAATCACCCGTTAGCATGAGGGAAGAGTTGCTAGAGGACGGATGATGAAACAGGTAAGCATTTGAGATGGACAGTGATCTGGTGCTACATAATTGGTAGATGAAAACATCGGTTGATCGGTTGATTAGACATCACAAGAGTCAACAGATTGGATTAGCTGGAATTAGGATGAACGCGTTAATCGAGTCGCCTTTGAGTGAAGCTGATTGATTGTGACAAAGTCTCTTTGATAATAATTGTTATGGCTTCCGAAATCCATGTCTGTCGATGCCATTCGTTTCGCCTGCGATGGACCACAACACGCTGCGACATCGTTAGGCGAACAAATAGTCGACCCACTAAAAGCAATCGCTGTTTATGCATCCAATTAAATCCTTTGGGTTCTAAACTTATGTATCCGTGACCCATGTGTAGGCTGTATGTTGGGATCTACGTGCGTTCGGGATCTCGGCAGTGGGACTTCCATTGATATCTAAGCATTGCTTGCGCAGTAATGCATGTTTTGTTTATGATGAACTCTGACTATTCTTGTAGACTAATGTAGGCAGCGCTCTTAATTGTGAGGCATATTACAGGCGCTAAACTGAATGTCTACCTAAGTACTGTATTTATAATACTCTTTGGCATCATATTTAATTCCAATGAAACAATCGGAAATGACGCGTTTAGTTGTTTCAGATTTGAATAAATAGGCCTATGCATTTGTGAGTGAGCGGACTTTGTTTGCTTCCACTGTGTGGCATGTTTCGTTGATTATACTGACCGAAGGTAGGCCTACATTGTATGTCCGTATGCAGCGCTTTTCAGAGGATGTCATAAGCGCTGTAATTCAGTATGAAAAACTCCCACTTTTATTTGGATCGGATCGACCAGGTTGAAACTACTCATGGTGGAATGCAGGGTCGTCGTACCAGGATGACACCGAAGACACCGACGATCCAGGGCAATGTCCTGCTTTGGAGAGCTACGTGGCTCTAGGCAAGCTTGCCTTTTATTTTGTTATTGGAATATCTATCGTGTGTTTCCTCGAGCGCCAGAGACCGGGAAGACCAATAACCAGACGACCACACAAACTACATGCAATCATGGGCGCCCGCGGGTTTTTTGCGCAAAAGGTTGTTTTTTAACGACGCCGTCATAACGACGATGAGGAGGGGCAAAACACAGTGGTCACGGTTATATAGAGGAAAGCGCAATGAGTTGTGATTGGAGGAGTCCCGCACGATGTCATAACATATAATCATCATAATTATAGAAAACGACATGGGTACGATGTAGATATAATTAGAATTTTTTTAATTCTTACTTAAAGTTACATTTATCAGTTTCACTTTGTGTATCATAGTGTCATTAGTGCTTTAGTGCGAAGAATTTCGTTAAACACCAAAGTATAGCTGTTAAGAAATAGGTGTCAATTTTCCAGGGGGGAGGGCAAGTGCCCCCTCTTGCCCTATGTGCGGGCGCCCATGCATGCAATGTACATGTCACGGTACTCGAATTCTGTTCGTGTAGCTGAGCATTACTGAAGTGCTAAAGCATGTTCCCATCTCTAGGAGAGAATTTTGATCTTATTTTCATTTCTCCAACCAACTCTTTGGCGACACTTCGTGATTTCTTTCTGTAACTAAATATCTAAGACTTTTCCAACTTAGTTTAAACTCGGCTAAAAACATTTTTACACTTTTCAGTAGGCCCTAATTTTTCTGTAGGAATTCCGATGTCACTTAATCGCTAAACTTACCAAATAATTCGAACTCTAGTTATTTGATCAAATTGCTCGCAACATTTTCTGTTTAGGTCAATCTGTGACCTCACTGGTCACGTTAACCTAAGCTACCTCTGACTCAACAGCGCCACTGATGTGTTGGATGGCCAATCACAGGTGACTTCACTTGTCTTGGACGAGAAGAAGTAACTTGATTACTACAAAGGGCAGACTGTGGTGACTCTTATAGCAGTATTAGTTGCCGATTTATTCGGTGCTGCTCTATCAAAAATATAGTACTTGACATCGCTTCGAATATGTTCGTCCTGGTCTCTTGCCTGTGTTATTTCGGTCTAACTTAAGACATAGCTATTGTCAGCTGGCCTATCCGACATAGACCATCGCTTGTGTCCTTAGGGTGACGTTCTCCGTATACTTACCTGAATACGACTTAGCTGTGGCGCGCCATCGGTTGACGTCTTATGATTTTTATATCGGCGCTATAGAAGTTGCTAATTATATATTTAGCGTTTTTGACAATCACGAATGTGTTCCATGCTGTACCTGGATTGTTATGGTCATATAAAGTCATTTATTCTGTGGCCAATTTGAATAACCACTGTACTTACGATAAAGGAGACAGTTAGGCCTAAATCCTTTTGGCTCATCCTGTCATAGACAAATTTGGAATCGTCTGAGGGGATCTTTAGACGATAAGGATTGTGACAGCTTAAAATCGTTTCAAGAGCCCAACATCTACAGCGGCTCTAAATATTTAAAAGTCCCTGCGGTCTCACCGTTGGCAAAGTCCATAAGTTCTCTGCAACAACACTCGCTTGCCATTTATAATGCATGTGTGAACTTCTGTCAAGATTCTAATTTTTCAGAACGAAGTTTCAAAGGATGAGAGGAGTTTAACGATGATGACTTTTACAGCAAGAGTAGAAGCTAAAGAAGCTCCCACTATTCTTTAACCAACAACGAAGGGACTGCATGATTTTGTATTGCGAGAGACAGAAAGATTGGCTTATTTGAGGAGTTTGAATGCATGAATAAGGGCTCGAATTATAAAAGCGATCCAGAACAGTTGACATTAATTATGTACAGGCGCAATGAATAAGTTATAGTTAATGGTTTTAACTTTTAAGCCAAATAAAATATGTGCATTAATATGCGTATACCATTCCGAAATGATTATAGCACGTGTATACTGCATTCTCCAATGTATATGTGTTAAACAGCAAAAGCTTCATCAGTATCTTAAAACGAGGATATGCTGAATAAATTCTTAAATTTGAACTAAGGAAATCAGTTAAGTCTTACGGTGAGAAAATCCTAAATATTAGTATATTGTGGCAACATTTTCAATAAAACTTACTTACAGCTCATGTAATCTAATACGAAGTTGTAGAGACACGTTTTACTACTTTGATCTTTTGGAAGGCTCTACTAACCGTCTAGCAATACACACTGCAATGTAAAGCTGCATTCGGTTGCATATACGTGGGCGCTAACTTTCCCAGTCAGGGCCTTAGAAACCTTACGAAACCATATCTATAGGGTTTTAGTATAATTAGCTCTCATCTGTCTCTTCCTGTCTTCACGACCGCCACTTTCTGTGTGTGTGTGCCTGTACGTGTCTATATCTGTGTCTGTCAATGTCTTTATGTTCTGTCTTGTGGCTTTTGGGAGGCAGTCGACCGTCTAATGAGCTTGTTGTCGGATAGATTGTCAAGAGATATTGTTGGAAACTGAAGTGTATGAATAGATACGTCAGGAGAACTGACCGGCGAATAGAAGGAGGAGGATCTGAAGAGGAGCTGAAGAAAGCGTCAGATCATTAGCTGCGACAGATTGAGCAACGGAGGAGCAATGGAGAGCTGAAGACCTGGAGATGCACATCAAGTCCAGACAACGATGGAGACTGACGTAATTAACAGGGACAACGACGACGACGACAACGACGACGAGTCAGTCTTAGTCTCTTGTCATCGTATGTACGAATGCAAGCCATAAGTCGACACATAACATGCAGAGGGAGCGAAAGAGACAGAAATAAACCAACCATCCAACTGTCAACCGTCCAACTAACCATCAACCAATCCAACCAACTATACCTGCAGTCTAATCAGTCTCATCCAGACAATCTAACGAACCATACAAACAAACATCCAGCGAACGAAACCGACCATCATCCAAGTATCCAACCAGGGAGCCAAGTAACCAACCATTCAACTAACCAATCGACCAATGCACAGGCAATCAACCAGTCAGTGTCTTTTTTAGTAAAAGCATTAAATAGAGCAAAGAATTTAATAGAGCAATGTAAATTCTACTCGCACTTTCGTGCTTGTTTTTCGATTTCAAGCAGAATTTTAATTCCGTTCTATGATAAGAATGAAATCTTTCTATATAATAATATTTATTCTTTAATTAAGCGCCTGACAAACGCACTGCACTGTACATGAACATGTTATGACGATTAATCAATTCACAAGAACACAAATTACAGAAGACATAAATCAAAGTTGCAGTCAATCAAGGCGCAAGCTCATTGTACTTATTAGGGAATGAAGGCATGAGCTAAACCCAGAGGGCCTTACGGGAATCGAACCAAGTCCGTAAAACTTTAGGCAAGGGTGTTATTCATTATACTCTCCCCTCCCTAATATTGACCACCAGACGACCACAAATGTCCAGGCCAAATGGCCTCAGCCGCTCAAAGCAACTCCGGTCATTAAAAGAGAATAACAAGCCACGTCACACATTTCGTGTGTCGCCCATAAAACAGCGGAATTTCTTTAGCGCCAGGTGTTTATAAATGCAATGATTTCCAGGTAATCTTTTCCAAATGACAGACATCATTCATCCATCGCCCAGAATTCGTATATTCTTTCCTTATAGCTTCAGCATATTCATTATGCACGTTTATATGTATGTCTAAGCATGTGCGTAATTTAGGTATGTGTGTGTACATGTACAATTGTACATACATACTTATGCATGCATAAATACATACATTACACATATACACTCATACATGAATAACTATATTATATAACTAAATATTATTTATGTAGTCCATACATACATGTGTGTAACTTGTGCATGTATTCATACATACATACATACATACATACATACATACATACAAACATACATACATACATACATACATACATACATACATACATACATACATACATACATACATACATACATACATACATACATACATACACTAACACACATATAGTGGATACCTGCATTCATGCGTGCGTACAAGGAAGCGGGGTCCGGTGACGTTCTAAGCCTGTCATTTGCCTGTGTGGCCGGAGAGAGAAATGAAGAAAGTGAGGTGCAGCAGAGCGAAAGAGAGGAACGGAAGAAGGGAGGAGTGAGGACAGATGCGCATACAAACATACGGCATGCCACTTACTGGATCAAGCAAAGGCAGCTGAGAGGTATGGTTCACTGGATCAAACCATGGGCTACTTTTGAGTTGGAACAGGCATGCCTCCGAGATATTGCAGCTATTTGAGGTCTTAGGGAGAGTTATAATCATGCAAGGATGACTCCGGGATCACGATCAGTGGAGAACGGGGTGGGTAGAAGAGATTGGGGAGTGTAGAAATGGATGGGGAAAGTAGAGGTGGAGGTCGAGAGTCCAGCACACTGTAGGAGCTTAGACGAAAGGTCAACCCAGATGAGCTTGTATTTGTCAGAGTTAAGTTTGAGGCGCAAATATAGCATGATGTCATCCATGCAGGCACAAAGTCTATTTTTAGCATCTGCAGCCTCGCTTCTGTTGGGTATCATCTGTATGGAGGTGGATTTCTATACCATGACGAGAGGCAATGGCTGACTGTGCACGATAGAGGATAACGCTATTAGTTAATTATGATGTCTTGTACGAAATAACGCGGCATACTGCTGCGTAAATCATAAATGTTGTGTTCTTCAATTGAACTAAATTTCTTCTTTTCATGAACGTCGGTCACCCCGCAGTAACGTAGACCTACAGTTTATACTAATTTATACTTCACGTCGATTATAATAGGCTAACTTTCTTTGGTGGAGGCCTAACTTCAACTCAGATATATGCAGTTAGGCCCTATATATATATATATATATATAGGGCCATATATATATATAGGGCCATATATATATATATATATATATATATATATATTACTACATGCATTAAATCTTACCTGAACAAGTCCAGAGTCTTTGTACTATACAAATATATATTAGATAAAGACAAATCCAGGCAAAATATAGGACACTACGTATCGTCTGCTAACGATTCACCCGCGTCATCATTACAGCGTGTTCATAAAATGGGCTGACGATATTTACATAAAAAATATTATGGAAAACATTTTGAAATTCATTTTTACACAAGCATAAGGCCTAGATCGTCTTCTGGCTCAGAAGCAATCTTATTTTGAGCAAAAATATTATCCGTTGGTGTGAGCAACTGAAATTCCGTCTTATGACCGGAGCGCCTAGCCTTTGTAAGTCCACTTCAATGTCGTTTATCATAATGACAGCTGCTGGAATAAAATGCCATCTGTGTGATTTAATGACCGTCATCATCTATCCGTTGTAATTTTACATTTCAAAGCAAACGCAAGCACTTTAAAGTGTTATGCTGCCATTTTATAGGCCGAGCGATGACTACGAAAAAAGGCTTCTCTTTCGATAGGTCAGTAAGAGCTGATGACGTTCATCCGTCGACCTTAAAATTGTTCTCACAGTTTCGGCAGTCACTTCGAAGAAATCGCAAGTTAGAAAGCTAACACAAGAAGAAGAAAGACGAAGAGCAGTCCCTGAAGCAGGCATGGGTATGAAATATTAGTGGATTCAGTCCTGTCCCTCGTCGTCTCATCTTCCCACCGACAGTGTATGATCAGTGTACTCATTATAGCTGAGTTTGCTAGGGGTGCACACGGAGTAGAAATCTAGAACCAAATTTCTGTCCAATCGGGAATTGAACTCCCAGCCTCTCGATTGGCAATCTAGCACGCTCACCGCTACACAATCGAGCACCCCAGAACGCTATTAACATGCCCAAATCTAAAATTAATTTGGATCTCTTGAATTCCTCTTAAAGATACATATCATGTGCATCATAGCGTGCAAGTCATAACGGTCAAGACATGCACCATAGCACCATTGCACCTGATAGGACATTATTATGGAGCCTGCGTTTATTACATCCATATATGACCCTTGAGGAAATTCCTATAATGCGCTGTCGATATAATTTGCGTTTACAATGATATTTTAGAGTGAATCACAGAATTTGACAGGGATTTTAAGTGGGTCAGAATAGATTCACTTGGTGGTAGAACCATAATCAGGAATGATACTCTCGATCGATTATTCATTTCGGAGCCAGGATGCTATACCACAGTAAAGATCCTTGACTCCACCATAAAGACCGACCATAAGGCAATTGTGGCTCTGCCTCATGGAACAGTGCGCTCCAGAAGCAAGACTCTGAACAAGGCTCAATTCCGTCGCCGTTCACCTAATCAGAATGCCAATCTACTACGCAGCCTTGTGGAAGTGGACCTTTCTGAGCTCTTTTCCTCCTCCGACCCGCAACAAGCCTGGGGCATATTTTATGGAGAGGCATTGGGTAGACTTGACAACATCTACCCATTGCGTACGATCACAATGTCATCCGCTGATCCCTACTTCCTCAATCCCGAAGCTAAATATCTGCTCCGGAAAAAGAACAGGCTGATGCGGGCCGGAAGAGTTGAGGAGGCCTCTTCCATGGCCCGACGCGTGGGTATCCTCATTGAGCGGGTTACTAAGCGACACCTAGCTGATATCGATCATAGCAAGGGACCTGAGGAGCTTTGGCGTCGAGTGGGTCAGATAACTCGTGGGCGACCAGCATCCACAACGAGCCAGCTTACGGCTGACTGCCTAAATGACCACTATGCTGCCGTTTCCACAGTCTGTCCACAGATACCTGCTACGAACAGCCTCTCCTCCGTCAAACTGCGGCAACCAACCTGCCATTCATCACTGAGATAAGAATGTTCCACCTGCTAGATCATCTGAGTCACACAGCTGATGGAGCTGATCGTCTTCCAGCCTGGTACCTGCGTCTTGCAGCACCCTTCTACTCTGGAGCCATTGCCCATCTGGTCAACCTCTCGCTGGGTGTCTCCCACGTTCCCATTCAGTGGAAAATCGCGGTAATCCATCCAGTAGCCAAAGTGCCTGCACCATCAGCCCCAGCCGATTACCGTCCGATTTCAGTTACCCCAGTCCTATCAAGGCTGGTGGAACGAGAGTTGGTGCAGCGGTACATCTATCCAGCGCTGGAAGAACAACCGATGGCCGGCCTTCTTGACGATCAGTACGCCTTCAGACCGACCGGTTCAACAACTTCCGCCGTAATTTCCATTCTGCACCATGTCACTTCACTCCTCAAGGATAATAACCATGTCTCAATTATATCATTGAATTTCTCTAAAGCTTTTGACACGGTCCGTCATTCAACCCTAGCGTGCAAGCTTTCAAGTCTGGATATACCTGATACTATATACAATTGGATTCTCAACTTTTTCAAGGACAGAGGGCACGTTACCGTACGCGATTCCAGGGGAGGCTGTCCTTAGCCAGGTCCATCAACGCAAGTATCGTCCAGGGATCGGGGATTGGACCATCCAATTACATCGTCAACGCCTCTGACCTAAAAGCACAACATTCCAAGAACCGCATCGTAAAGTACGCTGATGATACGTACTTATTAATCGGGGCGTCGATGCGTGACACAATCGGAGAAGAACTACAAGCTGTAACACGCTGGGCCACCCTGAACAACCTTCGACTGAACAGTGACAAGACAAAAGAAATGATAGTCCTGCGTCGAACTGGTGGACCTATCCCGGAGCCCGTTGATGGACTGACTCGAGTCTCGACGCTGAAGATTCTTGGAGTCACCCTTCGGTCAGACCTTCGTGTCACTTCTCATGTGGATGAGATCTTGGCTGCCAGCTCTGGATCGCTTCATGCATTGCGCATCCTGAGATCACATGGATTGCCGCCATTGGCCCTGCAAGAGGTGACTCGAGCCACCACAGTGGCTAGAATAATGTATGCTGCTCCTTCCTGGTGGGGTTTCACTTCTGCAGAAGATCGAGCTAGAGTTGAAAGATTTCTGAGAAGATTACGAAGAACGGGGTATCTCAAGGATGATTCTCCCACGGCAGAGGATATGGCCAAACATGCTGACGAACGTCTCTTGGCTGCCGTCATCAGATGTAACCACCATGTACTTCGAGGGCTATTTCCTCCTGTTGTTACCATCAAATATCATCTACGACCCCGTCCACATAACTACACATTGCCTCCGAAAGACGATAGACAGTTTATCCCCAGAGTCCTATATAGAAGCTCTCTTGGTGATATAGGCTAACCTAACATTGTATGACTAAAAACACTACACTCATTTTAAAATTTTCTATTAGGCTACTATCATGTATCAGATAGCGGTGTGTCTACCTGTTTCATACCAATAAACGAATATATTATTATGATAATAACCAGTCCTTCTTAGCTTTTCATAAAAACTGTGTCAGTGTTAACTAAGACAGAACTATCATGCAACCCATTTTACAAGGCTACAATTCGTGCACTGTAAAATTTCCGCTCTAATGTTCCTTTCACTGTTCTGACTAATTTATACCTACATGTATGGCCTCGAGTAGCCTTGTTTAGGATTGATATATAGGACCTCTCCCACCGCATGCACTGCCAACCTTGCAATGGCCAGCCAATTCATAAGTCTCATCTGCTCCTACTCTTCTCTAGTATTGTTAGACTACATCATTCCATACCTTTCTGCATCCATAGTTCACACCCTTGTAACCCAAAGCACTTTGGTAGCTCTGTTTTGTACTTTCTCCAGAATAGTAACGAAATTAGGTTATGTGACAGCGGACACCAGTTTCGACAGATCGCTTAATCATTACTGCATGAGGATAAATGCTGTCTCTTGAAAACCATTGTATGTAGTTATTATGATCTGATGTTACTGTAAACACTTCACAGCTTAAGAATTAAGCGGTTTGAAACAATGTAATACAAATGACACATGTGAAACGGTCTAAAATAGAAGCCAATGCTTTCAAACCTTATTATTATTAATATTGTTATTATTATTATTATTTTTATTATAAACAACATTTATTATATCCATAAATGAACATCAGCACTAAAAGCAACAATGAATTATAAAGCAGTCACTGTTGTCTAAAATGAACATCAAAATGTCGTTATTGTTGCATCTCCACTCGGTCTGGCTCCGCTAAAGTGCCACGGAAAGCCACCGAGTTGAAACGCTGGACAGAGAGACATTATCATTATTTTTTTATCATCATCATCATCATCATCATCATCATCATCATCATCATCATCATCATCATCATCATCATCATCATCATTAGTGTCATCATCATCATCATCATCATCATCATCATCATCATCATCATCATCATCATCATCATCATCATCATCATCATCATCATCATCATCATCATCATCATCATCATCATCATCATCATCATCATCATCATCATCATCATCATCATCATCATCATCATCATCATCATCATCATCATCATCATCTGTGCATTCGCCCATAAACACGTTTACTGAGATCACAATGCCGACCGACCGACCGACCGACCGACCGACCGACCGACCGACCGACCGACCGACCGACCGACGACCGACCGACCGACCGACCGACCGACCGACCGACCGACCGACCGACCGACCGACCGACCGACCGACCGACCGACCGACCGACCGACCGACCGACCGACCGACCGACCGACCGACCGACCGACCGACCGACCGACCGACCGACCGACCGACCGACCGACCGACCGACCGACCGACCGACCGACCGACCGACCGACCGACCGACCGACCGACCGACCGACCGACCGACCGACCGAATATCCGTCGACGGTAAGGCCAGATGGTCTGAGGACCAGAAGAGAGTGGCAAAGTATGTCTGTCAGATTCAAATGTTTTCGTCCAGTTTTCCAATTGAGTAGACCAAACCCATCATCAATCGACGACAGTCCTCTTTGTCTGTTGCTTATACACTCCCTGTCGACATTTTCTCTCTGTATCTGTATCCTTCTGTATCTGTCTTCTTATAAGCCACATTTTCTTTGAGTCTCCATGTTTATTCTGAGTCTCCGTATCTGTGCATGTATGTATGTCTGTCTATATGTCTGTCTGCATGGATGGATGGATTGACAGATGGATGAATGGATGGTTGGATGGATTGACGGATGAGTTAACGGATAAATGGATGGATGGATGGATGGATGGATGGATAGATAGATAGGTGGATGGATGGATGAATGGATTGACGGATGGATGGATGAAAGGATGGATAGAAAGCAAGTCGTTGACTGAGATGGTCTCTTCCTGTACTCATTTGGTCAGCGACAGAAGTCGTTGTTCTGAGTTGTCTCTGCAAACACATGCAAAGCAGTCGTGCGTTTCATCGGAAGCTGAACTGAGCGGAGGTCGGCGTTCATCGGCGATGAATGCAGCGCTTTAAAAATAATGATATTTGCAAAACTTGAGGCTTTATATAAACGTAGAATCAGATTCGCCTCTATATTATAAGACTGAGTGCAACCGACCAGTTTTATGATAACTCTTGTCGTTGCACGAAATACCTAGAATTATGACCATGGCCATCATAGTGTACGATGAGAAGCAATGCGATCTGATGTGCTATAATAAGACAACCGCATGGCTTCAAAGCAGCGTTTCTTTATTTGCTTTTGGCTTGAGATTGATTTTATTCCTCATTAAACTCGGTCCAATTAATCATTCGAAACGTCACTGACCAGATCTTTACTTATACGCTAAGGATTGCTTGCTCTGAATACGCAATGGATATTTACGCAGGAAAACTTGCATTTAACCGTCACGAATAAATAATCACGATCGTAATCTAGAAATTAGCTAAAGCGTTACTTAAAACTAAGCGCAGGGCACCAGCTTATTTACGAGGGCTGCGTCTTGCATAGGAGATGTCCAGAGATACACACATATTGCTTAGCACTCTGTGGGCTATACGCGTTGGCTGAATGACTACAAACCAATCGCTTTGAATTGTCTCACTGAAGCAATTCTGTCGAAACAAACAGGTTACAATCAAGTTGACTTAAGCTGACTTAATCATTCGCTGTCCTAATTGCATTCCTAGCTTATAGAAACGCAGACTGTAATATTGTGTTGTGATATGTTGCGATTACTTTTCACTTAGTCCGCTTCTTTAGTTAGTAAAATGTCAACCGTTGGGAAATAATGGACCACGATAGACATTTTCTGTCTTATTTTGTAGCCTTAAAAATGCCTCTGTAATTATAAATGTTTTCGAAAGACGGCTGAGCGACTAAATTGGGAGGAACGCGAGCAACTGATGAGTTAAAGATATATCCTATATATATATATATATATATATATATATATATATATATATATATATATATATATATATATATATATATATTATATTATACAAAGATTTTAGGAGAAGAATCTTTTGATAGAGCCAAGACACAGTCTTGTCACAATTATCTTAATTAAATATATGTATATATATATATATATATATATATATATATATATATATATATATATATATATTTGTGTATGCTTATATTACAGACTCGCATGCAATATTTAAGTCGATCTATTGCATGTATGTGTATATGTATATGTATATACTATGCGTGGGTGTAGGCCTATATATGTGTTTTCTATATATAAGCGTATGAATGCATGTATGTGTGCATGCATGTTTGTACGTCTACATGTATATATAAACGTATATATATATTATGGGTATGTAGTTACATGCATAATGCATATATATATATATATATATATTAGTACAGTAGAATTTGAGCGACGTCGGTGCTGCCTCAGTAGGCGCCTACACTGCATGCGTAGGCGCCAACTGGTTTGACAGCAGCTGTTACATGCATGTGTGTCTATAGTTTCATCTGCTGCAGCTGAGTTCTCTGCGTGCAGAGACAGACCGTGCGACTATTCTGCTGCTGACAACTTGAGACACAGCACCTGACAGTGTCGTCGATCCTTCGCTCAACACTGAAAAGGAAGAATGACGGAAGAATGGATATTCTGAACAATAGGATTCTCTGTAAGTCGTTTTCCAAACAAAACTCTGGTCTTTTCTTGTTTCAAACGTCATGAACATTTAGCCTAAACAGCATCTTCTGTGTTATATATCAAAGTTATTTTATAAAGAACTGGAATAATCAGTTGGTTCTGAAAAATAGTTAGTATTGTTCATTTAAATTCGCTAAAGGGTTATATAGTGGCAAATTTATATGAACGATACTAACTGTTTCTAAGAACCAACCGATTATTTCGCTTTTTAATAATAGTATACCTTATGAAGACAAATCAGATATTTAGTCCTGCAAATAATACATTCATGTGGAAAGCTATTGACAAATGTTTAAAAGTGATATTTCAGTCTGGTATGATTTGTTATCTCGTAGAATATGGCTATAGGACTATATTTAGTCGGTCTACTTGCTCTGGCTGCTCATCTTATCCATTGAAATATTAACCTATTCTTGTAATATTTTGAATGTTTGGCCCAGTTGTGAATTTCTAGCCGAATATTAGTCCATAGAAAAATAGTTTAGCCTTGTGGTACATTTTTCTGTGGCTAAATTTATTGCTCATTTAGTCCGGTAAATAATTTATTCATTCCGGTGGAATATTCAATAATATTCAATTCCAACAACATTTAATTAAAAAGCGAAATTGCTTTATCGAGTTGAATATTCATTGGTTTTGACGAAAAGCCTACTGAATCATGCACTGAAAATAGATCGGTTGCACATTCTTCATCTTCAATCCATCCTTCTCCTTCTTTCTTACGAGGGACAGAGAGAGGCTGATTAGCCCAATAAAGAAGTGACAATTTTAGGGAGGGGACATGGAAACAAAACCATTGATTAACTGTTTCCGAGCATTGTTCGACGATCTTTTGACTAAAATTGTAGATGGATGGTGAATGTAGGTAGGTCTCACGGGCATAAATGGCTCTTAAATAGCATTTACTGATATTCCGGTCGAAAAGAAGCACTGCTCCATGATTACAGTAAATGCATATGTTGGTATCTGGCGGAAGGCCACAGATGGTGTCCTCTGCTTGTCATGGATAATCAGCCAAGAACGATCAAAATGAGTCGCTGAGTTCATTTAGGCGTCGTCTGAATAAACGTGTCCTATATAGTACAGAAACACCGAATGAGACTGATTGGGCGCAGTTCAAAAGTAGGCCTAAACTGATTTGAGCGGAACCTAAACTGGAAAACATTGAATCTTCTCAGAACTATGAATTGGTCCTCATTGATGCGGATGGCACGTAGTGTGGAGGATGAATGGATGGCCTGATGAATGGAGGGACTGGAGGGCGTTCTCATTCAGAGGCAAATTGCAATCAGTGGAACCATTAAGACGACGAATACTAAAGTCGTAAACAGGCGAAATGCCACTGCAGGGTTCAACTGGACGTCATATGTGTGTGTACTCGCAGCTCAGAGTAGGAGAGAAGCGGTCGAAGAGGTCGAGGAAGACAGCGAAATGAATGAGAATGCAGGACGAAGAATAATGCAAAGAGGAGGAGGAGGAGGAGGAGGAGGTTAAGATGACAGAATGAAGATGAAGAGGAAGATAAAGATGAGGATGAATGAAATGCGACGAAGAAAAGGGGAGGAGGAGGATGAGCAGAAGAAGGAGGAGGATGAGGCTGTTGAAGAGACTTTGAGGAGGCTGAAAGGAAGGTCAAAACTACGATGATTTGTGAGTAAACTATGAGTAATATAGAAGAAAGAGAATACGAGAAAGAAGGATTTGGCTGTCATCAAAAGGGAAAGATGAATATGAACGGAGGAGGGTGTAAACGGCGAATGAGAAAGAAAACGAGTTTTATGAAGAATAGTTTTTAAAACGCCTTATCATATAATTTGGTATGAGTATGTCGAGTATGTATGTATGCATGTATAATAATAATAATGATAATAATAAGTCTAAGTCCCTGAGGGATCATGTGTACCTCGGGGCATTTAAAATAATAATAATAATAATAATATTTGTTATTAATTTAAACTGTCAAATATGCAGTAAGATTACATGATATATATAATAGTAGTAATAGACGGTTACAAATTGAACAGGAGTGGAATTTAACTGTATGGTAGCCTTCAAGGCGCTCATCTGTCCTACTGCTCATTCTACCAACGCCACCTAGCGAATGGAAGGCTGAGTTAACCTTATGGGGCTAGCGGGTATCGAACCCGCGTTTTACTGATCTGTGTGCCACAATGTTACCATTCAACCATATCCCTGTATGTATGTATGTATGTTTGTATCTGGCTATTTGCAACGTGCCTTTTAAGAAGCTCATAGCGGTGCTTAACATGGCCATCTAACATGTCTAAAAAGGTTCGTCTTAAGATGGCTTGAAAATGTTTCTTGAGCTGTTTGTGATTAAATAGTTCTTAATTTTAATGGATGACTGTTTGAGGTGAATTGATTGGTCAATGCACGAGAAAGCATTCAGTGCGACCACATTGTTATACGGAAGCAGGTGATGAACAGGTCTTCACGAGCCATTCAATGCAATGGCTATCGACTAAGTTGACGGGAAACAGAAATGCAGAGCTCCGTGTTGTAGTCATGTGTGCACCGACCATCGAAGATCAGCCCATGGGGAGGATTTTAAGGTAATTATGTCCTCAACAGGAAGCCAGTGCAGCGTGTCTCGCATTTAGCTTGAAACATGTGAGAATTTTGGCAGGCTGTAGACAATTCGGGCAGTGCAGTGAAGAATGGACTGAAGCTGTCGTATTCGGAATTTCGGCAGGCCTGCGAGGACAGCGTTGCAATAGTCTATAGGCGAGTCAGAATGAAGGAGTGGACGAGAATCGCAGCGGCGTCGAATGATAAATCTGGTCGTACGATTATAACCTGACACACTTGATAAAAAAACATGACCTGCAAAGAGAGCTGGTATTCGTTATCATAACTTATTCGTTATCATAGCTTAAGCCTTAATCCAGAAACACTCCAAGGTCCCAGACAACACGCTTCCCTTCCCAATCTGGAATGCAGCCGCAATATCTTCCCTATCACTCATTGTGCGCTTGTTTTATGCCCAGTCATATAAATTCTGTCTATCCCTAATTAAGTCTGATCCGATTTTAAGACATCCAGGTCTGAACTGTCATAACGACGCAAGCCTCTGTCTTGAACTGCAGACGGTTGACAGACGGGTGTGTCAGACGAGTGGCACGTTAAGCGCAACTGGACGTCATCAGCATACAGATGAACACGGGCTCCAACAGAGCAATGAACCTTGGCCAGATCGACCATATACAGACTGAGCTCTATAGAACACTATATATATTCGTTTATTCTAATTCAAGCTGACAAACCGCAGAACGATTACATAAAACAGTAGGAACACACGATTACAAATTAAAGAAGAGTCGATTTTATAGCCGTATGGCAGCCTGTTAGGCGCCGATTCGTCCTACTGTTACTCATTTTATTATCGCTACTAGGGTATACTAGGGAGTGGAAGGCTGAGTCAACCTCAAGGGGTTAGCGGGTATTGAACCCGCGTCCTCCTGTTCTTCGTGGCTGCATATCACTATTCAACTTCCCAATCTGGAAGTAAACTGTCCGAACCAATAGTAACCCTAATTGTTCGCCCATCCAGAAAGGAGCGAAGACACTCCACCGATAACTTCATATGAGATGTTAAATTTGGTCAGCAGGCTGTTCTTCTACCATATCAAGTGCTAACGTCCAGAATTCCGCTCAGCGTCATGTCGTCTGATGTCAATGGAGTCACAGACATCACAGATACATGTATGTCTCAGAAGAACTGTCTCTATTGAATGGCCTTTTCGAAATCCGGGTTGTGGCTTTGGTATTAGGTTGCAGGATTTCAAACATCTTTACAGCTGCGGCACAACTACTTTCTCGATGGTCTTAGATATAAACGTCACATTTTTCATGTTATCCGGGTCTATTCTAGGCTTCTTGCACTGGCTTTTGACTCTCCAGCAGACACCCCTCAGCCAGAGATGAATTGCAGAGAGGACCAGAAATGGCAGCAGCTCATTAATAAACTCATTCAACAAGAATATCGGGATGGGGTTAAACGTGCATGGGATGGGGTCAAACGTGCATGGGATGGAGTCAAACGTGCATGGGATGGGGTGAAACGTGCATGGGATGGGGTGAAACGTGCATGCTGTTGTCTTGTGCCCAGTCATATAAATTCTGACAGAAGAAGCGATCTTAATTCAACGTCTGTCACTTTTGCGAATGCATGGAAACGGATTTAGGTGTTGGAGTGCTCTGTTGGAGCCGAGTCCTCCGAATCGCTGAGGACATCTGAAGCTTTCTTTATCAAGTGTCGAAGGTACTCCTCTGACGAGAAGGTAGGACCTCGAGAGTCCCGAGGTCTGCCCAAGATGGCTGACAGAACATTCAAGGGCCACCGACCATCGTTGGAGTCACGAGCAGTGGAGTGGATGGAGTGTGGGAATGGGATGTTGTGCGTTAACAGAGGCCACAACGATTGACCTACTGGTGACAAGGTCCTGAGTAGAAACAGTTATGCGTTGAAGCAGGCCGCAGATATGGACGACCTGCCTCCCACCTGCTCTGCCCATCAGCATTCCGGGTCTTCTTCCACGTGAATGTTCAAGTCACCCGTAATCACTAGTTGTCTGTTTTATGTTGCCAGTGTTTCCAGAAGGGTGTTAAATTTCTGGATGAACGTCGCAGAAGGTGGCAGCGATAGATTGACCCACAGCGATAACCCTTCGCCTCCATTATCTGTCGTGAGGCGGTATAGGAGTCCTTGCGTGGCAGGTTAATGATATTGAAACCGGATGGAGCTGATCTTACGAGCGCAACATCATTAGCAGACAGCGACCAAATCGTCCAAGTTATGGCTGTTAATGGCTTTCGACACGGAAGTGCATTAGTAGAGTGCATGCATACATTTTCCTATAGCTGTATACGCATAACTGTGTGTGTATATTTCTAAAGCGGCATCCTCCTGCGCAGACCCGCCATGGCACTCGCTGTAACCAGTGTCTAAGATATAATATTATATCTTTCTATTTGACACAAGGCAGAAAAACAAAAACAAAATTTAAAAAACTTAATTTTTCCATTAGAGACACAAGCTCTATTTGCTACTATTCACAATGAGACCGATACTTGAAAAAACCACAATTAAACACAACCAGAAAGTCTTCTTGGAGAAGAAGAGAATTAGCAAAGACAACCAAGACAAGCCTATACAAGACGATTATACAACCGGTTTTACTATATACATACAGATCGGAATGTTAGACAAAGCGAAAACAAGATGAGAACAGAATTCCTAAAGCAGAAATGCATGAGTTGGCTGTGGAAGATCGCAGAGGGATCTCAAAGACTACAGAGATGATGATGATGTAAGACAGTCATTAGGTAACAACTCTTCTAGACAGAGTCGTTCAACGAAGACTCCGATGGTTTGGACATGTAGAGAGAATGCCAGGTTGTCAGAATCTCACGCAGTGTACTACACGCAAAATTCAGAGGAAATAGAAACAGAGGCAGGTTAAGACTACATTGAGACTACATTTGATAGATAATACAAATGAAGAAGACGTCACGTGGATTAACGCTAACGGGAGCAATGGACTTGACAAAAAACGAATGACAATGGAGATCTTTTATTCGTATCCATCTCCGCCAAATGACTGGCGTCAGGCAAACTGATGTACTTACATATACTTACGGATGTACTTAACTTGTCCGGTCAGTTTGTGCGCTTGAACCTAATTCTTTCTGATCCCGAACCGAAATCAACTGCTCTGCAAATGGCTCAGACATTGTAGCTTACTGTCAACCGTTTCTGTTTAGCTAGGTAAGAATATATATATATATATATATATATATACATATACATATAATAAGTATTGAGTACTGTGTATGCGTGTACGAATGCACATATGAATATATGTATCTAGACGCTTAATTGTTATAGCGCCTATTGGGTATCTCACAAAAGTGCTGTGTGTCTAAAATTATGTTGTCAAATTCACTAAGATATAATTAATCAATAGACGAAACACTCAGATGACTAAAGGAGTCACCAGTGGCGAGCCCCCGCAGGCACGTAGAGCCCAACTAATGGATTTCCAACCAGAGCTGAAAGTAGACACCATATTCGAAGTTCCTGGACTCGATCAGATTTAATAAAAAATAAGCTAGCACAAGACGCGCCTCGGATCAGTTGCTCTAGAAGCGGCGCTATACAAATTTCTGATTGCAGCGCAAATACAATGCAGGTATATACATAGATATCTATATATAGGCTAAGTAAGTAAGTAAGTATATTCTTTATTAAACCAATTGCATATCCGCACTTTGGTGTACATACATTTATACAGAGTATAACATTCTGTTTGTAAACGATCTGCGTGTGAGATTGTCCGCTTGTGGAATAAAACGGTCATGTAATCTCGGGCGCAGGCATACTGTATATTATACGTACGCAGATAACACTGTGTTTGTATAGCATACAGGCCCCTATGGACATTTAATGTACTTTATTGATACCTAGAAGTTCCTCTGTATACACTATAACTTGGTGAATCCAGTTGCTCTTAGTTCCTGCCTGTTCGCCCACCTTCTTGTGCCTGCAGTTGAGTCTGCGCCAGAGACGGATCGAAAGCCAGAGACGACGGATGATATTATCATCTCCTGTTTTCTGGTTTCCACGCACAGTCAGTTCTTGTGCGTCATCGCTGCCAAATTGACCGAGTGTCGTTCGGTCGTTCGCCTTCGCCAGATGGCACACTAGGGCGCCATCTAACGGACACTTCCCTACGAATCCTGTCAACTCCAGAGTAACGACTGCAGTGCGAATAGGTGGCGCCATGCAGGATAGCAGCCGCGTATAAGTAATCTAGTAATGGTCCAGTGTCATCGGCAACGCTCAGTAAGAATCTGGTATCATTACTCAGGACGACTCAACATTGCAGACGACCGTTAAGGTTGAGTTAGCGCTTCAAACTATCTCAGTCTATCTTGATCGTAGAGTCAAACCACTAAATCAGAATATTCTCAACTAAATCCTTACACATCGTCACCCACATCAATACACATAGGCCTATGTATAGCCTATGCTTTGCATTACACCAAACTATGACAAATATCTATGACAAAAACTAATCGTTGTTATAGAGAACATTTCAAAAGCGTTATATGTATGTATGTATGTATGTATATATGTATGTATGTATGTATGTATGTATGCACCCATTTATGTATGTATGTATGTATGTATGTATGTATGTATGTATGTAACTATGTATGTATGTAGCCTATGTATGTAAGCATGTATTAGAGCGCTTGTAGAGCGCCCTTTAAGTAACTCACAAGGGCGTATCTGCCGATACAATAGTTTTCTATTTGCCTGGTCTAAAAGAGGAGTCCGTGTAACTATTGGCCTCAAGTGATCTCAGCGTTTGCAATAAGCTTCCTATAGAAATCCGTCTTTCTTCTGCTCACAACGATGCATGTAAATTAACATCGTTTGAAATATACGCCATTACATAATTTGCGAAACAGTATTAAAGAAGCGTTGTTTAAACTCATCATCGTCGTTTTCCGAACCGTTTATGCGTTGCTTTGATTTGTTGTTTTGTTACCACTTCTGCGATAAACACCTAAATTTAGCCATTTTTAAGCGCTATAATGAATGCCCAAAGGCAACGTCGAAGAAGTCTCATCTTCAACGAGGACTTCACACAATAAAGCAAACTGTGTTCAGGGACGCAATACTTATTTGTCTGTCGCGTTCAGAAATAAGCGAGCATTGGTCGGCTGTGAAAAACAAATAGTCTACGATATATCATCGCCGGCGCCTGAACAAATTGCCCGAAGGGTCTTTATGAATGAATTATATGAGATTTACATGCCGGACGTCAATATCTGAATTTGGAGCACTTAGAAGTTTTATGGAGCAAAGGCCAGGAAAGAGATTCGATAGAGGAGCTCAGACCTCTGAGCGCAAATGATTTCTTGTACTGCAAGGGAACGATGTCTGAGAAGAGTCAAAATGGGCCAAAGCTGCAGAAAGTGTTTGCATAGTTTAAGGCAATTACTTTGTTTACGGTAGAACATCGATCTAGTGGGCTGCTGCCAATTAGTAGTTAGGCCTACATTTTTTTATTTCTTGAATCATATCTTCCTCAGATCAAAGCAATTCACACACATCATGGAGTATCAGAAAGGACATCTACTTCCAGGGGACATGCAGCACTGCCGTCTGAGGAATGCTGTAACTTCGCCAGTAATTTTGGGGCTAATCTTAGCCGTTTAGAGCAAGATTAGCCCCAAATATTATTTCGTATTGTTTAAAGATGGAATTTTAAAGAAATTTGAGCTGCATTAAGCAAATAATTTTAATTTATTTAAAGGGATATTTAGACAAATAAAAAGGTTCATTTTAAAGAACATTTTTAAAGAAATTCCTGGCGAATAATTTAGGAACATGTCGGTGGCTTTCCTAAATTTCAAAAATGATTGAGCATCAAGCAACAGACTCACCCAATTTATAGCGTAGCGTCAGACGGGAAAAGAAAGTCATTTTCTGACATAATTTTATCTCATTAGCGACCTGTTCAATTACGACAGCCCTTCAATCGCCGACGTCAAATCTTCCGCACGCTCAAGCTGCTATCGTTAGCAATGATCAATGACATTTGCAACTGAAATTATCGGCTAACATCACTTCATCTTCTTGCGCTCCTTTTGAATACAGTTGCAAGCGACATAAAATTGTAAGTACTTTTAGACAAATTCAGAAAAAAGAATAATCGCTGACGACAGTCGACACGAACGAACGACCACCAATTAGTAGTGTACGCAGGCCTATAAATATTACAAACGTGCCTGGGTATGAAATACTGTAACTGACGTCAGCCCGCATCAGCGATAGCCAAAATAACAAACTTAACCCGATGATACGTCTCGGAAAATATTGATACAAACGCGCGCTTAAAACTTGCGAATCATCAGCGGAAAATTATGCTCACAGATCAAATCTTATTTTCAGATTTGCAATAGGCTAACTACGTATTTTAAAAATGCATCAAAAGCACTTCAAAGCTTTGACTGCTATTATCTCACAATCAATAGGCCCACCTCTAGTTTGAAATAAAGTTATTAGTTCTTTTAAAAGCAAACATGAAACAGACAGAGCAAGGTGTTTTTTAAAACTGCAACAGCAACTAGAAACAGTTTAAAGTTACCATCGTTACTGCATGAAATTTATGAGCAAATCTAAGCAACTTGGAATCAAAACATTGTACAACTTGAAATCAAAACATTTTACTAGCAACTTACAGTTAATGCACTTTAATATAAATATTTTTATTTTAACATCTACAACAAAGTTCAAGAATAAGCTTGGAGATAACTATCCTTATAGTTGTCGACGTTAACTTCAATGACATTGTATTTACAAATCCAACTATTCTCAAGCAACTCTTTTCTCAGATCCCTGCAAATTGTGAAGCGATGGTATCAGAGATGATCCACACAGTAGCCGACTGCCTGATTTTAAAGTTTATCTCAGTCCAAATACGTATGGCCCTCTACTTGGCATTGAATTGTAAGTAATTAGAACTATGTTTGCATAATTTGGCTGACGCCAAAAATAAATTCAAAATCCGAAAGAATGTTTGGTAAGTAAGAATGTTTGGCAAGTAAGAACTCAAGATCATTAACAATTGTGCTGGATTCGACACATCAGCGCCTTGACTACACGGAGGCCAATTTCTGTTTGTGGTCACAACGACGACCTAACTTGGCCACTGGATCCTACAATTTATTTTTATCTATCATATTTTTTTTGTGTTGTTCGATGTTTTTACTACAGCAAAATAACAACCGGAAATGGCTCGTGTAATTTCGGTGCCAGGGAGTTTCTTTATAAGCGGTTGCCATGACACCCAGGACGTTCGTCGACCGGGCTTCTACTTCTCCGATTATTCTCCGTTGGCTCAGCTATGGGACGATGGAAGTGAGACGTCGTCGTCGTCGGAAGGACCGGATGGGAACGAGACCTGCCGACTGCTGGAGTCGCCGCCAGGAGGAGGAGGAGGAGGAGGATCGTATCCGCCGCAGGGCCATGGAACGATCATCGCCTTCATTAAGACATACATCGTCTCCGGAATCTGCGTCTTCGGCATCTTCGGAAATTTACTCACATTTCTCGTTCTATCGAGGAAACGACTCGAGGTGATCATTATCATAACTATGCGTCTATCAGTAATCCTCTGTAAATGATTTCACACCTAGAGATACAGTTCTAAGGTAATTCTAAAGCATGCAGTCCTATACCAATGCACTTACTCAACAATTACGTTCACATCTGGTACTCAATAGATAGTCACTGCTCCAAGTATTAGCCTGGCTATAGACAATACTCAACATGACTGATCCGACAAGAACATCAACAGGAGAACAGTGATGTGAATATTGCAAACCGTCGCTAAATATAGGCCTAGGTATGAATTCTGTCGCTGATGAATTCTCCAATCATAGGCATTTTAAACCTTAATACAACTCTCTTTAAGTAGCTTGTCGCAAATCGTTGGCTACATACATAGTTTACATATGTCAATTCCTTACTGAATGTCAATGGTATATTTTGTTGTTTGAGCCATAGACAGTCGCACAGAGTAGAAGGTTGGAACACTTGCCCCTCCTTGAATTCACATGTGGTTTTGGCCCACAATAGGTCGTGATGACGTGTCCAGGTTTGCATGTTTCGCCTTACACAGAATTTTGCCGGCGACCATGATTTTAAGAACTCTAAGTTAAGAACAGGCGCCCAAAGGAAACGCTGGTTTTCATAAACCATGCAGGAGAAATGGAACCAAACAATTGAAAGTTAGATAATAATTAATCGAAATGAAACCTGCTCGACCAAAGGGAGGCCATCGAACAACGCAGGGTTTGGGTAACACCTCACTGGCGCTTGGACATTTAGGCCGCTAACAACATCTACTTGAAGGCTGCTGTCGATTGGCTTAAATAAATCCTGCTATATACCTTAAATGGTATCCTAGTACAAGATTTAAAAAAAGACCAGGCAAATGGTTTGATTTTTGTGTGGGAAATGAACTTTTCAGTGTGGAACAATTTATTAGGCCCAATGTATTCTTGTACAGGAAGTAAGTAGTAACCAATATAATTATACATCTGTAATTCTGATTTTGATAAACTTTAGAAAATTAGAGATAAACGATGACAATGCTATTTCCTTCCTCGTGTATGGTCTAATCCATTCTAGTCTTCATGTTTTAATCCCGAGCCGTTTTTACAGCGGTTGCTCGCAAAAGACTGGATATTTCCTATGCCAGCGAATCGAATACTGCCTATAGAATCCATATGTTTAGATGATATAAACCAAATTCGACCTGTAGTCGTCATCTGGAAGGTTCAGTTTCAGTGTTGGAAATAAATATTTATGAATCTCGGAAATTTATTTTCCAATATATCTTCTTTATGCTCGCTTGTCTGCTACAGAACTAACGTCACTGTAGGCTTTTTGAATTATGGGGATGATTTTAATCTTTATTAAAGACAGCCGCCTATGCACGCAAGCACTCTTCAGAACCCAAGCGTTTTCTCTAACGCACCAACAGCAGATTTCTTCTTCAAACCGACTGAGTGTTGCTGTTATCCATCACTTAATATATCGTCGTTTTTTCTTTCTCTGCATCGTTTAGCACATTCTTCTACTATACATATACTTGACGACTACAGATACAGATTAAATGCGAAAGATTTAGCTTAATTTAGATTTATGAGCCAAACTTGATCAGATGCGTTGCAGCGCCGCGCCAAAAAGACACTCTATAAACATCTCTTGGTTTGAACATTCACCGAAATTGAAGTGAAGAGGATGAAATGAAATTTAAATAGATAACTAAGCGTCTTTATAAGTTCGCTGATTTATCAAAAATTGCTTTAAAGTCAGAAATAAACCACAAACGTTAAAGCTTAAGATCTGTTTATTTATATACAGTATATGAATTGAAATTTTGATGTAGGTGATTTGTGACGGAGCCGAGCGAAGTGTCCATTTCGGATTGCGCACTTTGGCCGCCACTGATCTCCTACTGTGCATCATTCTCCTACCACACGGTCTTCTAGGAGAGGAGCGAATCGCCTATCCGACCAAGAACTTCGAGCTCATCTACCGTTCCTACAGCGGTGCAGTCATCAACACTTTCATCCTGACAAGCACTTGGCTCACCGTTACCATGGCGACGAGCCGCTACCTGGCCATCTGTCGACCGTTTCGGATGCTTCGCCTGGTGAGTGTCAGCGGAACTAAAGTGACGATCGTCTGCGTCTGTTTGTGTTGCGTCGTCTTCAACGTTCCGCGATTCTTCGAGCACGACATCGAGACTCTGGTCTGCGACGAAGGACGACGCCAGATCTACGTCCAGAACCTCGGGTACCTGACGCAGAACCATCTGGCATCGACGGTCTACGCCTGGATCTACTTCGGCTTCGGCATCGTCTGTCCACTGTCGACGCTCGCTGTCTGCAACATCGGCCTCGTTCGGGCGCTCAGAGAATCATCGCGCATTCGACAGATGTATCGCGTGCCTGCGAAGCACCTGCGCGCCAATCACCGCATCACGACGACCCTCGTCACGATCATCGTAACCTACATTGTGCTCGTCTCTCCGGCGGAACTTCTGCTCTTCGTTCAGAATCAACTTCCGTTGAGCAGTCGTAAGGAATGGCTGGTCGTCGCTGTCAACGTCACCAATGTCCTTCAGACGATCAACTTCTCCTTCAATTTCATCCTCTACGTCGTCCTCAACTTCCACTTCCGTCGAGCAGTCGCTGACCTCATCTGCTGCTGGAAGAGAGGAGGATGGTGCTGGACAACGATGCCGCTGCGGAGATCCAGAGATCCAGTCCACCACAAGGACGTCTTTCTCATTCGCCAGGTGTCCATGAGAACATTCAACACGGTTTTTTGACGCACAGACGCCAGGTGGCGTTAACATACCAGAATTCCTGCTGATTGGCCAGTCGACAATGCTAGGCATAATATAATTGCGCTGTGGCTTTCACAGCCATTCGCTACGTGGCGCAATCATAAGCGAATTCCTAACAGACACACACATGTCACCAACTGCCATGTACTGATCGGAATAGATGAGGAAGGGTTCGTGCTTCTTCGATTTCGTCGACTATTGTTGTAGACAAAGAAGAATAGACCTTTCGATAGATGTACGCTGGTATTCATCTGTCGCAGTGAAAAATATTATTATATACCATAAAGAACAGAATGATGGAATGCCTTGTTCTCCCTGGCAGAGATGCTTATCATGTCACGCGATGGACCAGAAAATGAACATAAATTATGAGTTGTTGTTGTCGTCGGTCGAGGTTCAGACGCCATTCGAAACGAGTTGATTGGAAAATTAAATTATTTCATATATTTTTGTGTTTAGAGAAGACGAGAACAAAGGAAGCGTCGGCTTATTCTTATCATCGCTTGCCTTGAGTCTTGAGATTTAGACCTGCGCATCGGGCAGCACAGCTTCTCCACTCATCTCTGTCCATCGCCAGTCTTCCTGGCGATGGACAGACGCATGTCCCAATGTGACATTCCGACGACACATATTATAAGATCGTCTCTGATTACTTCTGCCCGGTCTCTTTCTTGATCTTCCTTTCCTCCTTTCCTCTTCAGGAATCCAGGTCATCCATGTCAGTCTTCTCTTTCTGAAATATTCTCTTTACATCCTTCCCGTTATGTCCAGTCGCTTCGGTCAGCAAATGCTTGAGTCATCTTTATCTCAAGACTAAAGGCAAGCGATCCACTGTTGTCGTCCGCACCATTATTGTCGTAAAGCAGTGGTCCTGTGAGGCGAAGCGCTACCGTACCATTAAGCGCAGGGCCGTAAAGGACTGTCTTGCCTCACCAAAGATTCTGTCTATGGGCTGCTATGGCGTTCTTAGAGCGCTCACACCTTCAGTTACTTTCATCATACAGTTTCACAAATGATTTTGCTGCTGTTGATAAAGGGTTTTTACCTGGTTTAGTTGCAAAACCACCACTGAACCATCTTTCGTCATCCTAGCTTTGGACATATTTAGGTCAGATAAGTCTTAGTCCTGAGTGGGATGCAGAGTGGGTCAACTCTCGTGGTTTAAATTTGAGACGTATGCCAAGTCACGCAGAGCGACTATAGGGATGGAAAAAGCCAAGGCACAAAGGTTCTTATGTTGCCATGTCTTCTAGACGATTACGCATAAGCATCAAGATTTTAAGCTACATCAAAATCATTTCTATCGTAATTTAATGCGATTCATTCACAATAAGTAACGCAACTTAGCGCAACACGTATAGTTTATTGTAGTTGCAATATTCTAATCTGTTCTAGTCTGCTCTACGTGAGTATTTTGTTTCGCTCGTTGAGAGCTTCTAATAAACGAATTTAAAGTGTTTACCTTAGGGTTGTGTTTCAACCGTGCGCTAAATACAGTTAAATACGTCAACAAATTGAAATCTATGCGCTGTTATCCTGCTATGTTATGTGCTTGGTTACTGAAGAGTGTGCAAGTAAATTCCTGACCTTTTTCCAGGCAGAAATTTTGTTTCTGCTAATGATTGGCTTCCTGTTCAGCAAAACATTTGTTTTCACTTGGGATTCTTAATTTATGAAACATTGAACTCTGGCGAAGCACAATACCGAAAATTAATTCTAATTCCTCAGACTTATTGCTATTAAACAAGTTATCTGATTACTTTAGACTCATAGTCTACCTAAAACTAGAATTGTGCTTGTTGAACGAGTTCTATCGGTTACTAGATGCATATTATGACTCTCGCCCTGTCTCTGTTCGTTCCGTTCGGTGTTTTAAGTCATTTCAATCTCAAGCTAAGACTTGTCTTTTCAAATTGCTTATTCTCCGTAGACTGCTTCTCTGTTTGAGTAAACCGATCTTCTGGATATTACAATTAATATGACTACAGTTGAATTACGTGCGCCGTTGGCGTAGTTTGATGTATTGTGCACTAGACACCGGCGCCATAGAAGTTTGCTAACTAATACTGTATGCTACTGTATCTTAATAGGCCTATGTACATTATGTCAGACACGATAGTGTAGTGGTTAGCAAAGTCAAGAGGTTCGGGCCTTCGGGGTTCAAATCTCAGCCAGGGCAGACATTTGGTTCGAGATTTCTGCTCCACCTGCGCTCCCTATCCAACTCAGCTATACAGTACACTGACCGTACACTGTCGGTGGGAAGATGCGACGGCGAGGAGAGGATTGGCCACCCGCTTTCATATGCCGAGGCTAAGAAAATGAAGTCGCAAGCATTTCGTACCCATAGCTGCCTCAGGGCTGGCTTAAGCGACTGCTCTTCTTTTCTTCTATATATATATATATATATATATATATATATGTCAGATACACATATTATTACTTTACTTAGAAACACATAATGTTGGCGTATCATTTCATAATAGACAGACTCATATATAACTCATTAAACGATGATTGACAACTGCGCTGTGTACATACACGCGCAGTGGCGTATACAACACGCACATGGCTATTAATGGTGTCTGCGTATACATGCACCCATATCGGTATAATATAAATATATCTAGAGAGCGAGAGATGTATAAAGCAGCGAGCGTGTATGGTTTGTTTAGTGGGTAGCCATGGGAAATGGATATGAACAAGCACCTGCCATGGAATATGTGATTTTGCTTTGGCTGGTGGTGGTGGAGGTGCGTTCGTATCTATGGTGAAGTCACGTGCCAATGAAATTCATTGGGTCTGGTGAAGTAGCAGACGAAAGAAGAAAGCCACTCGCCTTCTCTTCATAATGGAAGTCATCGTCGTCCGTTCCTCGGAGAAGAACGGACGCCGCCGCTCGAGAAGTACGAGGAGGAGGAGGAGGAGGACGAGGACGAGGAGGACGAGGACGAGGAGGACGAGGGGAAGGAGGGGCAGTAGAAGGAGGAGGAGCAGGGGCGATCAGGTGCACAGATAGAAGAGAAGGGAGGAACAGCCAAGAGGAATTGCAGGAGGCAGAGGAGGAAGAGAATGGATAAAGTACGAAAGAAAACGGAGGAGGTAAATGGACAGCAGAAAGAGAGAGTGTCAGATGATGAAATGAAAAAGAGAGATAAGGAAAAGATGGGAGACAGATGTAATTAGAAGATGACGGAGGTAAATAAAGTGACAAGGAAAGAAATAGGAAAAACGGAAGAAAAACTAACCAAGGAAAGGAGTTGAAATCAAGAGACAAAGAGGAGATAAGGATAGACTGAAAGAAGTTGGAAGAAAAGAAACAGAAGGCGAGGAGGAAAATCTGAAAAGTGGAAGATATAGAAGAGAATGGAGACAGAGTGAATGACGAATGAAACGAGTAAAAGCACGAGAGAATTAATCGAGTAATGATATCCAGAGAGAAACAATTGGAGTGAAACATCCTCGTTTCACTCTATGTACAGATAAGAACATAACAAAAAAGAGTCTAATGTATGAAAAGAGAAGGAAGAAGAATAAAATAATAATAATAATAATAATCTTAAATAATAATCTTTTCTTTATTAAGCGCCTGACAAACGCACTGCGCTGTACATTTACATGTTATGCAATTGAAACCTTAACTACTAACAGAACAGACAGCCATGTAATACAACGGCGCTAATAGCAGCCTACAAAGCAAATCCGCCCAACGGGGGCTCGAACTCGGTACCTCTCGGTCTCTGTGCCAGCTGTTATCCAAAGCGCCACGGGCCCCCCCCAAATGCAAAGAGGAAGAAGAAGAATTCGAAGAATGCGAAGAAGAATGCGAAGGAGAAGAAAACAAAGTGCGAAGGAGAAGAAGAAGAATGCGAAGAAGAAGAAGATGGAGGACAGGAGGAGGAGGAGGAGGAGGAGGAGGAGGAGGAGGAGGAGGAGGAGGAGGAGGAGGAGGAGGAGGAGAAGGAGAAAGAAGACTATGATAATGACAGTGATGACGACAACGATGATGATGATAAAGATGACGACGAATATTGATGATGATGCCTGTGTAAGAAATCATATAGTGGAGTAGTAATGAATGGTCGTTGTCTATATGAGCGACGCTGAGAGGGTCAGCGGTAAAGGAGCTCTGACCTCCAGGAATGGCGCCAACCTTATGCAGTTCTATGCAAGATTTAGATTCACTTAAGTCTTTTCCCACTTGGTATATTACTCAGAGCCGCATAAACATTCCAAGTGATGTACTGTTATGTGATATACATGTCTGCTTTTATATATATATATAATATATATATATATATGCATGTACAATTGGAATCTGTTTTCGCATGGTAGCGAATAAAGGGGCTGGGGCGATTGCGTGAGACCTTCTTCAGACAAAAGGGTCAGAACTAATGTGAGAGGATCAGGTGTTCAGAGAACAAATGGACTTCCGTCCCCTTCTTCTCTCTGTCCATCTAGTCATCTCTTCCTTTTCTTTTAAACCTCCTCTCTAATTTTTATTCTACTTTTTATTCCACCTTTGCTTCTTCCTCTAATACTAATGTAGGCCATTATGTAAATAACGAATCTGAGAGAACAAAACCATCACAAGCACCACCACCAAAACAAAAGAGCACCACCACAAACGCTATCGGCACCACATCCAGCACTGCCATCATCAGCACCACCATTTCGTCGTTCACCTGGTCGACCTCCGCCTGATCCACCTCGTCCATCTCTAATCTAATCTAATCACTTCTATAACGCCGTTATCATAAGGACACTATATCAGATGAAATCGCAAGCCTTTGGAGAAGACAGTCGCTATATAATTTTGTCAGAACCTACAGAAACAGGTTAAGGTGTGTAGGCAACTTGAAAGAATTGTCTTAAGTTGAGACTTGAGTGAAGTCCAAAGACCAGCTATTGAGAACACCTGGGAGCCAGAGCAGCTTTGGTACGAGGTACAACAATCATCGAAGTTTCCGTGAATAAATCGCTACGTTTGCAATTATAAAGAAAGAACAAAGAGTAGCGATAGGTAGTCTGTATTGAATGTAATGTTTTGTGGACTATAATACAGAATTGAAACTGAACTCTTTGCCAAGGCAATGAATGCAAGGTGGGTTTGATATATTGGTATTTAGTGGTCGTTTGGCTCTAGCCAGAGAATTTTGAGCCTTTTGTTGCTTGTGCAAATCAATCCTAATGATGTGAGTTACAATAATCAAGTCTGATGGAAAACAGGGCATTTTCCAGCGAAACAACAACAGTTTGAGAAACACCTGACCGGATTCTACGAATATCCCGCATGTGAACTGATTTTGTCCATATTAATTGAATATTGCCGGAAAGGACATTGTGAAGTCTAAAGTTCTTCCCAAACCACGAGCGCATCTAAAGCGATCAACAAACAATCTCTCCGACCAAATTGATGTGAGTCAGTTAAATTTACGGAGTTGATGCCTTTTGCCCAAGAGAAGGGATTTGGTCTTAAATGTATTCAGCAGAAATTTAAATGTGGAACTAGCAAATAATAGGAATAGTTGGATATTATCGGCATACAGTTGGCATGAGACGGCAATAAGTAAATAGAGAGCCAAATGGAGCTCTGTATAACATAAATAGCCGTACCAGCGCACAATCCTAATGATGTCAAATATTCAATTAATATTCAACAATTTGGGGCACCACACTTGAAGACAGTGGGCGCAGAATTCTAATGATTGATGCGAATTGATTGATCATGAGAATGCAGGTAAGATAAGTGCCAACCGAGAGCAGGACCAGAAATGACAAACCAATGTTCGAGGCAGTGAACGAGAATGTCACGATTAACAGTACCAAAGCGGCAGAAAGCCTAAGTCAAGCGGAACGATGGCAGTTTGTTTCCATTTGTCGTTTGTAGCTGATTGTGAACAGAAAGCAGTTCAGGTGAATGGTATTTACCGTATGTAGATGTAAAATGAAGTCACAAGTTAGTGGAGAAGAAGTTACAGCTCAAGCAATTATAGGCAATTAGCAACAACTTTCTCCAACATTTAAAAAATGTAATTCAGGGTAGATACGGAATGAAAAACCGTCAGGAGACAGAGATGATTTTTCAGCAGATATTGAACTACGACATATGCAAAACAGACGGAAAAGTTGCGGACCATAATTATTATGGAGGACCTCGACCACTCCGTCCTCTTTCTCGTGCGCCTCTACATTCTCGTCCTCGTCTTCCTCTTACTCCTCGTCTTCTCCTTACTCTCCTTCTTCTATTCTTCCTCTCCCTCTTTCTCCACTCATCCTCTTCCGTTGAATTTTGCTTCTCCTCCTCTTTTCCCTCTTCTGCCTTATAGTCTTCGTCTTTTGATACTGTTGATTGTGACAAACTCGTTCACTGCTTCTGACATTGGTTTATCCCTTCTGCAGGCGTCTGGTCTCATGTGGGTCCCTATGCTTGGCTGAAACCTCGTCTGTTCCTCTTTTTTTCTTATTCTACTATTCATTCTCAGCTTAGTCCTTTCCATTTCTTTATCTCTTTGACTCGCTCTACATCTGCACGCATTTGTCTCTTCTTCCGTTTCTCTGTCATTTTCTGTACATGTGTCATTTCTTTTGTCTGTCTATGCTCGCCTCAATCGGCTTTTTGCTCCTCTTTTATCGTGTTTTCTCTTTTCAGTCCACGTCATCTATTGAATTTCATCGAATCTCTGAACGGCAGATGAACCGCTCGATTACGCAACTGTGGCGGCGGATGGATAAGCGGGAACTACTTTCCTCTGCAGCCGAAGCGACCTCGCAACACATCTGACTCCGCTGGCTGTGAGCACTACACTCGCGGCGCACACTGTGCACGCATTGACATGACCATGAGATATTTGTCCACTGGACACTGGAGCCTGGGGTGGCTTCACCCAGCGCCACAGAGGGGGTGGAGGGTGGGCGAAGAGGAAGAATAGAGCAGACGTCGAATTCGTTCCCGAGTCTCGTGTGTCTGGCCAGATTAAAACTCTTTCATCGTCCACGCTTTACAATTGACCAGCCAAACACGAATTCCGCGAAATAACAACACGTGTCAACACGAATGACTGACCACTGGTCAAACCGAGAAGAATAAAGCCTACCACCAGACGACGACACCACCACACATACCTACACACACCCCATGCGACATTATATATACACGCATCATATAAAATCAATTCGCTACTTCGAATGATGGCGTTGATGGAAATAATATATTATATACATAGGCCCTATGCACTATCAATCAACTCTGCTGCACTTAGCATTATATAAATAATGCAGACAGACAAACAGACGCACGCCCCACAGACAGGATATGAATTTTCTCTCTCTCTTTCTGCCTCTCTCTCTCTCTCTCTCTCTCTCTCTCTCTCTCTCTCTCTCTCTCTCTCTCTCTCTTTCGATCTCTCAGCCCTGTATCTAATATCTCTTCAGAATAACTTAACCACTGTTTTCTGTAGAGCCTCTAACTTAAGCCCCTCGTGCTAGAACCTCAACCTGTCAGCGTCCTGCTTTCTTAGTTGTAGGTCCTTCTATCTGGAAATGGTCTCCCGTTGGAGATAGGCCTGTTACCTAGGGATAATTCATCTACGTTCTACAGGTTCCTTCAAACTTATTTGTATCACCGTGGTTTGACTGGGAGCGCCTCGGAGTAGGCTTCTTGAAGGGTCGCTATATAAATTCATGAAATGAATGAATGAATGAAAGTAAAACTTCTGACCTTTCTCTTCACCTCATTGTTGACATTTTTACTTAATGCAATAGTTTACTACACTCAGAGCCCGTTAGATACTTGGACTTGTTTCATGTTCAATGAATCACGTGGGCAGAAAATAATTCGCAGCTGATTGAAACTTTCGCGTTCCATCAGTTTACACCAATGAGAGTATTGTACTGGTGCAACTGCTAGTTAAACCCGTCTAACAACCGCCTAACACAGCCTGATGCGAGAAAAAACATTTATTGTTATAGGATGTTATATACTTGTTAACTGTGTTTATTAGATGTCTGTACACCAACGTGCGATTAGCAGTTTGGATAATAAAGAATATACTTATTTACGTACTAATACAATTGCAATAAAATTAGGTATAATATAACAGAGGCACTTCCGGCCCGAAATTACACAATCACGATCGAACAGAACAGGTTTCAAACGCCAAGAGAAAGGAGGCAAAGAAGTACAAGAAACTGCTGTGTTGTGTGTAGCTAAGCAAACTATTCCAAAATGGTTGAAGCCTCTATTGAGGCTCTGACTGGCGGCGGGACAACCAGATTTCTTTTCGCAGCCAGTTACACGGACCTACATGAGACCGAGACGCTATTGGCTTCCAAAGACAAAATGGAGCACGATCTGTAAGAAACTTACTCACAGCAGCAAGATCTTAAACTCAATGCTCTTTCTTGCATAGGTAACCAGTGCAGTTCCTCCCGCGTGAAACTGGATATGTGCTGAAACGTAGGCTATCTCAGATCATCCGACACGCATCATTTATCACCGCCAGCAGTTGATTAATGCGGGAAACAGTTAAGCCTACTTAGATAGCATTGTCGTAATCGACTTTGTTACACACATACACAGATACAAACGCACACAATTTTATACATGAGGTAAATCTCCGATCCATTCAGGTTCATTCTACCATTCATCCAAGATGCACTGTAACTGAAAGAAAGAAATTATGGATGCACAACTGGCGACTAAAAATTAGATTTTAGCCATTATGCCGAAGGCGAGGACACCAGGAGAACGGAGTTCCTCTGAGTTCATTTGGATGACATCCAGGCGCTAAGCACGTCCGATGTTTGATGCAAATCCTTTATCAAAATTAATAGATTGTCTCACATTTATGCCTTGTACACAAGCCAGAATTCATCAGCATGCTGATGAACCGCAGCCGTAGATGAAGAAAGGTCCAGACTGCGAGTATAGAGAAGGACATTTAGGTGAAGCCATAAGAGAAACCAAGTGAGACTAAGGATATGTCAGACCGTGTAGAATCAAAACCACTGCTCGAATACATCCAGATTTAATTTAACCAAAAGAGAGCACAACACACGACACCGAACAGTTTCAACAGCGGCTCTATGAGAATACCAATTGGTCAAAGCCAGCAGTCACGTCGTAAAGGGCGACTATAGGGTTAAATGTATCTGATTGGCAAACCCAGGAGGGGAGAATCAGAAAGCATTTTAACACACACAAACTAGCACTTATTAGTTCTCTTCGTACAGAAACAAAAGTCTCCATGCTTCGTTCGTATCTGGTGTGAGCTGTACAGTGTATATGTTCCACATAATATTTCATGTGGTGATCATACTTCTGCTGCTGTCTATCACTATGATCTCTTTTCCTTCCTGTCTCTGTCTCGCTGGTTGCCCCTCTCTATATGTCTGCCTGTGGCGGAGTAAGAGGCGGAATTATTGTGAAGCGATGCTGCAACTGCCTCTCACACGCACATACGCACTAGACGCGCGCCGCCCTGAGCAGAGCCAGACGCCGTTGTTCAGTTGGTGCATGCGCAGTAACACTGGACTGTTGTTAGAAGGAGGCTAACGGAATTCCACTGGTTGTCACTTAATCATCGCGATCTTCGTCGTCGTCGTCGTTGTTGTCATCATCACCAGTCTCGTTGATGACCAGTGCAGTCCCATGAATTAGACCCGGATATAAAGCGAGATTGGGACTCGACGTACATGTAGAGATGTTTGGCGCTGAGGCAAATATCGGGCGATGGCCAATCGGGTTGAGAGTTCTTCAGGGTCAACTGTTCTGAGGATTTCGTCTCCAGAAGAAACGACATCGGAAAAGTCAGTCGTCATACAATCTTCTGATTCTGTGACTTTGTAGCGCCGTGTTGTACAAAAATGACTTAAAATTAAAGTCACATCGAACCAGCTGAGTTGACAGAGAGACAGACAGACAAATGAAACAGGTTTGTCATCACCATTACAACATTACGCTATCTTCAACATTCTAGGTTAGTCTTAATCGGAATCGCAGACTCTGAGTTCTAACAAGTCCAAACGTCTTCTACTACAAGTCTATTAAGACCATTTAAACTAAACGTGATTTATAAACACCTAATGCGATTCCCAAATATCAAGGAAAATCTCCGAACACATTCGATACTGGGACACCTATATACTCAATAGGGAACTGCTTTTATTATTGTTGCATCCAAGGAATTGTATTGTATTGTACTGTATTTTCGTTTATTGATCAACTCTGGCTGTCATAACGCAGCTAGTTACAAGGTTCTTCATCGATAGTCGGCTTGAGTGACTTTGTTGGTTACGACCAAAAACTTCCCCAAGATCAACCCAGACTTGTTGTTGTTAATCCAGAGATTCACGCAATATTAACTTCGAGAAGACAATTATCTAACTCAATCTAGTGATGTTATCGTTAGTGTTAGACTGGCAGCCTCGTGGGCGCACCTCCAAGCCTGAGCGGAAATGACAACGCCTGATTTGTGATGAAATTTTTAAAGTTGAAAACAATAAATTTAGGTCATCAGTTGAAAGCTTTTCTATAAGTGACATAAGTTTAATCTGAAATAAAACTTGGTGCCTACAGTTATTAATCATTTTATGGCAATTGAAGATTACATCAAAGGTTACGCAAAAACAGCCGAGTTCTGCTTAGGCCTATACCGGGTATACCCGTGGACATCGATATTAACCAGCGTTGAAATGGTGCCCATTGCAACACTGACAATCTGTGTCGCTCTATGGATACATTATAGAGACATAGTACATTATCATAGGGACTTCGAACCAGAGCTGGGGGTAAATGCTCCAATCAGAACTGGTCAACCGGAGCAAAGGTAATTTAGCCCCAAACATTTTCAAATGTCACTTGATAAAAAGCGGTGTCCATAATCGTAATCGTACCATATCGTATGATCGTATTCATTGATTAATATAGCGCCTCTCGCAGCATAGGTGAGTTTGCAAATAACGGTTTCCGCATATAATAGTCAGAGATATATTTCGGAGAACTGCCCAGCTGCGCTTTGAAGATCAGAAAGAGGATCTTATAATGAATGCGCGCAGTGATAGGAAGCCAGTGCAAAACTTTGATCATATATGTGGCACCCCGACAATTGCGCGCAGGACAATTGCGCGCCGACAATTGCGCGCCGACAATTGCGCGCCGACAATTGCGCGCGGCCAAAAAACACCAACAATTGCGCGCACCGACAATTGCGCGCACCGTGTAGTATTAAAGGTACTAAAAAGAACTATATGCTAATATAAATAATTTGAATATGATTATTTTATTTCATTCCAGTTATTTTGGATATTTATCCTTCAAGGCGCCGAGCTTACCAATTAGCCTCCCTCCCCCCGTTACTGACCCTACCAAGAGAAGTTTCGAACCTTACACTGCAACCGTTAGAACACAAGGCGCCGAGCTTACCAATTAGCCTCCCTCCCCCCCGGGTTAACGACGGATTGCCAAGCAACAACAATTCTGTTGAGGCGTGGCACAGATCTTTCCAGCAGACAGCAGACTGCCACCATCCCTCTGTCTACAAGCTGGTGGATCAGTTTCGCAAGGAGCAGGATCACGTCGAGCAAATGGTAGAAAGGTTTCGTTCTGGATATCGACAACCAGAGGCTTCGAAGTCGAAATACATGAAACTTAACCGACGCCTGATGGCGCTGACTCCTACCTATCGCACAGTTCCGTTGATTGATTATCTACGCGGAATCGCAAACAATCTTTCCATTTGAACAGTAGAACAGTTTTCTATAGTCAAACAATCTTTCCATTTGAACAGTAGAACAGTTTTCTATAGTAGCCTCACTAACAGTAGCTGAATAGCTGAAACTCTTTCGACATTAATTTTTAAGGTTTTAAATAGTTTAAAAGCTTTAGAAAAGCAAATGAAAATCATTCGAAATAAATTTGAATTGTTCCCTTTTTTGCGCGCAATTGTCGGCGCGCAATTGTCCTGCGCGGAATTTTCTGGTCGCGCAATTGTCGGCGCGCAATTGTCGGCGCGCAATTGTCCTGCGCGCAATTGTCGGGTCACCCATATATGTAGAGATATGCGCAAAACGAGGGTTTCGGCTTACGAGCATCGTAATCTCCAAACGTCTAAAGTGCCACTCGAAAGCCAAGCGTAGGGCACCAGCTTATTCACGAGCGCTGCGTCGAGTCATAGTGGTCGCCTAGAGGGCAGTCCGAAAGAGGTCCGAGTCCGGTTGCCAGAGGGTCAGAGGCAAAGTAGCTGTTGAGGTGGGTGTCGTTTAGGAGAATTGGAAGGTGGAAGATCAAGTGAGTCAGGATAAGAGTTATTGAAGAGGTGAGGCTTCAGTTTTAGGTGGAAGGCCCGAGGGTTGAAGGGTAGAGGAGCCCGAGGCAGATGATAGTGGGTGGTTGGCCATGATGATGGAGGAACCGAAAAAGTGCGGAGTTCAGGAGGCAGATCGTTCCAGAGACGTGGTGCAGCGTTGCATTTGGTTCGGTTGAAGAACTTGAGATGAGTAGTGACCGGGGTCGAGAAAGACTTAGACAGGAGGATGATCGGGTAGAGCGTGTTGGCTGGATGGTGAAGAGTTCGTGGAGATATTTGGGCTGAGAATATTGAAGAGAGTTGTAGGTTAATGACATGACTTTGAAATTCCCTCTGGGAATTTAGCCAATGAAGTGATTTCCGGATGGAGGTGATATGATGTTGCTTCGGCGTTCTGGCGACAGCTCTGGCTAGTGAGTTTTGGATAAATTGCAGATACTTGAGTTGTGTGGATTCAAGGTTGAGGAAAAGGGAATTGCAGTAATCGAGCTTTGAGTGGACAACAAAGGTAGCAATGGTAGAGGCAGTTTTGAAGTCGAGCATAAGCAGGATGTGGCTGAGGTCACGAATTAGCATGAATCAGGAGTGAGAGAAATTGGAAAAGTGGTAACTGAAGGAAAGATGCGGATCAAAAGTAACACCAACATTGAGGACAGGGAATCGCAACCTCCGAAGACACAACAGGCCGAGACAAAGACAGCGATTAATTATTTTTAGCCGTTGACTTTTTAATGTCGTATCTGAAGCATTCAGACGTTGTTAGAACAAGCAGAGACAACCAGGGATGAATAGGCAGCGAATCACACGCGTCTGCAACCAGACACTATATATGTAGGATCCTTATAGGCCTACATGTGTTGATTGTGGAGGAGTTAAAAAGACAAATGATTTATGGAAGGTTTAGGGCAACCTGATGGAAGCGGCTCTAAGTTCTGCAGATGACCGGGATGTGTCTGCCGGAAGAAATGCTGAGAATAATGGAAGACGAACGAAGAAAAGGACACGAAAACAAGCATAGAGATAAGAAAAGTAAGCGGAATTGGATTGGATCCACAGTTTAACGGCAGCTTATGACAACATAGGCCGTTGCCGCCGACAAAGATTAGTTTTGGCATATTACAGCTCTTCGAATAAAAGAGATCGTCGAGTAATGAAGTCAGAAGATGGAACAAGTGCAACTGTCAACTGCCGTCCGAGTATAACAAAGGACTGTAAATTACCCATTCAGACCAATTGAAGACCACTAATGGGCAAAAAGGATGCGTTTTGTAGCAACACACTCCTGAGGATAACATTGAGCGCTACTGAATGGCCTCGGCTGTGAGCGGCGCTATATAAATTACTAATTACATTACATTACATTAATAAAACTGTATAACTCCTAAGAGGAGAATGAATCAACACTTAACGTAGAGAATGGTAACACACAGCAGCGGAGACACAGACTCTGAGCACGGAAGACAGATGCAGAAGACCTAGAGCCATGCAAAGAGTCGTCGGTCTGTAGAAAGTTAAAGTAGACCGTTTGAAGGGCAGAACATAAACAGACGAAGAACTGAAGTTGGTGCAGAGAGAGAAAACGCAGATGTACACAAAATAGAGGAAGACCTGATGCTGAGCTGGATGGATTTTGTAGCAACGCACTCCTGAAGATAACATTGCAATCAAGAATGGAAGAAGGAATTCCGCGAACTATACTACTGGGTTGGATGTTGGATAAAGCAGTCAGAAAGAAAATGATAAGGAACGGAAGAGAAAGACATAATTGTACTTATGAACACCTCTAACTTAGGTCAAGGCAACAAAACAATGTTACCCAGTTGGGTCTATATAGACTTGGCAATATTTAAAGGTGCAATTATGCTTTTTGTATTCCATTAGCCTTCAGGGTTTTAATGTTACCAATTTAGAACGAGTGTTAAAAGTAAAAAATCCGTTGGTCCAATGCCATTTGCGTTTGATTATATCAGACGAAACATTGTAAGTACACATGAACACATTTATGTGTACATCGGCGTCTTTTCTCACTTTGCGATGGCAGGTCGTGTACTTGCAAACGGATCTATGCCTCATTTGGCTTTTCATGATGCTATTTCTAAAAGTTCAGGCTTTAAAGTCGTAATTAACCTATAGCATAATATAGCACAATTAGCTACACTAGAATGCGTACACTAGAATCTTCTACGGTAATGAAGAAGGTAATGTCTTTCACATAACCGGAAGGTTTCACTATTTGCACATTCCATAAGGACTATCCATATTCGTTGTGTGCAAAAAATCTGCTAATTGTATGCTTCACGCTCTATACCATCTATAGGTTCGTCTGAGCTCCTCCTAAAAATCCACGAAGAAACTTAGGCCTAGACATATGTACTATGTAGGCTACTAGCGAAATCAGTTTCCAAGGTTCACACTCTGATTAGGCCTATAAGCATTAAAAGTAAGCCTTTCATTGTCAAGATTTACTGCCTTTAAATACATAATTGCTTCGTCTTGTAAGAGGATAATTCGGTTTCAATCAGGACATATCGGTACCGTAGAATTCGACTCTTTTTCTATGACCTCTTCCTTACTCCACCATTCCAAAAGCATTGCCGACTCCTCTACATGTGACCGAGAAAGCCAATTGTTATAGTGGACTGGCACCGAACTTCTGTTGATCGAACAACACGAACAAAACTGGAATCTTCTTGCTCTCCAAACGAGCTCAAGACTTAAGCTTCTGTCCTGCGCCTGTCTATGTAATGTAATGTAATGTAAATCTTCGAAAATTTCTCAGCGCCCACAAAAGCCACGTCAGGGAGACCAGCTTATTCACCGGCGCTATATCAAATCAGTCCGCAATAGCCAAAACTCCTCTGTTCGTTTCGGTGCCAGGTCAAAATCCGGGGAGGTCAAGCCGAGGAGACAGCATGGTGCTACGGTGGCAGTCGGTGATGATGGTGGTCGTGTGGTGGCGAAGGAGTGGAATCAGGATAGGATATCTTGAAGAGTTCGGTTTTCAGTCGTGAGTGGAAAGTAGAAGAGGAGAGTGCAAGCGGAGGAGAAGTTGAGTTAAGAGGCGAGATAGGAGGATGAGCAAACTGGCGGAGGTCCTTTGGGAGTCCGTTCCAAAGAGCTGGTGCAGCATAGACTAAGGAGCGGTTGCAGAATTTCAGAGAGGATGACACTGGAGGCCGGGATAGAGAAAGGTATGATGATGAGCGAGTAGACCCGGGCGGTTGGATGGTGAATAGCTGGCGAATGTAAGAGGGTTTAGACGTTTGGAGGGCATTGTAGGTAAGAGATACTATTTTGTAATGGATGCGCTGAGGGATTTTAAGCCAATGAAGTGATTTGAGAACAGGGGTTATGTGGTGGTGTTTGGGAGTTTTGGTGACTGCGCGGGCGAGAGCGTTCTGGACTGTTTGCAGGCGTTTGATTTGAGAAGAGTCGATGTTGTAAAAGATGGAATTACAGTAGTCGAGTTTGGAATGAACAATTGAGGTGGCTATTGTGCATGCAGTCTTGTAATCAAGTATTGGGCGCAATCGACGAAGGTCGCGGATGTGCATATAGCAGGTGCGAGATAGCTGGCTGATGTGGTCGGAAAAGGTGAGGTTCTTATCAATGATGATTCCAAGATTGCGGACAGGAGAAGAGTAAGGTGCGGGAGAAGCGAGATCGGTTGGACAAAGATCGGGAGGAAAGGCTAGTTTGTTTAATTGCTCGCGGAGGCCAATAATGAGGAATTCTGTTTTTGAAGGGTTAAGGCAGAGCAGATTAGCGGTCATCCAAGCTGAAATCTGGGTGATTGTGTTGCGTAGATGATTTAATGCGTCTGGAAGGGACTGAGGGGAGAAAGAAATGAAGAGTTGTGTGTCGTCGGCATAGAGGTGATGATCAGTAGAGGATGAGGAAATGAGTTTGCTGAGTGGGGAGGTGTAAAGAATGAACAGCAGAGGACCGAGAACAGAACCTTGAGGAACACCGCAGGTGAGGGTGTGCGGATTTGATGAGTGACCAGCGGCATTGACAGTGAAAGAGCGTGATGAAAGATATGATTTTATCCACAATAGGGCAGTGCCAGAGATTCCGAATGCAGAGGAAAGGCGTTTGATGAGGATAGAATGGTCTATTGTGTCGAAGGCGGCAGAAATGTCTAAGAGGCACAAACAAGAGACTTGTTGACGGCCTATCGCCATGACAAGTTTGTTGTATAGCGAGGCAAGGACAGTTTCGGTAGAGTGATGCTTGGTGTAGGCAGATTGATTTGGGTTTAGAAGATTGTTTGAGGTGAGGTAGGCGTTGAGACGAGAGAGGACAATCCGTTCCGAGAGTTTGGATAAGAAAGAGAGATTTGATATTGGACGGTAGTTGGAGAGGAGTTCTTTGTCAAGGGATGGTTTTTTGAGAAGTGGTTTGACAACAGAGTCTTTGAAAAGTAAAGGAAAAGTTCCAGTCGATAGAGAGAGGTTGATGATTTTGGTTACAGTAGGAACGAGGAGGGTTACACAGTCTTTAAGTAAGGAAGTTGGGATTGGGTCGAGGTCGCATTGTTTGTTTTTAGAGGCTTGAATGAGGGTAGTGATTTCTGCTTCAGTAGCAGGTTCGAAAATGTTGAAAGATGCAGTAGGTGGTAAAGTTGTGTCAGATTCTAGTATAGAGAAGGATGTTCCTCGCAGTTTCTGCAACTTTTGTTTCTGGTGTACATGTATATTAGTTGTAAATACGTTCGTTGTTTTCTTGTGTCGAGTATTTTCCAGCTCATTAAGTAACCATAATTATTTTAGCGCCTTTGAGAGGTTCTTATCAGGTGCTATATGAATTGAATACCCAACTATCCTACGTACGAATATTTCTATTCATGCAGATGGTCCTTCCTATTCTAAAGGTCGGATTGACAATGTGACCGTGGTTTCGCTAGGACCTTTTTTCTTACCACGCAACTACCCCAATATTGAATTTCATCCAGATTATCCAATTCCCCGCTGGCTATGAGAAGTAAATTGATCAGAAATCTTGATAAATATTTGACCAGAGATCAACGAAGAACTCTATTCGTCTGCTTTTCTTCAGACGCCGCCGTGTGCTGAACTCAATCAAAGGCCGACGATGGACGATGGAGTCCGACCGACGACGGCGGCAGCGGCCACGGGCGCATTAGAGACGGATGACCTTTGACCGGCAGGCGCCACCGCCACCGCCACTCCTCCTGCTCCTCCTCCTCATAGACCCTGAACAACGAAGATTCAGCGGCACAGACGAACATTCCGCCAGACAGCTGAGCAGATGTAAGCAATTTTTCGCTGCTCCGTAGTTATTACGCATTAACCGGTGCGTGCTGCTGTAGACTGTTCGCTTCACTCGAACTGTGAACAACAAGGCACAGTTGCTGTTGTTATATACCGCTCTTCTCATCCGTATGTAAGTCAATACTAGGTAGGATATGTACGAAAGGAACCGGAGGAGGCGAATCCACAATTACACTTAAGTCTCTCTCTATAATTTTATTGTTTTTCTTACGCCGACTTTGTTCACACTGTTATTTCTGACCCAACCCCTGGTAGTTACTGGGTTTTAATTTAACGACTACCTTGCCTGGATGGGAGGAATAATATGTGCGCTCCGAGCTACATTGCAGCCTTCTTCGCAGCTCTACTAAAGTCCCTACACATACATGTATACATACATACATACATACATACATACATACATACATACATACATACATACATACATACATACATACATACATACATACATACATACACGCATAATATGCGTTATTATATTATAATAAATTTGTTGTATGTTGAGAATAAGAAAAAAAGGGCGTGGAGCAGAGAGAATATAAACTGCTACCGTCTGAATTGGAGCAGAGAGAATATAAACTGCTACCGTCTGAATTTTCAGCAAAACGGTCAAGATCACAGATTTTATCTGGGGGATGCCGAAACAATACAGAGTTATGGGTGATGCATGACGCTTATTAAGGTTGGGTATTATAACTTAAGTTGGTCCGGAAACAATGCTATGTCCTACCTTAAGCAGAATATCAACAACAGCTGACGTCTTGTGTACAATCTGGTCAATGTTGAATCAATTGGTCCCTCTCTGTGGAATGCTCTTTCTCCTTCTGTTCGCTCTACAGTTCTATCTAGCAGTCTCTCTTCTTCCTTTGCTTTTCTCAAACCCTACTTCTCTTCGAGGGGTTCAGCACACTGGGATCGATTCTGAACGGTTAACCCTACTAGAGGCGCTTTACAAATATTTGAATACAATACAATACAAAAGTACGCCATGAACTATTACAAAAAGAAATTGAGTCTCTTATGAATGTTGAATCTGTCAGATAAAACCCTATTTCAAAACACCATGAAACTAGTCTTGTATTTTAAATTCACTAACAGTAAGTTTTCAACAAACAAGCGGCTTATCATAAAGTAGTTAATGGTCGAACAAAGAAGCATGTGATTGTGGCCAGGAGCAAAATAATTGTATCAGCACCAATAATTAGCTTCCCGAAACGGTCGATTATTTTGCCATCATTCAGACGCCGGGAGCTGGATGGTGGTGGTGGTGGTGGTGGTTGTTGGTTGGTGCCACTTATCATCCAATCTTCAATCTATCTTCTTTTATTGAAGATGATTGAGAAGATTGGGTCATGGAGTTGACATATTATGTGGAGGCAAATTCAGTTTACCTAAACAACAGTCTGGTTTCAGGAGGTTCCATTCCACAGAGTCCTTGTGGCTCGTCCTCTGCACTGATTGCATTCATTTCTCTATGACAGGCGTTGCTTTTGTCCTCATATCTCATCTGGCTGGTCTCTAGTCTGATGAGAACATTATGGATCCTCTGCTTTACATCCCTTTTACCCACGACCTAAGCTATGCCTGTGTTCTTTCATCTCTGGCGGCCGCTCATCAGTATGCCGAAGAAGATCAGGCAGAATGCATTCACGGCCAATTCATAGATGCATTCTTCTTAGTTGATGAAATATTTGAGACATCTAAGGCGCTCTCCTCTTGGATGTCATCTGACCGCCTCTGGCTTAATCTCTATAAATCCAAGCTGCTCTGGCGTCGTAGCCATTGATAGCTCCAAAGGATAGACGTGCAAAAGATAGACGCTCCAATTTTCCCAAGGTATTCTTTTCTCCTTCCGTGAGTGACCCAGATGGACCTTGGACCAGGAATTGACCTCCAAGTATGTAAACACACATAGTCGGCTATGTGCTATTGTAATGCCATCTACGCAGGTCTCTCTCTGGCATTAGCCAACCTTGATCTGTTGTAAACGAAGCTGTTCAGTTAATCGGCAGGACTCCGAAGTTCGATTATATTTATTTATATTTTGGAACTTCCATGCCATCTGTAAGCTTTCGATGGGAATCCGTTGGTTGGTTCCACGTGTGTGCGTGGGCCCGCCAATGGTGACTCTCCTAGCTTATTGGGCATTGTTTTGCTAACTGATGTTATATTTTCGTTCGTACTATAATGACACTTAACATCATAATAGGCTAGCGCAGAGAGCACCTCTGAGTAGGTCTCTTAAAGAGGCGCTATATAAATTCTCAGAATGAATGAATGAATTTCTGCTTATACACGGGATGAGCTGCATTGGTTGGCCATTCGAAGGCGCACCGCAATTAAGGTCTTGCACGTGTGCAACTTTTGGCCTACTGTTCCCCATCCTTACTTTTATACTATGCTCAAAAAGTGCCATGTAGATAGACTGGTTATTACTGAGACCAAACTGGGCAATCAGCAAACAGACTATGTTTGGTTATACAAGTCAACAGTCCGCCGTAAGCAATCTTTTCTAAGACTTTAGAAAAGGGATAAAACAGGAACAGGCAAGTAGTTAGAAACCTGTGATTTGTCATCAGACTAAAAGAATGGCATCATCATCATCATAGTCATTAGTAACTGTTCCAGAATGTGCCTAAGTGCAATGAATTATCAAGTTTTTAGAAAGTAAAGATTAAGTTTTCTTAGAGTAATCCTCTGTATTCATTACTGATTCTAATCGAACCCAGCACTGTACAAGTTTTTAACAGTACATAGTATTAGCTATTCCTCGAGGTAATACAGCGCTGAAGCAACTGGAATGATTTACGTTTGACTTTAAATAGTCATTATGACACTCATGGACAGAGGTAATATGGTGAACAACTGGGACCCAATATTAATGAAGTAGTTAATAAATCAATCACCTATTATTGTTGTTTTCGTTTCTCCGTTTTCCCCGTTGTCGATTTAATCAGTTAACGGTATCGTAAGTGTTTCTGTCAGAGATTAAATTGATACGACGTAACGCTCGTTAATAAGCTGGTGCCCTGCACTTAGCTGCGTTGTAGCGCTTTGTAAATTTGGTGCTTATGATGGCTTGACACCATCTTGACCACGTACGCCGTCATGGCTACCAACTTTGTGGTAAACGTGAATTTTGCTCCAATTTTGACCATAAACATTTGAATTTTGGTTTGTCATAATTCGCGTTTGGCTACAAGCATTGAAGTCCACAGAAAGAAGTGACTTATTATTTCAAATCAAATCAGTTATAATATATATATATATATATATATATATATATTTGGCGCTAATTTAAGGATTCATCAGAGTCAAATTTCTTAGAGTGTTATGAACATTTAGTAAACAACGCACTCGTTCCCAACAAAAAAGATTGGCCAATGTCCTGCGGACCAAAAGCAGAAGCATTTTATGATTAAGCATTTTTGGCCCTTTTCTAAACGCCAGAATCCGCTACTGATGCATGAGATCTACTGTGTGTATGAAATAGAATTGGAACATCAAATGCAAATATTAATTGGATGATTATTGATTAATGTGCGCAGCATTTTGTGTTGTCAATGAAATAATAATTGGAAATTATAACCGATGCCTGCATTTGAATTGACAGTCCATGGTCTGGGAGATTGGGATTGGCGGTGCAGCTGGGAATCCAGTCAGGCGTACAGTAGCAGGAACTGAATAAATATGTTCTAAAGCCAGTCAATCATAGAATATCGAAATACAAATATTAGACTAACGCTGCTGCTCTGCACTCTGCAGCAAACTACAAAAAATGTGTCGGTTTATTAAAGTGCGACAGTGAATAAAACCAGAGAAAACTCATGCTCAGTAAAGCCAACTGCCTGTTCACTCACTGGCGCACCTACCCAAAAGAACCCCAGCTAACCATCCACCAACCCAACTCACGCATTAAACAAGCACAAATCTCGCTCACTCACATGCTCACTCACTCTCTCACGTACTCACGCAGTTTTACTCACTCACTCACTGGATCAGTCGCTCGATCACTCACTCAATCTCTTACTCACTCACAATCATTCATAAAAAAATCACTCAGTCATTCACCACGCTATGTGGCTCCTTCGACTTGAACACTGACTGGAATGGGTAATCAGTACTGGCTTTAAACTGTCGCAAATCATATCTCACTCCCAGCATGCACTCGCAAGACTTGTAACTAGCCTACTCGACCAGGTCATGTGACTGGCTCTGAGGAAGACAGACAAGGACACCAACAAGTGGGCGTCCTTTTTGCATTGCTGGTCCCAGACTCTCTCTGTCTCTATCTCTGTCTCTGTCTATCTCTGTCTCTGCCTCTGCCTCTGTCTCTGTCTCTGTCTGTCAGTCTGTCAGTTTGTCAGTCAGTCAGTCAGTCAGTCTGTGTCTGTGTCTGTGTCTGTGTCAGTCAGTGTCTGTGTCTGTGTCTGTGTCTGTGTCTGTGTCTGTGTCTGTGTCTGTGTCTGTGTCTCTGTCTCTGTCTGTCTGTCTGTCTGTCTGTCTGTCTGTCTGTCTGTCTGTCTGTCTCTCTGTCTGTCTGTCTGTCTGTCTGTCTCTGTCTGTCTGTCTGTCTGTCTGTCTGTCTCTCTCTCTCTCTCTCTCTCTGACACAGCTGCTAGTGGCTTTGCACAGGAATAGACTGTGATCGTGCAACTCTAGTTTCAATACCCGTAGCTGATTTAGATACTGTATTGATTTAGTTGTTCTTGAAGAAAATCAAATATATTTGTCAAGCAGAATTAACAGTCTGTACATAACCTCTCTGTCCCGGAAAAGACCAAGAGACGGCCGCGAATCGTTAAACCAGAATAGAGATTAACCGTGCATGCATGCTGTGCAATAACAAGGATGAGCCTCTGCTTTGTCCAGATCACCAACTTTACATCTATAGCAGAGCTCATGCGCTTTCTTAAACAACCGTGGTCCTACTATGCCATAAATGTGAACTCACTGCATAGTAACAGAAAATGTCACACATTTAGGGGGCCTACGTGACATTGAGCCAGCCAATAATTATTATCAACTTCAACTCATCTTTCTACCGCACACGTCATTTGTACAGGGTGGGCCAGAAGTATTTGTTCAACTTTGAAGGCCTATAACTTAGGCAGTTTAGCAAGTAAGTGTATGCTTAATGCATCAAATTAAAGGTTGTTATATCAGCTATAAGTCCGACAAATTTCATTACGGTAGCTTGCACTACGCGCCATATAATTATTGTGTACCGCACCTACCTTGTTTTCTGACGTAAACAATAATTTCATCATGGCGCCGTTAACAGAAGATGACAGGACTTTGATTCGAATTTTAAGAATTGAAAAACATTTAAATGCATATCAAATGATGAATGAATTTCCTGCTAGAAACTGGAGTAAAAACAATCTCAACCGATTAATTAGACAAATTGACGCGAGTGCAAGTTCTAAACGTAAACCTGTTACTGGCCGTCCTCGTTCGGCACGTACCGCTGACAACATCGCTCGCGTAGCTGAATTGATCTGTAGCCAAGAGGATAATCCAGGCACAAGCAAAAGTCCTCGTGAGATTGAGCGCGAGACAGGAATATCGCGAAGCAGCGTACGGCGTATTGCTAAGAAAGATTTAAATTTAAAAATTTTCCGTCGTCGTGAGGTTCAACAACTGTCAGATGCCGATACTGTAAAACGATTGAATGCCTGCAAGCGACTCAAACTGCGCATGACACCAGAGAAGATCAACAAAACTTGGTTCTCTGACGAGAAAATATTCACTGTCCAAACACCAACAAACAGTCAAAACGACCGTGTCTATGCAAGTGTTAATCACAAACGTGATGTCACACCAGCTCGACTTCTGAAAGGCCGTAAACACTTTACTCAAAGCGTCATGGTTTCAGTGGCTGTCTCCAATCTCGGCAAAACTGCTCCATTCTTTGTGACACCCAAGGCCAAAGTGAACAGCGTGTACTACTATGATGAGGTACTTGGACGTGGATTACTGCCAGATATATGCGTTTGAAGTCTGGAAATGATTTCGTTTTTCAGCAAGACGGAGCTCCCGCTCATCGTTCTCGTCATACCGTGGAGTTGTTGAACGCGAACGTTCCTGAGTTCATCGAACCACATAACTGGCCGCCTAATAGCCCTGACTTAAACCCCGTCGATTACTCAATCTGGGGTGCTTTGCAGCAACGGGTTTATCGTGAACGGATAGTAAACGTCGAGCATCTGAAGCGCGTCATCACTAGTTGCTGGACTGAGCTCAGCCAGGAACTCATCAATGGAGCCATAGATCAATGGGCACGTCGCATTGATGCAGTCATTCGAGCTCGTGGAAGACACATTGAATATTTATTTGATTAAATAATTCTTGGATTTCTTAATGGCTATCAATAATGCAAACTTGCAAAGACTAACTTTCCCAGTATTGTGTTTTGCAAGATAGACGAATTAAAATCATTGTAAACTGATACATATTCAGTACAGTAGTTTTACGCAATTATTATTAAAGCTCATTTAAATTTTTGACCATAGCTGATATAACAACCTTTAATTTGATGCATTAAGCATACACTTACTTGCTAAACTGCCTAAGTTATAGGCCTTCAAAGTTGAACAAATACTTCTGGCCCACCCTGTATATATATAGCACAACATTACAACCGATCGTAATAATTTCAATTAATTAATTATGTGAGCCCTTACCTTACTCGTCACTTGTAATGTTTCTGAAGAAGACTTACAATACCTTGCATGGATTGCTTAATTTCCGGTCCATTGCAAATATCAATCCTTAACCACATTTAGCCTAGTCGACACGCAGAAGTTAATCCATATTCTATAAAGTAAATGCAATGCCACAAATAAAAGCAAAGTAGCAAATTGGCTAAAAATGAACGCAATAGCCTACATTAATGAAGCCATATAAACAGAAATCAAAAACTCAAGCAAACTCTCTTGAGCCTTAATTTATACTTAGCTTACTTACCATTTTTAAATCTGCACAAAGCATCCTTGGAAAGCATGGCACGTCTTTACAAAGACATAAATCATTAATCAGAAATCAGATAGAGCTATAAGCATCAGAAGTTGAGGATCTTTACATAGTTACTGTCTCATTGGATGGTCTGTCACAAAGGGAAAGCGTTATAATATAAAGTGTCATTGTCTGGCCATCACTCGATGCTTTGACTTCAGGCTTTGCGTGGTTTCCACACGTGAAAATTTTGACTTTTAAATCATGCTACCACCAATAAAGTAATTCAAAATATAATAACGAAAAACTGACTGTTTGCTATTTGAACACTTTCAGCTGCTTGGTAATCTGCGTGTCCTCATCTTGCAAGAGGTTCAAACTAAAATCGATTACAATAGACTTCCATCACCCAATACTCAGAATGCATTCGACAGTGATTTGCTTCATCAAGGACTGTATGGCGCTTCTTACGATTTCGCTCGCAGGTGAGAATTCTAATCAAGTAAGACATTATGACATCATTTACTCTCCTCTTCCGGCTTCAGGTATAGACGATATAATATTATAGATGGCTGCCTAGAGCGGTATTTTTCAAGGGACGGCATATTCCAGAAAAATGCATGCTTCCGTCCAAAAATGTCATTTATCAGTAAGGGTGGCATTTTGTCTTTGCCTATAGGACAAAACTGTCAAGGACTGTCAAAGGCCGCCACTGTCTCTTCATTAACTTCTATCTGAAGTCTGTTCTTGTCATTGAAGGATCTTTCGACAGAATTTCTGACAATAGGATACATTTTATGAATAGAACGCAGGCCTGGGGTTTGTTTGACCTATATCAGTTGCTGGGCTGATGAACGCTTTTAATGAACTAATGAATAACTGACCGAATGAATGAATGGACTGGAAATTAGGCAATTTCTACAGTTACGAAGAATGAAGTCCTGCGTTCTGTATATCTTCAATTATTTTGAATTTGCAAAACTTGTTTTAGTCTTTGGTTCATTAGGTCGTTAAGTTATGCAAACACGAGGACACCGTTTTGAAGAATTTAATTCATTTCGAACGATTTGCACCAACCTCTCTTTCCATTGTCTTTTGCTTGAGACTCCAGAATGTCTGCAGGTCATTGTTTCAGTCAAAGCTCAGTCTTAGCTGCCTGTCTCGACTGAATGCGCCTTTCGTCTTAGATGGAAGGATTGAAACGTCAAAAGGACAGGCTGAGACGGATGATTCGATTATATATATATATATATATATAGAGAGAGAGAGAGAGAGAGAGAGAGAGAGAGAGAGAGAGAGAGAGAGAGAGAGAGAGAGAGAGAGAGAGAGAGAGAGAGAGAGAGAGAGAGAGAGAGAGGAGAGAGGAGAGAGAGAGAGAGAGAGAGAGAGAGAGAGAGAGAGAGAGAGAGAGAGAGAGAGAGAGAGAGAGAGAGAGAGAGAGAGAGAGAGAGAGAGAGAGAGAGAGAGAGAGAGAGAGAGAGAGAGAGAGAGAGAGAGAGAGAGAGAGAGAGAGAGAGAAAGAAAGAGAGAGAGAGAGAGAGAGAGAGAGAGAGAGAGAGAGATAAAAGAGAAAGACAAGATAAAAGAGAAAGAGAAAGACAGACAACGAGACAGACAGACAGACCATGAGAGAGAGAGAGAGAGAGAGAGAGAGAGAAGAGAGAATGGAACGATGGAATATCTGATGTGGAAGAGTTGGAGTGGCGTTAACTTAAGCTGTCCCTTGACGAACACTCCACACAAAACAACATGTAACTGAATAAGAGCTGCCATTGGAGACCTCGCGTAGACGATTTTCAGCTCATCACGCTGGCGCCCTATTTCCTACATTACGGCGCAAAATGCATTATGCAGAGGCGCCTGGAAACATGCGTTGCTCTCATCCCTCCCGACGGCAGAGACCATCATCATCATCATGCAAACAGACATAGGCGTCGAATTCACATCTCTACAGCGCCAGACTTCGGATTCGATTATCTCCGCCGGATTCTAACAGCTCTGCGTCCATTTGAGGGCCGTGCTTCGCCCGCACGCTATCTTACGACGGCGGCCGAGGAGACTAATTATTCCGGGAGACGGTCGGGCGGTCCACCCAGTGCCGCAGAGATCGAGCGAGGCAGGGAGTCGCTTGCTTACACTGCAGCAGTAAGGGCGAGAGAGCAGTCATGATCAGCGGAATATACAATTCAGCCGATCATAACACGAAAAGAAATCCGACAAAATAAACTATTAATAATTCATAATTCATATTTAGAATTAAGCACACCGCATCGTTCATTCTTTCGTCCATTCATTCATTTACAATTTTCTTTAATTATTCTTTCATTCTGTCATTAGTTAATTTGTAGACGTTCGCTCATTCATGTGACACAACACCCATCAGCATTTTTTTTATGCCACTTACTCTATATATAATATACAGTTCACTTCATCTCAGGAGAGTGGTCAGAGAACACTGAAAGGCTATAGCATCGTTAACCATCACGTCGCAGCGATGAATCAAATCCAGCAAATGAGTTTTTTTATGCAAATCGGAATAATTTTAAGCGATTTATTTTTAGATGCAGTTTAGGCGGAAATCGATGCAAATTAAAATTCTAAATTACAACAAGTCTCAATTGATTCGCATTCAGAGCAAACGTCCGCACTTCTGTCTATAGAGAGGGTGATTGTGAGATCATGAGCGCTTCTGAGAATTGCTAATTTTTCTATTTTAGAGTAAATATCATCATTTTATAGCAGAGTTTATAGTTTGATTTTAAATAATGTTTATGGAAATTTGAGGAACGCGGAGTAAATTTGTGCATAATAAGGAGTAACTCTGAGCAATCCAGAAACATTGAGCGTGCTATACAAAGTTTAATGCGCCGGTGGATTTTTGCACAAGCGATAATTATAGGCCTTGTAGGTAACGTACCTTTGACCTGCATCTAAACATCAATGACCGCATCATTTAGCTTCAAAGATGTTCAATTTCATTTCGTTTTTCTGACACTGTGTATACTCTGTTTTCGATCTATTATTCTCGTGCTCTTTCTCTGGTGTGAAGCATCGCCTAACTCGTCCTCAGCCTTGTCCTCCTCTCAACAACCTAGACGTGGTTTTAAACCAAAACCTAATCTTCTGCGATCACATCATCCATCCTGCCTGTCTTGCTTCATGTACATCTGCGACCACCTTCGTGCTCCAGAATTCGCCTTCTACTCGACTTACAAAACACATCCATCATCGATGCCAGTCATCCTAATTCAATTCACTGCCCATGAATATGACGACTCTTCTCCCTCTTCATTCTGCCTCGCTGCTCCAGGTCCAGAGACCATCCATCGTTACCTGCTATCTGTCTACCTGCCTGACTTTTTTAGACCCGGACTTGGAACTGGGCCTGACCATGCCTAACTCAATGAATTTTGTTTGACTGTTGACCGCCTTAAATAAGAGGGTTTCTACGCGCTGATAAACCCAGATATTACGATTACTACGCCGTTAAGCCTCAGGTTGTCAATGCAGCCATTATCTTTCATAAGACCTGAAGTAGGCCTAGGTCTGTTTTCTACCCAGTTTCTCTGCGCTTTAAGGCTTAAAGTGATCGCCGTAATTTGTGCTACGCCCTCTGTGTGTGTGCTTGATAGAGCTGTACCGATTAAACGGCCATACGCGTAATCGTGCCGATTATTAGAAGTTAGAACAGTCGGTATAATCGGATATCGGCAGAAATAATCGGTTAATCGGTGCCGATGTCACAATTGTGTTATAATTTAATAAGTTTACTTGAATTATTGCATATTCAAAATTTTTCATCAATTTTCATCTATCGTTTTACGTCCCTTATTATTTACGCATTAAAACATATCCTTAACAACTTCCCAACTTAATTTAAACGTCCACCCTTATAATAGTTGTGACGATAGATTACTGGTTTATGATTCGGAACCGAACAGTTTGACTAAACAAATAATGAAATATTCGGTCTCATAATGGGTATTGGCTGTTTAATAATCGGCTATACGCGGTATCGGTATCGGCAGTTTAGTAATCGGCTATACGCGGTATCGGCATAATCGGCAAAAAGCGATATCGGTACAGCTCTAGTGGTTGAGTATATCTACGGTCTTTGCTTTACAATGTAGTCACAGCAGACGCAATCATCGGTCTGGAGCATAATGGGCGCTTTGGCAATGACCCTGCATTCTCGTTGTCTTAAATAAACAGTACCATGGATCTAGGTATCCCTGGCTGACGTCAATGATTGGAAAATGACGTTAACCATCGAGGTTGAAGTTCCCCAATCCCAAACTCGAATCACACGATGTTGCTTTTCAAATGTCTCCGAACCCATCCCAACCCGAATAGAAGTCTAAACTCTAGAATGACATAATATATCTTGAAGAAACAAATATTCAACCCATCAGATCTAACCAGCCAGCCAATAAACCAGTTACTATCCACCTAAGGAGCAAACCAATCAACTGACCTATCGCATAACCAGCCAACAAATCCACCGATCAACATAGAACCCCGACAAATGAACCAACCAACACAACGAACAACCACAAACCAGCCAAGTATCCAGCCACTCAGCAAGCCCACCAGCCAGCTAGCCACCCTCATAACTATCCAAATAACCAATCAATCATCCTTACAATCAACTTGCCGTCTATGGCTATACACTGCCTATAAAGAGGATTGTATGTATATATAATATGTGCACATACATACTATATATATATATATATAATTATATATCTGCATATTATGAGAGTGCATATATATTATGAAGCGTTGTTTTATCTGTTGACTGGAAGTGCTGCTGCTGTTGGGCGATGGATGCGATGGCCTTAAGTCTGAGGAGGAGATTCTTCTGGATTATCTCTTCACGGACTATAATCCTTCGGCCAGACCTGTCATTAATTCGACGAAGACAGTGGCCGTCAATCTCCAGTTCTCCCTCCTACAGATCCAGGAACTGGTAGGAACAACCTCTTCTGCCTCCTTCTCATTCATCTGTAGACTCATATGAACATAATGTCGACAACACAAACAACGACATATGACATGCATTAGAAACAGAAACCTTTCATTACACAATAAGAGCAATCTAATAAAATTACTACTTTCAACTTAAAGTTGAATCACCACTAGTGCAAATACTAATTCAAAACCCTATGCGTATGTATATACACATTAAAACATGCGTGGAAGCATACACGCATACATATTTACATACATACATATGCATACACACATACGTGCATACCTACTTGCATATATACATACATGCATGCATGCATACCTACATACATGCATAATTGCATATATACATACCTACATATATAAATATTACAATACCTGTTTGAGTGCTAGGAATTTATTGAAAATATTCTGGTTGTGTTAATTATTTCTTAAGCATTGCCAATTTTATTGTGAAAAATTTACCTTTCTTACATCTTCCAATGTTGAATCCAACCTTTTCTCCTCAAAATCCTGTAAAATCTCATATTGGTGAGTCTAACAGTTTAAATCATCCAATGTTGGTACATAAATAATATTTAGTTTGTCGAAGCAGAGATAAAGTGTCATGTTATTCGTATAATTATATGACTATATTATCTGTGGTCTGTCATCACCTAGAGATTTCAGTATCCCAGAACTATAAAATTCACTTGCGTTTCTTTTTTACAATGTCACAATCATTTACGGTTGCATCCAATAACCTCTTATCCTGACTATAGCATCGATTAGTATGAGGATAGTTTTATGCGGTTTTGAACATCCTCCCACATAGATTTGTGCATTTTATGCGATCCTTCAGACATCACCAGGGCAGTTCTTCCTTTGTAATGGCCTACACTTTCAACAGTAGATAAACATAAATACAGATATTCACCTCATAATTGTAGTTTAATGCATATTCTTATCGCTGCGATATGAGGATAGTGATGGCTAAGCCTAAGGCTCCAAGGATTGTCCAATAATCTTGAATGCCTTGATAATTGTAAGGTAGTCATTGTAAGAATTCAGCTTAGGGTGGTTCACAAAAACAAAGTTCAAGCTAGAAACCAAGGCACCCTCTCAGTTTGTTAGACCTGTCAATAGTTTTCTTGAGATAAAATTTCAGCATCTTATTCCAGCTGGAAGATGATGCTCAATGACATAGAAATATTACCATATAGTAGCTGTTCTGTTCTGTTCTCAGCCATCCTCGTTTCGAGGGTCGGCCGCATCATGAATAATATTCCTCCAGCGTCTCCTGTCTTCCGTCAGTCTTATCAATTCCTCCATTGTCAATCCAGTCCATTCCTTTATGTTGCTCAACCAGTTTGTTCTTGGTCTTCCTCTTTTCCGATTTCCCGGCATTGTACCCTGCATGATGTCTTTCTCCAAGCATATTCCCTCTCTTCTCATGATGTGTCCGAAGTAACTAAGTTTTCTTTCTTTTACCGTCTTCAGGAGACTCCTCTCCACTCCTGCCTCCTCCAGCACCCATTCATTTTTCCGCATTTCCGTCCAAGATATATTCATGATCAATCTCAGACACTTCATCTCGAATGCCTCTATTCTTCTCTCCTCCTCCTTCCTCAGTGTCCAACTTTCACAACCATATATAGCCACCGGCCAAACCAGTGCTCTCCATAACTTTATCTTTGTTGTTGTTGTTATGTCATGGCTTTTCCATATCTTTTTAAGGTCTGTAGCCACTGCATACCCCTTTGCCAATCGTATTCGGATCTCTGCACCGCAATCACTGTCTTCGTTGATGGTTGAACCCAAATACGTAAATCTGTCCACCTGCTCCAGTTCCTCCTGATTAATCCTGACTGTACATTTGGTTTCCGTTGTTGTCATAACCTTCGTCTTTCCAATATTAATCTGCATTCCATATTTCTTTCCTATCCTGTCCAGTCTCTCTATCAACATTTGCAATTCTTCTTCCGAGCTTGTTAGTAGTACGATGTCATCGGCGTATTGTAGGTTTGTCAGCCTTCTTCCTCCTATCTGGACTCCTCCATCATATCCTTCTAACGCTTCTCTCATCACTCTTTCTGCTAAGATGTTAAACAAACTTGGTGACAAAACGCATCCCTGTCTCACTCCGCGTCTAACTCTGAATTCCTTCGATAGAGTTCCTGCCACCTTGACTCTTATATTGACCTTGACTCCATATAGTAGCATTAGCGGTAAATCTTGATGTCTCTTGATGTCGTATAACTTGGTCAACAACTCAACATTTGTCTTGGAGATGAGCTTCAAATTGTTTCTGTTGTGTTATACTTACTTACTTACTGGTATTTTGAACAAAGTGTAAAGTTCTTGCTGAAGGTCATGGTGTCTACTTTCTGCGTTTTTGGCAGACATTTTTCATAAGTGAATTTTGCCCATGAAATTTAAGAACTCATATTTAACACTCAAGAGAAATTAGCCTGTGGGACAGTATCCAATGAATCCATGGCCATTCATAATCTTCTGGAGCTGTGGAAACTCACTGACAAGGTTCAAACCTTGAGCTTTGATAACTGTCAACACTGAGCTCTTCAACGGAGTGTGCGTTCTGCTGGAAGACAAGATAGGTCGAGAGCTCCTGTGGTTGGCCTGCCGTCACCATGTGATGATTTTAGCCAAAGTATTCACCTTGTGCTGCGGTCCATCTAATTCACCACATATTCCAGTCTTCCAGACATATAAAGCTGCTTGGGAAAGTTTGATACAGGACTGAATGTCATATCTGGCACTGAACCATATCATGAAACAGCACTCAATTTTCTCAAGAAGTTAACTGAAAGAAAATCAGATTCAGAGATAAGAGGTCAAGAACTCATTTGAGCTGAAAATGGTTGTCTTGGAAGTTAGCCTTCAATAATTCACTGGAGAGCCCTGGGCCAATTCACCATGCAAGTTGGATGTCCAAGTTACTGTATGCCATCAAAATCTACCCTTTTCATGATCAACGTGGTGTATTCAATCTAACGAAGAAGAAAGAAACTCATATTCATGTGCAGCTTTGTTACCCTTCTTTACGCAAAAGCATGGACAAAGGCCTCACTTGCTGCTGAAGATCGTGGACAAGATCTGTCACTTTGGATAAAATCTAGGAAAACACGAGTCAGTTGACTCCTAGATCAGCGTTGCTGCCAGGAAGGCCCTAGAAACCACTAGTGATACCGTTCAGATGAGGCTAAGTCTGGCACTGTTCTCAGACCAACTTCCAGTAACAGATAAGGTGAATATTGTTCACAGAGTAACTGCAAAGCCTGGTGAAAGGAAGGTGAGAGGTGATGCTACGGTACTGAAGGAGGGGGCTTGCCTGGGTGATTTTGCAACCAAATGAAAACTGACACTGCTGTCACACATGAAGATTAGTGATTACTTTCTTACATTTCCACAAGAGAAATGGATCGAGAATGAGGATTACAAACAAGTTAGAGAGAGAATTTAGCAGTTGAGAGTGGTGAACGACACGGCTCAGAGGTGTGTGAAGTTGTTCAAGGAATTCAAACGACTCATCGTGAGTAATGAAGAAGAAAAGCAGTGTCTTCTTCAAGTGGTCGTGGCAAATAAGAATGCTATTTGCCTCACAATAACAACAAAGAAGTCTGTTGTTGACACAGTGCTTGCAGTTTCTAGACGCTAAGACTGTAGCGGATGTTGAAGTCATAAAACCGGAACAATCGACATTCATGGTCAGAACGATGTGTTTTTTAAATTTTTGGGACATTTCCAATTCTTCAAACTTACTGAAATTTTACAGATCAATCTGACTAACTGTTCTACTGCCACATGTGTTGTCAAATTACAGTCAAATTTGATTTATCGTGAAATAAAATACATTTGTACGGGAATGTATGCTCGACGCATTAATTTCCACAATTAGTGTCTTTTTATCGGTATCATGCAAAGTGACACAGTCCGTGAGCACCGTCTTCCCGTTGGAATTAAAAGCTGAAATTGTGTCTCAATAATACTATTGATAGGTCTAACAAACTGAGAGGGTGCCCTGGTTTCTAGCTAGCACTTTGTTTTTGACCATGCATCTGTGAACCACCCTAATACAGCTGCACCGTGCTCTTTACGTCTGAGAAGCGGTACCATTATAGAATATAACATACTGTCGAATTCGGAGAACTCAATATGGCAATCGAGAATACGATGAAAGGTTTTGAGTGTTGACGCCATCATAAGAATAGTTCTCTTTATTTGTCCTCATTCAACCGACTGCAACTCGAGACCCAGACCGATTGTCCATTTTAGCCGCTGCTGGGCAGGAGTGCCATAAACGACAGCAGTACCAGTCACTGAAATATATCTCTACGAGTGCGGACAAAATTAAGGACCATCAGAACTGTCGTCATTTAGAAAGGCCGCAGAATTGATCGAGTATAAAATCTCATCCATCTTTTCTCCAGCTGCGTGTTCAGTCGTGCGGTCGGTCAGTCGAGTACTATCACCAACGGACTAAGGTCACCCATAGGCGGACCATAGACAGACGAACGGATGGACAGGTGGATGGAGGGATGGATGGACGGACAGATGGAAGGACAGATGAAGGGACGGACGGACGGATGGACGGACGGTTGGACGGACGGATGGACGGACGGATGGAGGGACAAATGGAAGGACGGATGGACGGACAGATAGAAGGACTGATGGAGGGATGGATGGACGGATGGGAGGACAGATGGAAGGACGGATGACGGACAGATGGAAGGACGGATGGAAGGACGGATGGACGGACAGATGGAAGGACGGATGGAAGGACGGATGGAAGGACAGATGGAAGGACGGATGGACGGACAGATGAAAGGACGGATGGAAGGACGGATTGAATGTGACGGATGGAAGGACGAATCTTGGGACAGACGGACGGACGGACGGATGGACGGACGAATGGACGGACGAATGAAAAGGACGGATGGACGGATGGATGGACGGATGGAAGTACGAATGGACGGATGGACGGATGGATGGACGGGTGGATGGACGGACGGATGGATGGACGGACGGATAGACGTACGGATGGAAGGACGGATGGATGGAAGGACAGATGGAAGGATAGATGAACGGACGGATGGACGGACTGCTATAATTACAGTGAGGCCCGTGTCACGAACAGCGCCAGTAAAAGCAGCCTCATCGATTCTGTATTGACCGGTGGGTGTCGCCGTATTGACTTACAAGGGCAACAGCGAAACAGATGTCTTCCACTGAATAGACGACGACGCAGAGTGGTCCACGATGAGGAGGACGGACGCAATTATTACGGGGAAATCTAGAATGACCACCGACGACGAAAGAGAGAGAGAGAGAGAGAGAGAGAGAGAGAGAGAGAGAGAGAGATCGGCGGCGCTAGGAGCGTTCAATAACCGCCCGTCAGAACTAAAGCAACCAAAGCGCCTCTGTAGCTGCTCCGATGTAGCCTACAGGGCCTTCCAGTGCATTCCAGTCTCAACTTAGTCATCATAGAATGCTTGTCATTTTTCTTAGTAATCCTATGCAACTAGATCTATTGCTATGTCGCTGTACGAAATAAACATAATCGATCAGTTCTTTGAAATTTCAGTGCAAAGATGTAACACACCAGTCATTTGATACATAATTATTACAAATACCCGTTGTGCTCTGCAGTCCTATTATTACTACTTCTAACACGTACTTATTGCGCCTCTGAGTAGTTTCCTTGAAGAGGCTATATACTTCCCGAATGAATGAATGAATGAATGGTGTGTTGCAGAGGCGGATTTGCTCAAATTCATTATAAGCGTATTGACTAACCGTAGGCTGGCATTTTGTAGCCTATAATGTACTGTATAGGCTTACATTTCTGTATGCATGTACGTATGCAGACCTATCGTACCCCTAGAATTATAAGGTTCTATGTCCACTTTTTTGAAAAATCAACCTAACGCTATATCCGTTATCAGGATTACATGGGCTATGTTCTGAATAGTCCAGCTTAAGTTACATGGAGACGCTTTCTTAAGCTCTATCTGTGAGTGCTAGCCTATATATATAGTTCTGTCCATAAATTTGGATGGCGTCTCAACGCTATAGAGGTACAAGTTCAGTCATCAATAAAATCATTAATTTTGTATCACGTAAATGTGAGATATAAACGTGATCGAGTAAGGTTTGGAAAAATATTATACGGCGTTATGTCCATAGCCAATACCAGTGAGAGATCTTAACACGTGACTTGGACTTGTAACCTACAGCACTCACTTTGACTGCAATCCATAATGTTATACAGCTCTAAGTCCAAAAGTAGTCACCCCTGCCATAAGTATAGCCAAATTACTCATAGTCGGTTTACATTATGATCGAAATACACATTCAATCATACTAGAGGAAAACAGTGTTGTACAAATATTTTAATTTATTTGCCATCAATGAAACAGCGCAAAAATGTTTCGTCAGCAAATCTTGGTTTCGCAAAATGTCGACATAGAACCTAATAGTTCTAGGGGTACGCTACATGTGTGTATCTGAACATTTTGTCAAGCTAGCGCCCTTGTGAAAGGGCGCTATACGTGGCTCTGTAACGAGGCGCGACGTTTTATGTGGCTATGTAACAAGACGTGACTTTTAATGTGACTATATACAGCAACAAGGCGTGAACTTTAATGTAACTATATAACAGGGCGTGACTCTGAATGTGGCTATGTAACAAGGCGTGACTCTGAATGTGGCTATGTAACAAGACGTGACTTTGAATGTGGCTATGTAATAAAGCGTGACTTTTAATGTGGCTATGTAACAAGACGTGACTTTTAATGTGACTATGAAACTGTTTCTTACATGTAAGTGTTCTTGCCCAGAAAGTCCGCATTTTCAATGTGAGGTAATCTATAATTAGGAATTTAGATTCTAACGATTATAACTTTATGAGATTTGTCTGTTTTCTGTTTTGCTGCAGAACGTTCGAAGCCAGGTCTTGACGACGACTGGACTTCTGATTCTGGTAGGAACTGGAGATGATGGGAACCCCCTTGGCAGTCTCATCATCTCTAATGTAACATGAACGTAAGGTTAGCTAAGGTTGACGCAGCCAGCTGCTGAGATGGCAGCCGTAACACCGGATACTCCTGCCATCGAGTCATGTCTGTCGCTGCACCGTGCCTATATCATGCGCTATGTGGCCTTGCAGATCATTTACGCGTGAACTCATAATATTCTAATGTCTTCTTGCATGCGTGTACTACGGCGTGGATCATAAACGTAGGCATGCTCAACGTCGTCGTCGGCACAATCATGTAATAATCCTCTAGACGCTTTTTCACGAACAGAATAATCATCCCTGCAGTGCATGTGTATGGATTCAGTCGATGAGGCATTTCCCATGAGGCGGAATTTCTTCAAAGCGCCAATGCCTCCCTTCCTTCATTCCCTCCTTCCTTCCCTCCTTCCTTCCTTCCTTCTTTCCTCCGTTCCTTCCACTTCCTTTACTTCTAAGTATCGGAGACGGCGACGGTGGATATACTACGCAGCCGACTAACATAAGCGCGCCTATCGATCGACATTCTCCACTTCCTCTTCTTTCTTCTCCGCCTCCTCTTCTTTCTTCTCCACTTCCTCTTCTTTCTTCTCCACCTTCTTCTTCTAATTCGTCTCCTCCTCTTCCTCTCTCAATCCCTTCAGAATTATCTCAGGCTCAGGCTACATAATCACAAATGCCTTACTGCTCATTTTTCATATTATCTTTATGTAATACACGCGCATATCTTGTAACGCAACGCATATACAAGTGTACGCACTCGATTTATATCCATACAGAGCGCTGTGTTGAAATACTTACAGTAGAAATATTCACCATCTGCGTATGTATGTATATACATGCATAATTATATGCAACAAATGGCCAGTTGCTCAGTCGAATGACATATTTTATATATACATATAATTATATATGTATGTATTATGTATATAAGGAGGTGCATGCGTAAGCGAATAATTATAGTGCGTCATGTAGTAAATTATGATCTTGGCCTCTATATTTTTATTCTCGCTCAGCAAAGCAGCGATGACTCATAAGCTATACAATGTTTTGTTTAAGAATTACTGTTGCACAATATGTTATTTATGATGACTTCGCTTCGATGATCTTACAGCCTTAGGATCACCATGCATGCAATTAACTATACAGAGGGTCTTATCCCTCACGAACTTACATTTAAATAATAAGCTTACGCAAAATAGCTTTTGTTCTATTTGCAGACGAAGTACCGTAGGTAGCCTATTACCGATCACACACTTTATAATTATAAAGTATTGCGGTATTGTGATAATCTTAATTTATTTATTAATTTAAATGTATTAATTTAATTTATTTACCTCATCAAGTGTAAGACCTTCTGAGAACGCAGCCGAATGTTTACCAAAGACAGAAAACTAACTAAAAAAGTAAAATAGCAGGACTTTACGACAGATTTGAATGTTTGTTATAACACACTTGTGACTCGAACTTTCTCTGGCTGCTCTGGTATATAATATATATAATACCGACGACCTCAGCCACCTCACTTCCACCCTGTATACGCTCACCTGAGCGACGTGAAAACTTTGTTCCGCGTGCGAGAACTGTCATGACCAAATCTCGAGCCTTTGTTTTTATTGGTCCCACTCCATGGAACCAATTTCCTCCCATGACTCGCTTATTGCTTTAAGCTAGGGCCTCCCTGCATCTGTTTCGCTGCTTGAAGACAGCCTTATTTTCTCGGGGTCTCTCGCACTAGAAGCCCCTCTGATTGGTATGGCACTGTGAGTGGCGCTATATAAATTTATAGAGACAATACAATACGATAAGAGTTCATGATTCTATAACTGTCCTGAACCTAGATTTTAAGGCAACAGTAGAAATAAACTAATCGAAGAGGGATTAGAATTATGTAACGCCGTCATTAAAATGGTATTCGGTGCTTTCGACGTCTTAGTTGACATTAATGCGCCACTCAACAGAAAGCTATTGGAGCTGATGAAAGCCATATTACGCACTCGTAGATAGAGATGAATCTAATCGAATCCAATAACTTATATAGCGCCGTTATCATAAAGCATAAGGCATCAGTCAATGGTCGCCTCAAGTTTATAGGGTAGTCGTCTGGTTCGTTTAAGTAGACAGGTCGAAAGCGATGAATAACCTTGTAAGAGTGTTTGAAACCTCTGAAGCGTTTAATACCGTTTATGGATGAAAACGGGTTTGCCTTCTTACACTGTATTTAATAAGAAGAGTCAAACTACCATGATCCAACAAGTGTGCAAGCCATCAGTCAAAACTGCTTTTAAAGTGATGCTATGTCCTGATTGAAGGAAGCAAGCATGTTTGAAATAATTATTGACCCCCAGATAAGGACTTCAATAGTTCTAACTTAGTTTTGATAAAGAAATTTTGGTTCCTGCAGATCAGCAAATGAGTGCATGGCTGGATCGTAAAGGAATTACCTCGACTTTTCTGCTAATAAATTGTAGAGCCTAATAAATTGGAGCGCCTCTAGTATATAAATTCTCGAAATGAATGAATGTAGAGACGAATAGCAGTTCTGTCTTTGTCCAGGAATTATTGAAGATAAGATGCAAAAAATACGTGCTGTGACTGACTGAAGCTATGAAGCGTAAACTTTTTTGTTAGATATACAAAGACGGACAGACGTTAATAAATGGCAAAGGCGACAACATTTACACATTTACGATAAGAGACAGACAGACAGACAGACAGACAGACAGACAGACAGACAGACAGACAGACAGACAGACAGAGAGAGACAGAGACAGAGACGAGAGAGGGAGAGAGAGAGACAGCGAGCACCAGAGAGCGCCAGAGAGCGAGCAAGGATGATTGGACAGTGCGACGTGGGAGACCTCGGGCAGTTGGATGTCGGTCAAGGGAACCATAGGAAGTTGACAGAATGAGAACTGAGCCAACTACAGCTGGACAAAACAGAATAGATTCGGCCTAGATTTCTTCGTAAATAATCATAAATAAACTCACGAAAGCAATTTCAAACGTAAAAAACCGTTAAAGTCGACAAAGCAAGATTGTTGTCATTCCAAAGAGATTTCGACTCTGCAGTTCAAAGTATGATCTTTTACCATCAAGTTTCATTATGTGATGCATGATTAGATTACTTTGTAAATAATGACAAATACAAGTAATAAAGCAATTTCGAACTTAAATAAAAAACAGCGTTGGTCACCAAAGCAAGAATTATCATAAAAGTGAAATGCATGATATAGGCATCCGGAGATTCAGAAGAAATCTAGACAGATAAAACACGGGTTCAAAAGATAGAGCCTTGGGGTTAAACAAATAAAATGCGCTGATAACGAGAAGAAATTCTGAGAACAGAGAATAGCTCGAAATTGCACCGGATGTTAATAGAGTCGCGATAACCGAATGCAGCGACTATAAAGGCAACATTTAAAGAAATAGAGATATCAGAAGCGAGGACTGAATGGATAAGCAGAAGGCGATCCAGAAAAGCACTGACACAGCCTCCGAGAAACTGCGTTCAGGAAGAGAGACTCCAGGAAGACGGAGAACTATTCTGCCTCAGTCATTGAAACTGGAATGGGCTGCAGAGGAGTAACGATCAAAGCAAAGAGAAAACAAAGGCGTCATTTGAATCACGGATCAATCTGTTTATAGAACACCGAGAAAGACAAATGAACTACAAAGAAAAGATAAAAGAACGAAACGCAGAAGTGGAGAGTGAAGACTGTTTTCAGCAAAGGCGAGATTAGGAGGTACAGACCTTCAGAAGAGAAGTTAGGCACTGTGAACAGTCAGGATGCAAACATATTAGCCTATAACAGGACTGCGCAAGTTTAGTTATAATTTAATCTCGAATGTGATCAAAATATACATGTATATGTAGCCTCAGTAAAGTCTGGGCGCTTTTGTCTCGGTCTAGTATATTACATAGGCTGTTTAGAGACGAATCAGATATTTATTTTAGCAAATTCTGGGCCCACAGCGACTACTGAGATCTGATAAAGTCGTTTGATCCTATACGCGACTGTCTTAGAGCTAACTGTATATTGCCTTCACAGTCTGAAACATGCGAAAATTCATCAGCTCAATTCAAAGAGCAAATGACACAATGTCATGTGAAACTTTGGCTAAGAGAGTGCTGTTTTAGCAGAATGATACGATCAACCTTGGCGTTTATGCTGGATTCACGCAAATGATAAAATCAGGAATTGCAGTGAGATTTGACATGGTTCGCCATAGATAAATCTTTGTCGACAGGCCCTAGAAGACGAGATGTGAGTTGTATACTTGCCACGTGCACAGCTACAAGAACCGCATTTTGATGCGAAGAGTGCAGCTGTAGAGAAAAGTGTAACGACCTTGTCCGTAGCTAGAAGGTCATTGGTTCTATTTGTAGGATTGGAAGGATGAACGTTTGGCTTGGACGAAGGAGATCAGCAGCCTCCATGAAATCGTCGTCTTCGGCGAAAACATCTGGCGACCGGAATTCGCTCTCATTAACGGGTACGAACGAAGGCTTTCGACGCTGCACAATATCTCTAGATTTGCACCAACGTAAGCCATATGAAATGCAATTTTAGACGGCCATTTCCCTTTTGTCGCCCATACACCACAGCAGATGAAATGGTGGATCGGAATGCGAGGAGGAGGTCCGTCCAATCCATCGTCAAACACTGGCGTCTCTGATCCAGCTGACGGCCACGTCGCATGACTGATCAGATTAATAAGTTTGCCTAATCCATTAATCTATTTTCCTTCCTTTTCATTTCCTTCTCATTCCTCATCTTGGAACCAACATCCGGAAACTTATTGAATTGCAATTGATATGCTGTTGGTCCGTGCGTATGCATCTGTGTGTCTGTCTGTCCCACTATCTTGCTCTCTGTCTATTTGCCTCTATATCCAGAGGCTTTTCTATATCCCTGTGCAGTTCGTCAAGCAGTGTTTATAGCAGGAGAACATTTGCACAGGCATATACACACACAGTGCGACATCTGAGTCGGTGACTGTTATTTCTCTTCTTCTCTTCCGTACGGCAAACACATTTAACGAGTTCCTAGAAGGAATAATCCATATAAACATTTATACTGACTGACACTCACTCACTCACTCACTCACTCAACCACTCACTCACTCACTTACTCGCTCACTCGATTGAAAGATTGTCTTGTATATTGGACTTAGCGCGGAGAGCATATACGGCGAGTATAAGGAGTTCCAGGCGACGTTGAGATCGGATGGAACGCTGCGCTGGGAACCAGGTGGAATCTTCAAGACAATGTGCAGCATCGACATAACCTACTATCCATTCGATGAACAGCGCTGTGAACTGGTCTTCGGCGCCTGGTCCTACTACACGACGAAGATGAACCTGACGACAGACAGCGTTCGCATCAACCTCGGAACGTACGAAACGAACGGCGAATGGGAGATCATGGGAACATCAGCCGCTCGCAGGGAGTTCCACTTCGAATGCTGTCCTCATCAGAGGTTCTCCAATATCGCCTTCACCATTGAGCTTCGCAGGAGACACACCTTCTACATCATGAACGTCATTCTGCCTGGCATTCTGACGTCAGCCGTTCTGCTCTCGATCTTCTTCTGCGTTCCATCACAGAAGGTCCACATAGGAGTGGCCGCTCTTCTCTCCTTCCGCCTTTTCCTCGTCAACGTCGCCGACACGATTCCAAGGACATCGGACCACGTGCCTTTACTAGGTATCACCATATGACTTTCTATCACGTATCATTACATTCTGTCATCTTCTACTGAATTCTATCGTATTCATCACAATGCGTTCTGTTGTATTGGATTGCACAGTCACGTATTCTACCGTATTGTTTCGGTTTTATGTCGTACATTGTCGTATAGTATTATATTGTTTTAGTTCTTTATGTGCTCTGCCTATGAAGAGACAATGCAGTATTGTATTGCACTGTACAAATAGAAGACTCTTTTACCGCCTGAAACGCTAAGCTTGTATGTCTAGTGCTGCTTCAGTTCGTTTGCATCTTATTTGCACCCTTCTGCTCCATCGTTTAATATCAATCAATCGCGGTTCGGCGCCGGTTTTCTTGAACTGCGGCGTTCCATTAGGTTCTGGACTGGTCCTGCTTCTGTTTACACAATGCGCACCACTCACTCATAGCTGCTCCGGTTTACGCTTTAGGCCGCACCATTTGGCCTATTACTCACTGACTAGACTATCACTATAATGCTGACGATACCCAGATATTCCTTTCATTTGAAGGTTACACATCTGATTCCACTCTCCATCTAGGCCACTTGTTATTTTCCATATGGATTGCAATAACTTACGCTTGAATCCGTGTAAGACCGAATTTCTACTGATGGGCAAAGTCAGTAGACATTTGATTTTCTTAAGCCTCTTCTTTTGATGTGTATTTTTATTCATTGTGCTTATTGTGCTCACAATTTAGACATGATGTCTGACCCGACCAAATTTTCCAAGCAATTACTTCTAAATCCGCCTTTTCTTGCCAATCTTCTCATCATTGCTGGACCCTCATAACAACAAATACTTAACACCATTGGTTTTGTCTGTAATGTTAGTCAAACCATGACATAGTTTCGATCTTAGTGACTGGTCCAACGCTTTACAATTTCCTTCTCTTTATTGCTTGTTTCAAGGGATGCGTCACAGTGTATTGGTTAGCGTGCTGGACTGTCAACCAAGAGCTCGGCGGTTCAACTCTCCGCCAGGGCAAACATTTGGTTCGAGAATTCTGCTCCAATTGCGCCCCCTAGCCAACTTAGCTATAATGAGTACACTGACCGTACACTGTCGGTGGAAAGATGAGACGACGAGCGAGAGGACTGGCCATTCGTCCTCACACATATGCCGAGGCTAAGAAAATGAAGTCGCTAGCACTTCATACCCATGTTTCATGGATATTATGTGTTAGCCTAGGGGTTAGCTTAGGGGCTAGCTTAACGGACTGTTCTTCTCTTCTTCTATTATATGTTTCAACTTGCGGGCTGTAATGTATGTATGTATGTATGTATGTATGTATGTATGTATGTATGTATGTATATGTATGTATGTATGTATATATGTATGTATGTATGTATGTATGTATGTATGTATGTATGTATGTATGTATGTATGTATGTATGTATGTATGTATGTATGTATGTATGTATGTATGTATGTATGTATGTATGTATGTATATGTATGTATGTATGAGCACTTGTTATAGCGCCCCTTCAAGATTTCTACTCTGAGGGGCTCACGATTACAGCGCGGACACTGAATCGGAGTTTCACGCCGAAGCGCATGAACAATTGCGAGTGAAGGACTTGCTCAGGGTCCCTACGCGGCGACTTGAGGTGGATTCGTAATGCGCGTAGATATATTGCATTGCATCTTCTTGTTTCCTAAAACAGAAAAAATCATCTGCAACGGCTTGGTCTCAATCAGTTTTATTCTATAGCCTATTCTATTCTGTTATATTCAAGTACAGTCTTGACCTCCATCCTGTCTGTAAGCTTGTATCTTAGGAAACTCAAGGTCATATGCTCCTTTCTCTTAAGGTCACGCTCTCAAATTGTATCATGTTGGATTTCTATTGGTCGTGATTTGTTTTTGTTGTTGTCTTTATGGAAGCAGAACATAGCAGAGAGTTCAGGCTAAGGTCAATTGGACTGGATGCTGGTTTAGTCATTGTGAAGGTCTTGGGAATGGCTAAGAATTTGTTGTCAGTTACTAAGTCTATGTTTACCTGAACTAGCTAAAAACTTGCAATTAATTACTGTTGTGTGGTGGGAGATAGCCAACAGATCTGCTGCTAATCTTATAATTATTATAGTTAAAATTTCCACATAGAACCATCTTTTACCTTTAAGCTTTGACCTCTCAGCTTGGTTGCTACGCTTGTGATTGTTTGAACACGAACATTTACATTTATTGTTCTTTACCTTTTGATGTCGGTTGAGTTAATCTCCTGTATTAAAGGAAATGTGAACTATTCTTGGTTAAACTTAGTTTTTTAGATCATTGTTTCCAAGTGGCCTGGAACCTATCTTGGGCCTGCTGGCTTTATAATAGGCCTATAATTTCACACGATCTACTGTCACATTAATTTTCTCGTTCTCGTATCTCGGCTTGTTTGTATTCTACATCTGCATACATTTCTAATGTTACTTCATCTTCACCTTTCATTGCCGATGATTCTACAAATTCTGGCCTGACATGACCTTGCAATGACCTTACACAGTTTCTTTCATTTCTATATCTGTTGGTCTACTGCACGCTTCTCTGTTTGGTCTTGTTAGCTTATCCGACGACTTCTTTCTCTTCAGTTATGGTAATTCTCTTCGCAGCCTTCAGATTATCAAGCTTCTCACGCAATCGATGCCTTTCGCTGTCGATCCGCTGCTCTATCTCATCTGCAAGATATATTATGTCTATATCGCACCTCGCTGTCTCTGTCTCTCTGTGTGTCCGTCTCTGCCCCTGTCTGTCTCTCTCACACACACATCTCTCTCTCTCACACACACACTCGCTCTCTGTTTAGATCTCTCTCTCTTTCTCTCTCTCTCTGTTTGACTCTCTCTGTCTCTCTCTCTCTCTCTCTCTGTCTCTCTCTCTCTCTCTCTCTCTCTCTCTCTCTCTCTCTCTCTCTCTCTCTCTCTCTCTCTCTCTCTCTCTCTCTCTCTCTCTCTCTCTCTCTCTTCAGTCTGTCTGTCTCTCTCTCTCTGCCTGTCTTGTCTGTCTGTTTCTCTCTTCTAGACTGCGCAAGTCTTTCTTTGTGCCATTCGTCGTTGTTTCCTTTTTATATTTCTTCCACTGTTACATTTTCTTCAGGTCAAGATTTTTTCACAACTTTTGTTACAATTCAAACCGATGCGAGCTGCATTATCACATGACTTCATGTGACGAAAGAAATTGCCAATGTATTGAACGCTGCAGCATTTGCTTAACGAGGAACATGATCACAGAACTATTACTTACTAGTTCAATTGACTGACTCCACAGCTTATTTCAGCGGTGCCTCAAATCCAATCAAATGACCAATGATTATTTTGGATGTATAGGCATGTATATGATTCATATCAATCATACGTAACATACACTAGAGACCTCTAAAGCGTTAAAGATATATAGCTATATTGTGTCAACAGAAACTTAAAGAAATATCTGGCAATAAAATTAATAATATAATAGAAGGAGTGTGGCAATGAAGTCACCTTTCTATGTTAGGCTAATTATACTCATTTCCTTTCCATTGGTGGCGCTGCTAAGATCCTATACCGTTACGCTATGAACTAGACTCATTGCATTTTGGTAGGTGGCGCTGCTATCGCTCTATATTGCCGTGCTGTCCAATCCAACATGCGGCCCTCGGGCATGCCATCCGTGGGCATTCTGATATCTTCATCGAAGTCATTTTTCACCGTCTTAGGACGGAAAACATCTAGTTGTTAATAAGCACAAATCAAAATACGTCAGCTGATCACTTAAGCCGCTGACAAAGAGTATATCAAAACTCAGTTTTCTTGCAAAGGTTAAGCCTCGTGTATCACTGCATATTTTGTTATATTCATTTCCAGGTATTTATCTCACCTGTACCATGGCAATCACGACGTTGGCAATGGTTGCAACCGTTCTGGTAGGCAATCTCTACGAAATGAAGGACCGACCTGTTCCGCCATGGGCCAAGAAGATCCTCATGGTGCACGTGGCAAGACTGCTTTGCGTTTGTGACTGTACCCAGGATTCGACGCTCTTCAGTCACTCACCGGAAAAGGACGAAAAGAACTCCGAGAGGATGCATCTCGTTACGCTTCTCAACCCATACGCAGTCGCCCGTCTCCCTATTGGCCACTGCACGACACACATCAGGTCGAAGTCCGGTTCAGAGGAAGATCCATGGAGACGTAGACACAGATCGCTAGAACGACGGACTCAGTCGTGTGGAACGGACAAAGAGCAACGGTCCGGAACAGCCACATCCAACTGTCGTCAGCCTTCGCGGAGTAAGAGATCATCCGCCAGTCCAGTGGCTTTGGTTCCCGATTCGTCGTCGGTCAGAGCGAATTTTGCGAAGGATTGGGCGCATGTGGCTGCGGTCTGCGATCGCTTCTTCTTCTGGCTCTGTCTCCTCTTCATCGCCATCACAACCCTTCTCCTATTCCATCCGCTCACGACGTCACGCTACTTCCGACTCCCGATCCTCGAACGGACAGCGCAGTGACCTCTGACCTATAGCGATACGGAACTATTATTAGATTACGACGTGTTACTTGGAGCTAAGTTTCACTGACACATTCGTCACTGAATCATCGTCTGAAACGAAGGATGACTCTGACCTCTTCACGAAGACATTCAGCTCTTTTCAGATGACCTATCAGGTCGTCTATGAGGTCTAGAGCCGGACTTTGATGCTAGACTTGGCCGGACGTACACTAGTCCTAATGGTCATCACACGTCGAAGTCTAATTCAGACTAAGACTAAAGCAAATTCTCACCAGCGCCTCGGATGAGTTTCTCGATGTAGATGTACTATTACTATTGCAGTTGAGAAATACCAACTTATAATTATCATGATAAGAACTGCAAGTTTAGCAATATAGTTGTATATTATGCTGTTTACACGCCTCTGCTGAATAGGCAGCTAAACCAACGCTCGCATCAGAAACCTTGGAGAAGTTCGATAGAAAAACAACCAAGACTTAAGTAAGGTTTCAACTGCAGACTGCAGAAATGGATGGCGGATCACCGACAGAATAACGTGTTGTTATTTTGCATATATTCTTAAAGTTTAAATGTAATTATAATCACAAATTCATATAGCGCCACTTTAAGAGAAACAAATCAGAGGCATTCCCGATCTGACAACTTAAAACCACGATCAAATGGATTTGCTCTGAAGCGCTTAGGGAAAACACACAAAGAAAGGCCAAGAATCTCATGCCGCAATTTGCTAGCCAGCTTTTCTCATCTGTGTTCAACCGTCTAAGTATTAACTGGTGGGCAGCCTGCTCAGCAGAGTGAAGAAATCTGCGGCCAGGGATGGACGGTTAGACCGAGATGCAAGCTCTTTAACAAGGGGGAGGGCATCAGGCTGCAAGACACGGATTAGCATTACTTTCTTCAATTCAGTGTGCTTTGCACAGATAACCAGTGCTCTGATAATCTATGCAAAACCTGTGCACATGAGACTGCTTGCTTAATCTTTAACTCTTTGTTTCTGGTACTAAGTGTTATTCCAAGAACTCGAGACAATACGCATCTGTATTTAACGCCGTAGTTCTGTGCTTTTTAGATCTACGCCATCCAGTTTACGAACAAATATTTAACTCGTTCTCAGTAGCAACGGTGATCAGATTATATAGATCAGGTTATTTTGGCCTAAATTTTCTGCAATTGCATTTTATTATAATTATTACTGTTTACGATTTGAAAAAATTTACAAAACATTATTACGCAACGTCTAGGTCAACGCGACTATTTTCAGCTCGCAATTTTATTTAAACGCCGATATATGGCCATTTTAAATTTCCAACTTTTCGACGAGGCTATAGAGGAGAGCGGGGCAACAGCGGCCTGCGGGGCAAGAATAACCGGAAGCCTATCATAACACATTGCGCATGCGTAGAGATTAAACTACGCCACGTTGAAAGACATTTATCGGCCGCTTCGAACGACATAAAATTTGTTAAATTTACTTGCAAAAATCTATAAGAAAGTAAGGAATTTCTGATTTTCCTAATATCTGTATAAATCGGAATGGTTAGGAATAATTTAGAATAAAATCAATGTTTTTGAATCGAAATTTTTCGATAGGTTTTTGTTGCGAAGACATAACAAGGGCATTGAATGCGCATATTAGTTTAAGTGAATTCACAAGATGTCACTAGTAATTATTTAAAAATGTAATTGGTACAGCAACGGGGCAAGAGTAGCCGTGGCAGTATGAGGCAAGAGTGGCCTCGGCTACTCTTGCCCCATCGACGGCCACTCTTGCCCCATCATAAGGCTGTACTAAATAAAAGTTTTGTCTTCCATTTATTAATTGTTATAGGGGTCTATTTTCACATTTGTTAATTTGTTTAGTCTCGTTTTCAGAACATGGTTAGACATTATAAACGGATAAGCGAGCGTGGAAGATATCCATCTGAGAATTTGTAACGTTGTTTGACGGTTGTCAAAATAAGAAATGTCCCTGCGAGCAGCGTCTAAAGAATTTAGAATTCTTAGAGCAACCGTACAAAAGCGTTTAAAGTCATTCGATTTGCCACAACCAACAAATCTGGGTCGATTCAAACGAATTTTTACAGACGAAATGGAAAGTCAGTTGAAGCAACGTGTAGTGGAAATGGAAGGAATCTTCTATGGAATGTCCACTTCTGACCTTGGCAGAATTGCAAGTGGAGAGAAGGGTCGCACTGTCACAATTGTAGCTGCTGTTAATGCTACGGGTCAGTTTATTCCGCCAGCCATGATTTTTCCCAAGGCAGCGAATGAGTGATCGCTTGTTGCATGATGCTCTTTCCGGAACTGTTGGGTACTGCTCAGGATATGGATGGATAGACAGCACGTTGTTCAGTCAATATTTGGACCATTTCATTGAACATGTTCGACCAACCAAGGAGCAGAAGGTCCTCCTTGTACTCGACAATCACATCAGTCATAAATCCCTTGAAGCGATTGAAAAAGCAAGAGCAAACGGGATTATACTTTTAACTCTGCCTCCCCACACCAGAAGCAAACTCCAGCCTCTAGATCACACTGTCTTTAGAGCGTTAGAGGTTTTTTACAGCCAAGAGTGTGACCGCTGGATGATAAATAACATGGGAAAAAGAATAACTGAATACGACATTGCTTCCATATTGACTGGCCGTTCATGCCACTCTTGCCCCACCGGTGGGGCAAGAGTGGCTTTTTAAAGGCCTGCATAAAATGTTAAATACCAAAGAATGACATGTATTTTTTAAAAATAATTTGTATACTCTGCAGAGCCACTTCAATGGCCTATAACAGGGTATAGTCCGTTGTTTCAATATTTTCACCTGCTAGTAGATATTTAGATTAAATCCTTAAGGGGCCGCTCTTGCCCCGCTCTCCTCTATCTCAATACCGGTCTCTTACACCATGGCCATGATAGTAAGGCCATTTGCAATATGCAATCTTACGTCACACGTAGCATATAGGTCAACGCTCTGATTCGCAACCAATCACGTTGACCGTTGATTTAACATCAGAAGTGGGGACCACGGGAGAATTTCTAGGTCATCGGACTTAAAGATTCGCCAATGCAACACTTTAGCGATACGAAATTTTTAACGAACGTTTTCATTTGAATTTCTATAGATCTCAACCCAACTATATTTCAACTCAAAATTTACTTTAAATTCCGATATTTGGACATTTTAAGTTTCGATGTGGTCATAGTTTCAATGCCATCAAATGCATGGGAGTATATAATTATTACATAGAGTTGCAATTAAACAAATTTCAAGCCAGCGCGTAAATTCGCCAGAGGGACACACGAAAAATTTTCACATCGTTAAATTCAAATTCACAGGCGTTGACGAAGATGTCGTTAAATTCAAATACACGGGCGCTGAGGAAAACCCGGGTGAACGCCGGGTAAAAACTGCTAGTTTTATTATAATTATTACTGTTTACTCAATAGAGCAAAATGCACAGAAAGCATTGCACACAGTGCATCTCAACACACTGCAACTCAATACAACTCCCAAATCAATTTAGGTCTATCGATAAAACACATCAAACGACGATTGCTATTGACTTCTCTATTGAAGGACCCTATATAGATTTTTGGCAATACTAGCATTATATGTGCGTTGACTCTCAACATTCGCAAACGGTCTGTAACCTAATTAACAACGTTAAATTCGTTTAGCGACTCGATTAGCCTTGATTGGTTTCGGTTTCTGTATTGTATTGTATCGTATCTAAAGATTTATATAGCGCCTCTGTAAGAATAACTATTCAGAGGCGCTCTCAGCACGAAAACCCCGGGGAAAAGAAACGTCTTTAAAGAACGAGAGATCAAAGAGGAAAACCAGACATTAGTTTAGCCCTTAATGAGGGGGAAGGTCATTCCAAGTAGAGGGACCAACCACAGCAAATGTCCGGCGTTGAGTTATGTTGACGAATGCTTGTTTAGCCCTCGTGTGATATAGAGGCTACAGTCGGCTGCATAGTCAGCACATCGTCTCTTTTTAAAAGGTCTCTACTGGTGAAAGAGTTTTCCGCAGAGACTGAACGCCATCAGGAGACATGGCTTCTGGTGGAGAACTTCGTCAGAATCCGTTGCGTTCAGTTCAATGCGCTTCCGTTCTAGTCTCGTCTCTCGAATGACTGCCGTCAGAACCTCGTCGACCCTGTGGTCAAGAAGAGCTGACACTTCGAAAACCTTGCATAGTCGTCTGGCTCCCAGACGTTTACCCTCTAAAAGAAGTCGAGAAACAAAGAAACATCAGATTTTTTACATAAAATGAAACTCATGCCTCCTCCTCAGACTAATCCCGTTCTATCAACGCCATATGTGTATATACAGACAGACATACAAACAGACCTAGACTCACATATGTTTGTATGTATGTATGTATGTATGTAAGTATGTATGTATGTATGTATGTATTGTTGGAAAAGACGTCTGTGGGATAAGGAAAGGTTCGGTAGGGGACGCCTAATGTAATGGGTTATCCGATGAAGTTGTTCTGACGGTGAAGTCTGGGCAATCCTTTATTTCTGGTCTAGTCACTCTTTGTTAAGAGGTGTAAAGGTTGAGAAAGGTGGCGTGGTGGGGGTTGAGTCTGAGTGTTAATAATAATAATAATAATAATAATAATAATAATAATAATAATAATAATAATAATAATATTAATATTAATAATAATAATAATAATTAATAATAATAATAATAATAATAATAATAATAATAAATGATATTTGTTTGTTAATTGAAACTGACAAGTACGCAGAAAGATTACATGATATAGTAGCAACAGATGATAACAAGTTAATAGCAGAAGTCGAATATAGCTGTATGGCAGCCTGCAAGGCACCCATCTGTTCTACTGCTAATTTTACAGTTCCCCATAGTGAGTGGAAGGCTGAGTCAACCTTATGGGGCTTCTGATCTTCGTGCCAGCGTGTTCCCATTCAACCACGAACTCGTTGGGCACGTCAGATTGTTTTAACTAAGTTATTGTTTTAGTGTAACGTTATATACCATTCAGTGGAGAGTTCAATGACAGTTGGTTGATAAATAGTTTCTTTGTGGTTAAGTTATTGTCAGTCGAATACTAAACTAAAGGCAACTATTAAACGAATTGAAACGTGACAGACAATGTTCCTGTTCTTAACCTGGAACTGGTTATCTAGTGAGCTGCTTAAGAAGTACATGTAACAGTATAGGTTATGTATTATTATGGCGGCACGTGTTAAGGGTCGTTTTACCTGTGTCTTGTGCACACAACTAGTGTCCAGTAACAGAGTCCCCCCTAAAAGTCTCCCCCGGTGACTTCATTTCGAAACAGATTCTCCGCGGCTGATTTATTTTAGAATAAATTCTCCCACAACACACTATATTCCTTAAACAAAGTCTCCGATAGAGAGAATATTTCATACCCCGTTGAAATAAACTCTCCCCCGGGGAGACTTCATTTCAACGCGAGATAGGCTACAGTAGCAACATATTTATAGTCATTATAGTCTACCAATCAACTTTATTCTAGTCTCCTTGGTTTAACAAATGCTTGAGCAATCTTTATCTCAAGACCATGGACTACAGTGCTTTACTTTCTTTAATTGATATTGGCCTATCGATACTAACTAGATTTCGTTTAGCTGCGATTAACAAATGCAAATTGCCCATAGTTCTGTGAATGATATGCCTAATCTGTATAAGTAAATGCCAGGAAAGCAATGGCAAGCTCATATCAGGATGCCAGTAAGCCTACTTTATTTACAATAAATGGCTATGACTTCCCTATTCTAGGTAATTACCTGACACCAGTTAGCAATAATAAACAACTAATATGCTAGCCAGATGAAAGGATGAATGTTAGGCCTAATCCACATCAAAAGAATCACAGAAAGTCACACGCAGTTGATTTATACCATTTGAAGGGTATACGCTTAATCCGCATCAAGAATCGCATAAAAGCTCGTATCAGGAAGCCAGTACACTGTTATAGTTATTACCATGCATTGTTTCTGACTCCTTATAATTTTTATGGCTAATTACATGTAGCTTGCCCGATACATCTGTGACAATAATTTTGAACGACCAATATCCGACACAATTTCAGTGGTAGGTCTAACCCTCAAAGAATCAGCATGAAGCTAGTTAGCGCTAGCTGGCATAAGGTATACAACAGCATCAACTAGTGAACGGGACAGGGATTACCGATCACAGAATTTCTTCAGAAACCAGTGCTAACTAGCACCAGCAATATGTCTAATTTTAGTCAGAGATATTTTAACAATGTGTGTAATCTCTCCACTGCGTTTTAATGACATAAGCGCTCCAGACATCCTATTGGTGTTATTATATGCTACACAATACAACTATAAAACATTTATTTCAAACATTTCGTATTTAATTTCATATTTATTTCATGTCCAGTTCAACTAATAAACGTAAGTCCTTTATTTTATATCGTGACATCGGCGCATCTGTCGTGAAGGGCACATGTATTCTCTTCGCAACACGATTATAGAGAACGTGTTAAAACAGTTCGTAGTTTAATAAGAATTTGTTGAATATAGCTGTCTTCTAATTTTTGTATGTATGTATAGTGTAGCATGTATGTATGTATGTACTGTATGCATGTATTTAAGTAAGTATGCATGTATAACGTAAATACATGCATAATTATGTATGTAACGTACACACGCATGTGCATATCTATCTGTGCATGTACGCATGTATAGGTCTATATGCATATACTGTACATATTTACGTACATTGTACATAGGTACATAATCGTAATCGTAATCAAGCATTTATATAGCGCCACTAAAAACAGAGGCGCTCCCGACCCGGGCCAATCTCTTCACTGGTAAAGAGAGGTTTTCAGGCTCTTGTATAGTTTTGTATGTAGTTACATAGTTAGATGCATACATGTATAATGTACATTCATTTTTCTATTCATCTGTCCATTTCGTGTCTAGTAATGCATAGAAGCGACGTCATCCATATAGATGGTACCTGTAGGTGAGATGACTCTGTTGCGTACTTGATCCTGTTTGTTGGCTACCAGAATCGCAACAGCCTGTTGTCTTGTTTTGAGACGTCGCAGTCGATTGAGACAGACTTCGGCGAATGCAAAAGAACTGCGACTGGTCACTGAATAGACGAATAAGTAAGCATCGACGTCTACCGTGTTCTCGATCGCCTACAAATAAAGACTAATAGAATCATCCATCGTCGTTTCTAAATTTAAGACGTCTTAGAACAAAGACTTGTTCTATTGTTAGGTCGGTCGCAACAGAATCTCCAACAAAACTAAACTGTATGTCGACAGATGTTCATCGTGCAAACATTTCGAAACTTAACGATCAATGTTGAATTTACGCTGCTTATGTCGAAATAGGACACACAGAAGATGAAGTGTCTCTTCATCATCTACTCTTGTCAACGTCCGTCCGTTTTAAAAGGCGCAACATAAAGTGCCTGCTACATGAGATGACTGCGCTATACCTCTTCGTTGTCGAAGTTGTCGATCAGACGAACAATCGATTCCTCGCCGTCTAGTTTGATGCAAACCGAATGTTCATCCGAGACAGATTCTTTGAAAACACAAACCAACAAAAACACGTTTCATATTATGCACTTAGTACTCAGTGCTTAAACAGTTACATACAGTTTGAATACTGCATCAAATGAAATACTGACAACTGCAAACGCATACAGGTCAATGAGTAAAGTTAAAAGACTTGTCATGTTCGTCGTACTAGGCATTTTTGCTCTCAGCAGCATGATTGTCAAGATCATTATCATGGTCATCATCTCCAATCATCACTTTCATAATCTTCTTGATGATCATCTTCTCTTCTTCTTCATTATCATCACTTTTCTTCTATTCTTCGTCTTTGTCTTCTTCTTCGGCTTTCTCCTTCTTTGCGCCAATATTTCTTAGCGCTCCATAAAAGCCACGTCAGAGAGATCAGCGCTATATCTGATAAAGTCCGTACGAGTCCGTTTCTGTTAAATCTCTCTCTCTCTCTCTCTCTCTCTCTCTCTCTCTCTCTCTCTCTCTCTCTCTCTCTCTCTCTCTCTCTCTCTCTCTCTCTCTCTCTATGTTTAACCTGCTTGTCGTCACCATCGCTTGTAGCTCTATCATAGTTCTAAAAACCACATTTCAGTTAAATTTTAAAATTAGCGTCAGCGCTGTAAACGAAACGCCTCCATTTTTAAGAACGGATTGTCGTCAAAGGAACGATTCTCCAAAGGACACATCAGACGCCGTGCCATGGGATGCATCTCTGTTCACCTTGCCATCGTAGATCTTCTGCCACTTCACGACGCTACAGCGTTCGTTCGACAAGCTTCCACTTAGGCGTCCTTCATATATCTCTTGTCTATTATCGTAGATTAACTTGCTAAATTCGCCCAGGGCTTAGACTGGCTGCAGTTTCTCATGCACCACACAGACAACGCATACAAAGTCGTTGTTAACGTTTTAGAGAGAAAAAGACCCACAGAAAGAAAGCGTGTTTGACGCTAACTGAAGATCCAGCTAATATTTCCATCGGCTTCCGAACGTCGTAGGCTACTTTGTCCGGTGAATGTAGCGATAGCGAAAGCCATAAATCAGTGGGACCCTTTGGAAATACACGCAGCGCCCAGCTCTAAACCTCTGTCTTATGTGCTGTCCGTTCCACTCATGACCTGCCGTTGTTTAAGGTACACCTGAGCTGTCAACAAGCGTTTGTCATTCGCTCTATATACGCAGACTGAGTTCTGCTTCAGGGCTCAACGCAACTCAGGGATACGCACGTCGAGCACTAATACAGAGTGTGTATATAATATATATGCATATATATATATTATGTATATAACTCATAATGCGCTCGTGGCTTCCGCTGGTTCTCTACTGCTTTGGTTTCGCTAGCTAGGGGTGTTTCGATTTATATACACTCCCCTATATTATGTATATACTCATATTCTCAATGGAAAGAACGCTACCTGAATGCTAAAACCGTTGCATCTTGGTCTTCCACGATATCTACAGACTGTTAACTATAGAATAAGTTGAATATTGTACGGATCATGTTTTTGTTCTGCGTACATATTGGTAATCTTAGCTTTTACAGACACTTAAACTCTTATATGCCTATAATATCTGCCTTATACACAAGTTCACATACGATTCGTAACGTAGTCTAACCCGATGACGTGATACAGAATAATTTAAGATAGGAAGATATAATAAGTGTAGAACGAATTGCAAGACACAACAGTCTCAGCAATTCAGTGCAATCCGCACGAACAAAGGAATAGGCTAGTGAATTCAACTAAAGTGAGGAACTGTCTTTGTTTGATGGACATCCCCTTCCCTTTTCGCTTTTCTGACCCTAAAGATTTCAGTTTAGGTGCACAGCAATAATTCTAAACCTTAGAAATACATGTAAACTGAGGAAACCCTGTTGTTGTAAGCTGCCACTTTACAGACTGGTCTACAAGTATAGCAAACTAAATTTATGCCCATATGACAGAGGACCATACACGTGATTCTGAACCTTAAGCAAGAACATGCATGGGCACTGAGGAGGCAATTGATAACATGGGCGCCACACAGATTCCTCACCGATTTTATCCGAAAGATCAAAATTCAGCCACACAAAATAATTGTATATAAATTTGAGTAGTGAGTGAAGTAGGTTTAAGGAACCGGTCTAGGTCTAAAACTCTATGGACTAGAAAAAAACGTACCAACATAGACTAAATCAAATCTTATTAGCAATCCCTATTCTCAACGCACGTGACAAAGCAGTTATTTTGATAGCATTTCCTGTTCCCATGCACACGCTGGCTTCAACCGCTTGATGTTGGCTTCTTCAAAACTCAGAAAAATAGATGCAAATTTGAATCTGGAAATTATATGAGCAGTAATCCAGAAAGCAGAATTTCCGTTTTGTATGTATCTGCCGCAGTATAATTATCATAGATCTGCCAGATTGCTGTTGCAGAATATGAAGCTTACGGACTGGGGCCTTACAACAAGCTCACCATTATGCTGTATCTGTGGTAACAGAAGAACCGCGGCTAGTCATTTTTGTCTCAGCAATTCGATTAATTAAACCTCTTGAAGTTACTGTCCAAATTTCGTCAAGCCAACCTGTTGAAGAAAGTGAAACAAATGTAATTATTGGCGATGTGCCTGTTGAACCGATGATAGCAGAGTAAGCAGACACTCCCTCAAGTCTGCCTCTTGTTGAAATTTCAGTCAACATTATATCATCCGATGCAGCCAGTGCCAAAATACGGTCTTTTTAGAATTATATTTTGAATAAGTTGTCACTGTTGCCCAAGATAGCAAGACAGCGAACAAAGAAAAGAAACACAAAACAACAATAAATATAACGTCGCCACCTTGTAAAAACACATTTACACAGAAGCAGGAAGTGAAAGTAAAGTAAGTATGAAAACTGCTAAAACTCCAACAGATAGGAATCCAAGTGAGAGTATACATAGCTTACAGTTAAATGCAAGGCTCAACCAAAGAAAAGAGACATTCTTGCAGACAGAGCAAGAAAAGGAGGAATAGAAACCAAACATATCAGTCAGCAGTGCCATCTTAAGGCATGGGCAAAATGGGCAGTCGGCAGGTGCCCACGATTCTAGGGGTCCTAATTAAAAAGACCAGAGAAAGCAAATAACTTCCCGAACACAATTAACTTAAAGTTAATTTTGAAATCTATTCTTTGCAAAGAAATTTCGCAAATGATTGAGTTGATTAATAATAATTCAAACGGTACCATCTCTGCGAGACTCTATCTGCGGTGTAGGCTACCAATTAGTTATCATTTTCATGTTGAAATATTAAATTTTGTGTTTTTCAAGGCTTATGTCATATTGTTCAAACGTTTGTGTTGGATTAAACCTCGTTTTACAATATTATGTTTTCTTATGTTTAACATTCATTTAGTTACAAAGTGAATGTTGAAGGTACCAATACATCTATAGATCCATTGACCGTTTAAATTTTATGCCCGTTGGTGGGCAGAGGTCCAGTGCATTGCTTTGCCCAGGGTCTACAATGCTGTTAAGACGTCACTGTCAGTCAGACAAAGAAAGATGACGAAGCGATAAGGAAATCCATTACAGGCAAGAATAGCAGGGATATGCTGCACATCGACGATGGGACAATCAAGTGCAACGATACATGTTATATCGTCGATGGAGAACACTTGTAGGACGGACCTCATGGGGCTCTTCCAATAGACTGAAGAGGATGACTCTTTGATCGATGACGTCTGATTGACATGTGTCGAGTGTTCCCGACGGTATATCACGATTCTTCTGACATTTCAAGCAAACAAGAGTTTCTTGTGCGCTTGAAAACCAATAGCCTAGCACTAGTGGAAGGCCTAAATTAAATTTTTTATTATAGTTCTTATGTTCTTGTAATGTATGACAGATAAAAGGCTAGGATTGTAGCCAAGACTTTTTCATGGCATTTTGTCATTTTCTTGAAGGTTTAACTCCGAATTTCAAGGCGCCCTTTTGAGCAATTAGGTCAGCAGATGAGTAAGTAAGTAACCTTTATTTGCATCTGACAAGCGCACATGCATTGCATACAACTATTACATACAATTAAAAAATAAACCATAGCAGTAGCTATAAAGTTATAGGGTCACACAAGCACAACTAAATATATAGCTAAAGAAGCATCGATTAACAGAACTGTGTTTAAAATTTTAGATTAAACAAAGTAGCATGAAAGGATTCCTCTCTTGCGAAGTACGTATAGTATTTTGTTGTATTTGATCATTTATAAAGCGCTCATCACATCATAAACCTTTAAGAAGCGCTCCCAGTGCGAGGTATCTCGAGAGGAAAGGAAGGTTTTAAGGTGAGAGAAAGAGGTAGAGATGCCACCAGAGAGGATGGTAGAGCGTAGAGAAGGAGGAAGTCGATTGCAGGCAAAGGATCTGGAATCCTGGATTTAGCCATTCTGGTCATAACATGGGAAACGAAGAGGTGTATTAATGTGCGCATGCTTACTATAGACCAGGCCACATGTTTGCTAGACCAGTGCTTCCCAAACTTTTCACTGTCACGGACCGGCAGAATTAAATTTTCAGTGTCACGGACCGGCAGGAATTTTCCCACGGAAGGAGGACTGGTGCCCAATTTATTCATTATTTCTGTGTTTCGATCGCCTAAAATAGCTTCCTCAAATATGTGTTAAAATTTATTTAAATGCATATTTAGCCAATTCTATGACTCTATGTCTCTCTTGCCCTTTAATTGCTAGCCAAATCAGTGTTTTTTTGTTATGACTTTACAAATATAATAGCCATTTCTTGATTCCGAGACAATATGAGCAGTTTGTTGTTTCACTCTGCGGACCGGCAACTGAGGGCTCGCGGACCGGTGCCGGTCCGCGGACCACCACTTTGGGAAGCACTGTGCTAGACCATCTCTTTTATTTTAAAAAAAGGTCTCAATGCAAGTTCGCTTCTAGTGCTTCCATCCATTTTATACACGAGTTGTGAGCATAGGTCACTTAAATCTAGCGTGAGTTTCTCTCACGAGTATTTAAAAGTCTTCAGCCAGCGATGAGAACCGAGGATTTTGCATTCTACATGGGACGCAAAGTTTCAAATTTTCCTAATTGTCATAAATCGAATCCACAGTTCTTCAATTGGCCAAGATAGATCAAAAGCGTTTGACCTATATCTCCAGATGGACAGATAGGACAAGCACTTCACACAATGTCTATTTAGCTGATGAACACCAGTCATATATTTTGCAATGCATATATAAGTATAATATACATGCATGCCACGAAATATTCTTCCCGCTAAATGTGTGGCAGTTATAAGCGGAACAGGAGAAACGCCTAATTACTAATATATCACATATATATAAAATTGTATGATATAATTATATTATACAATTGCATTATTTGTATATAGGAAATATACACATCTCCTATGTGTACATGTATACTCAAAGTGTTGTGTCTATAATATTATTAATTATTATTAATCAGCAACTTCTATAGCGCCGATGCCTAACGCATAAGGCATCAACCTTTGGCGCACAATAAGTAAGATCATATTGTAACAAGATATTGTGTAGTTACATTACATGTATATGAATCAAAATGTATTGAGCTAAAACTTGATATATTATACCGCAATTTTGGTTGATACGAGCTGCAGTTGAAGATGATATTTGATGTTAACGACAGGAGGAAATAGTCCTCGAGGAGCAGAAAAGATGGGAAGACTCATTCTTCAGACAAATCATCGACTGATTGTCTTTCTCTGGTCGTACATGTATATTGAAAAAGACTAGATCTTGGTGAAGGAGATTTTCAGCTGCTCCATCTAGATTTTGGAATTCTTCTCTATAGCTGTTCGTTCTGGTCAGTCGCTTATATCATTTCATTCTCGAGTCACAACTTAGGCCTACCTCTTTCAAATTGCTCATCTTCTATAGGCTCTGTCTTGGAGGACTGAGCCCTATATGCGTAATGTTCTGGGGTACGAGGGGTCTCGTACCCAACCTTTTGGACTGAACAATAGACCTACCGTACCCTAATGTTTCCTACTTATAAGGAACAATGCCCATTATTATTTCCTAGCAGGGAGGCCTATTGTTGTTGTTGTTGTTGTTCGTGGATTATAAACGGCGCCGTTTTAAGTATTTATCAACTGCAAAGGCGAAACGCTATGATAGTTGGTACCCCACTTTTTAGACCGATGTTGCGCCTCTGGACTGAGCTACGCACTACCTCTGACCAATCCCACTGGGTTCTGTAAATCACTTAAGTCTTTTCTCTTTAGTCGTTGCTGGTGCTGGGCTGGGAGCGCTCCTGAGTAGGTTCCTTGATGGGACACTATACAAATTCCCAGAATGAGCGAATGAATGGATGAATGAATGAATGAATGAACAAAAACTTAGAAGTTACAAATGAATAACAATTAGTATTCATATCTAACTTTGCATTGATGCGGCAATGACTTTTTGCATCAAGTCTTTATAAGTTTCTAAGAATATACTGTCCACATTATTTGTTTAGACAAATGTTAAGATATTGCCATGAACAAACGCCCGCAAAACACACATTTAAGTCCACCGATGGGACTTCCTGCAGGAGTGGACAGTGGAATGACCGTAGACGCTTCATTACTTGTGCATATAGCTCCGGCAATGGAATTGGTGTTTTCTTTCCATAATGAAGCACGCTTTGGAATAAACAGCCGATGCTACAGCTAGAAGACCATTATGCAAAAAAAGGGTAATTAACGTTCGTAAGCTAAGCAATATAATATATATATATATATATATAATACGAATATTCCTCAACTATATGGATATACAGATAAGCTTATGTAGCCTTTAATTTCGCGTAAGATGTAAGACAGTGCAGTGTATAAACAACGCAAGATAGGATTTTGGAGAATTATGTATTGTAACCAGTCAAATAGCTGTCAGCGTCTAAACGTCAATGCATAGACTGGCTGTGTAACTTTCCTGATCTCAACTACGGCGAATGCCCCAATGAAACATGACTCTAATGATTTACTGACCGTGCCGTAACGACAAAAGAACTATGACTTTCCTGCATTGTTTACTGACCCGACGTGACCTGTGCAGTGTGCATCCACTGTGGCTAAGCACAATGAATGTGCCTACTTGCGGGAGTTCAAATCAAATCAATCAATCAAATATTCGTTTATTCAAAAAGCTAGTTTAGAATAGACGCAACTATAGTTACACAGCGTGATTCAACAATTAGTTGAGCAGTTAATCTCAGTTCACAGAGGCAAAACACAGTTACCAATAATTATGCAGTTCTGTTGCCCTACCTCAGGTTTGGCTGCCCGCAGAAATCTTCGTTCTGCGTCTAGAGGCGAACTTAATTGCTGTTCTCTTTGCGCGCACTTCAAAGATGAAACTTCGTGCTTTCTCAGTGGTTGGGCCGACCACGTGGAATAATCTTCATTCTGATCTGCTGAGTAGGTTATCTTGGAGGGTTGTTATGTAAGTCCTCTGAATGAATGAATGTGGTAAGCGACGGTGCCGTTGCTTTCATCGGTTGACCAAAGTGTTCTGCGCAGACACACTTAACTGATTCCGCAGAACGGTGCGAGACTTTTCTAGAATTCCGTGCGATTGTTGTGTTTTGGATATTTACATATCAAATTATACACCTGTATGCCTTGTAACGATCTCACACATTTTGCATCACAATGAAGATAGGCGTTGATCATACGGCAGGTTGCTTGTTATTCATTCCATGCCTCCATTGGATAGATAATATATAAGTCAAATTAATATATACTTTACTTTATTTCGCACAAAGCAGAACAGAGAAGCTAAGCAAACTTAGCAAAGACTAGAACAGAAATACAAAAATACAAAAACTCCTTCCCAAACAGACTGGGAAACAACTCAAACTATTGCTCCTCTCGAAGCATAAAACGTAGTGGACCCGCGATCTTACATAATAGGCCTACATGTTGTCTTTTACCGACAAACCATAACCAGTAACTAAATTAATATGCTCATGGCCATAACTGAATGTCAATGACAGCATATTTAGTGTACTATTATCCACCGTTAGCATGTCTTTAAGAAATTTAAACATAGCAATAACTCTCATAGATTTAAAGTCCAAACTGCCTAAACCTGCAATAAATTCTCTTACTGATTCCCATTTGTGAAAACCAAATACTTTACGATACACACTATTCCAACAAGCATTTAGTTTACTCAGCTGAGATTGAGAACATCTCACAGCAACTGAGCCATATCTTAAAACTGGTAAGCTATAAGTCTGCTGTAAGTAAAGCTGCATTAACTCCGACAAACTTGAAGAGTTATTGAAAATATTATTGGAAGCTGCGTAAAAATTGCGCATTATGCAGTCTACATCACAACTCAGTTTACTACCAGCACAAAAGATGATTCCCAAGTATTTAATCTGCTCTGACCACTCAACCTTTTTGTGACCTAGGAACATATCTGGTAGTGAAGCCTTGAATCGAGGTCCGAATGCTAATACCGAAACAGATGCAGTCAGTTCTTGATATGTATGAATATGTATTCAATCTAATGTATATATGTATCAATGAACATCAATGTCAGCCACTAGCAGTAAAGCAGTAAAGCAGTAAGTACATATCACTATGAATATGACACCAGAACCGTCCTGTTATGAGGCTTGGCAAGAGTCACACTGATCCACTGATCAAGTGCTATATATTTTGGGATAAGGGATCAGCAGGGAACAGAGCTAGGTTGACTGATTTAAATATAGTGCTCTCTGATCATCATCATCGTCGTCGTCATCATCATCATCATCATCATCATCATCATCATCATCATCATCATCATCATCATCATCATCATCATCATCATCATCATCATCATCATCATCATCATCATCATCATCATCATCATCATCATCAGATGCTGACTAGTAATGTGAAGCCGATCAGTGCGAATGCATCAATTGGGTCAAATGCCAATAGAATGCTCGGCTAGATATGCAGATGAACAAAATGTCGATAATCTTCGACCAGAAATGGTGCTTCTTAGTGAAATGCGTGACAGAAGCGATCAGTTTCACTGCAACTGCTCTTCTAATATGCGCGTCCCGCTTAAATAATTAACACGTACATCGTCTTCTCTTTTCTCTCTTTCTCTCTCATTACCATTTGTCATCCAGCAGACCTAGTATTATTGTTGAGGAACTCATGATAATAATGATGATGATGATCATTATTGTTATTGTCAATGCTTCTGCGTCTGCTTCTACATAGTCTATAGCGTCGCCGTAATGATGCACAAAGCATCATCAATCACTGGTCAATCAATGGTCAATCGATGGTCAATCGATGGTCAATCACTGGTCAATCACTGGTCAATCACTGGTCAATCAATGGTCAATCAATGATCAATCGATGGTCAATCACTGGTCAATCGATGGTCAATCACTGGTCAATCGATGGTCAATAGATGGTCAATCGATGGTCAATCAATGGTCAATCACTGGTCAATCGATGGTCAATCACTGGTCAATCAATGGTCAATCACTGGTCAATCGCTGGTCAAGTGAAATTATAGTAAAAGACTCAAAGTTAAAGTCATAATCTATAAGTGAAACCTGGTGGAAATCTGATAATTCAAAGAAACTAGAAGTCACACTACAGCTGAAGATGTTAAACAAGTTCAGACAGATGAGTTTTAAGCTTCGTGCTGAACGATATCAAAGAACTGACAGAACGCACAACTGGATGGTGAATTCCAAATTCTCGGGCAACTGACCGAGAACGCCCGACCGCCCAACACCGTTTGATGCGAGGCACACAAGAGTCGGTCTATGGTCTACGCATAGTCTATAAGACTGCAATATTTTCTGGCCCATTGAGTGAGCAAGAAGCGGAGAAAGGTCGGCTGAGTTGAATGCAATGTTTTCTCAACTATAAGACTGAATCTAAACTGATGGTCGGCCAGTGTTGTGAGTGCAATTTTGGTGTAATAACATTATGGTGATACTTATGGGTTTTGCAATTGGCAAAACGACCAATTTGTGTAATCTATTTTAGTAATACCAACGAGAATTGAGTGAAAGCCAAGACAACAAGAAACAAGAGCAGTATACCGAGTGAGACTAAAGCAGTTGGAGGCATGTAAGACCGGATTCAGTGAATATCCCTAATGTGAAAGTGAAATGATTTGCATAATATTATGATTTCAACATGGTCAGAGAAAGGCATGTTGGAGTCAAAAGTTATACCATACCCAAATTGCGTGTACATTCGGACTGATCAATAGTCAATCCAGTTAACCCAGTGGTGCCCAACCTGCAGCACGCCATTTGTGACACGCGTGCCAGTTGTGGCACGCCACCCTATGATGAGTGGCACGGACGACCCTGGAATTTTCTTTTAAAAATTTATGCTGGGTTTTTAGTTTAGAATTATATGTACATGTATAGAGTCTTAGGCGCCTCCCTAGCTCCGTATCTGCAGCGACCAAGGGACGCACAACACGAGCTCGACAAGGGCAGTGGTAGGCTCATCAATTGGCAGGCAAAGTCCACTTTCTCCACAACACATTTCTACTATTCCCATTGTATACGGTCGTAGGATCGTAGGATCGAACCAAGACGCCAACTGCATGATCTTCTTAAATATATTTTTGTAGGTATTGGTAGTTTGGTACGTCTTCAGGATAGCTAATAAAAAGACAGCTGGCCTTTTGAAAGGAAAGTATGAGGATGACATTGTCTTGTGAGAGTTCAGCGTGACTTCTTATTCTTGGGAAAGTCATCCAAGCCTATTAGTCTGCTGCGTAACTCAACAGTTGCGGCAGGTGTATGTAAAAAATTCAACATTGAACGTCACTTCAACCAGGACTTTAATGAAACATACCCACCTCGGTCAGCTATCACGACTGATTTTACCAAGAAGAAAAAACATCTTCGTTGTCATCCCAGTCATTTCTTGTCAGAAAAAGTGATGAATCGAAGGTCAAAACTTCACACGAAAGAAAAAGCCTTATTATGATGGCGAGGAATTGCTGAAGCCGGCTTTGTCAATTTTGCAGAAGGCTCAGGTGATGCCAAAATCGAATCAGTGATGACTGATATTGCCCTTGCACGCAACACGACCATGAGGCGAATAGACGAAATGGCTCAGGACCTGTTGGAGCAAGTAAGGTCATCATTAGAAAAGTGCCATTATTTTTCGCTAGCTATGGATGAAAGTTGTGATGCTTCTGATTCTGTACAGTTACTGTTATACATCAGATGCATGAAACGATGAATTATAACTTTGACGTTAGCAAGAAGTACCTTTGTCTGCGTCAGCTTGTCAGTACCACCGGAGCCGACCTTTTTGAGCAAGTAAAACATTGTGGCATAGACAGCAATCTTGACTGGTCAAAACTCGAGATTGTGTTCATAGATGGAGCTCCTACTATGACTGGCAAAAGAATGGGTGTGCAACTAAATTGAACGAGTTTGTAGGTCATGTCGTATGAGCATTTCACTGCTTTGGATAGCTGTATTGTCTTTAAATGAACATTACAATGTGAGTTATTCTACCTTACTTGAATCTAAGGAGGCAATGCGTGACGCCATTATTTATATTGGTCGTTTGAACAAGCGCCTTTTGGAACAGGCCGCAAATCCTCTTGACTTGTATGTAGTGGTACACAGACGATAAGCATGATATTTTGTGGCACACGATGTACAAAAGTTGGTCTTAACGTGTGTTCGGTTAGATCTTAACCGAACACACGTCAGCCATTCACATTTGTGGAGCTGTACTACTGCTATTGCTATTGTTGTTGTTACTGCTGTTGCTACTGCTATTGCTATTGTTGTTGCTACTGCTGTTGCTACTGCTATTGCTACTGCTATTGCTATTGTTGTTGCTACTGCTGTTGCTACTGCTATTGCTACTATTACTAGTAATAGAATAGCTCGCAACAACACAAGAAGCAACGACGACGTACAAACGAACAGACGCCGTCATAAACAAAAACAAGAAGAGAGAAGAAGAAGAAGACTGCTTTCTTGTATGACTATGGAATGAATTATTAATGTGGATCTATATTATTTTTGACGACTTGTCGTCTTTCGCAACACTTTGCATCTGATGCACTGCTTCTCTCTCTCTCTCTCTCTCTCTCTCTCTCTCTCTCTCTCTATGTGTTGTCCGTCTGCAGTTTCTAAACGTCTATCTCATCCTCTTCCTCTTCCTACTTTTCCATCTCCTCCTCTTCTTTCTTCTCTTCCTCCTTAGCTACCTCTTCCTGGTCCCACCTCCTCTTCTTCTATTGTAATTATAATCCTCAACCTTTTACTCCTAGTTTCATCATCATCAGCAGCAGCAGCAGTAGCAGCAGTAGCATCACTCTGTTTCGTTCGTCAGTAACTGTCATATTCATCACGACAAACATACATCGTCCAACACCATCGGAAAATTAATGGTTGCACACACGCTCCAGCACACACACCGATGCCCTTCTGGAACGAACACCCGCACATGCTTTTATGCTAACAATAGTATATGTTCATGTTATATATATTATATATAAAGGCATGTTGCTATATAAGTCATATAATTATACATATATAAGCAGAAATGCTTATATACTTATATATTTATATAAAGTATATATATAAAAAAAGCTTGCATAACGCTGGCGAGCACCTGCTCTGCCGATGCAGTTAGAAAATCCGTTAAGGATATCTAGCAGCTTCATAAATCTGGCTTTGTTCGACGGGATTACGTTGATCCACTGTTTGCAGCGGCAGCAACTCCTCCTCCTCCGCAGCAGCGCAGTCGTTGACAACACAATCGCCGTTGGCTGCACTAGATGCAGTGACAGCAGATGAAGCGACGTTTCATTGTAGTTCGACCTCCAATCTCGCCTACATATAGACATGCGGACATACGCTTTGCTCTGTACCTACCACCTCTGGCCAATTTGTCTCGATTTACTCCCTGCACTTATGTTCGTTGTAACAGTGAGAACTCAGATGACTGATAACTGTAAAAATGCGCTATACGTCTTACGTCGATCGGGCATCATTAGTCTATTATGTCCAGCGTGCATTGTTCGTGTCCAGACAGTTGGACATTATTGTTCCATCGGACAACAGCGTCAATAGAAAATAGCCTACAGCAATCGAATGCAATTATGAATCAAGAATCACTAACATTTGACTAAGAAAGGACATTCCAGTATCACTGGTTAATGGTTATCCTAAAGTAATGCAATCAGAGACTCCTGAATAAATACAATCCACCTAGAGTTATGCTTATGACGATTTTTGACACCGTAAGGTGTAGGGTGTTTCGAACACAGCAAAGATTTATTTAATAGACCTTAACTGCAGTATAAATGTTTCTTGGGAAATGTCTTGAAAGGTATAGGCATTTGCCATAAATTCTTTCCACAAGAAATTTGTCGTTGTTGGGTGTTATTTTGTCATAGTTATATTCCAAACGCGCATTAAATCGGGTCTAACTACCTCCGGACATTTTTTCTTTAAATGTTAATAGTGTGTCTATAATCCATGTACAGTGACTTAGGCCTATCTGTAACAATGTTTCAGACATTTTTGCAAAGTCTGTAAATTTTAATTTATAAAAGTTATTATTAAAATCGTCATGAGGTTGAGAAGGAATTGTTTTAGCTCTTAACAACTGGTTAAATAGAATAGAACTTTTAAAATGTGTTGGTTGATTAGGCCCTATCGTTATAATTTAGGTAACGCTTCTTATCAGCAGGTTTGAATTATGACGTGATTGATGCCTATTAGATTTTAAAATCTAAAGATAGAGATATTTATGACCCTGTAACTAACAGCCCTGTCTAATTACTCAAAGTTCACTCGGGAGCTGTCTTTCCTTAGCCTATAATCTTCTGCAGCTGCATTCGCCTTATCTCAAAAATAAATCTAAGATTCATGCTCAGTCTTAAGCTTAATTCTTCATACTAGATTTCAAACAGAAGAACACGAAACACTAGCTTGATTTCGGTGCTATAAACGTGAGCACTCTTCTGTCGCTACTAAAGCGAACAGCAACTTCTACATCAGCATAAATAACCGATATTAATTGCTAATACAGTTTACAGATTCTACGCCGATTAAATGCAATTTTCACCGATCAAATATAATTATATATATATATATATATATATATATATATATTAATCTCCGTTAATATAAATATATCTGCTAACGGAGAGATGCACCTGTAAAACACATATAATTATGACTCCAGCATCATTGATAATCGAGAGAAGCGTACTGAAAAGACCCGATTTATAGCGACTTCTATAGCGCCATTATTTTAATGCAAAATGCATCAGGCGATGGTCGCTTTAAGTGAGGTCGTAAAGTGAAGGACCATAACCTGTAAGTGGAACCCGATCGAATGCCCGATACGTCTCGAATCATCGTCACACGTGATCACATAAACATTTCTACTTTGAGGTATCTAGCAATCTCAATTTTGTTGGATTTCGAATAAAAGCACTCACTGCTATTTCAGAAAACGACAGAACATAATTTCGTTATGACTCAGCGGAAGTGCATCAGAATAGTTGCCTTCTCTTTCCGGCGCTATATAAATTGAACATTGCAATGCCATTTTCGCAGAGTATACTGAGCATCTGCGTTATACGCACTCTAATGTCAGATGATTGAGCTGTTCCGCATTCGGTTGGCAATCAACCAATTGAAAAGTTTCGTATTGGTTACATTTTACGATCTTTGGCCAAGTGAGAACTCCGCCACTGCTCGCACTCTGCCAGTGCCAGTCCCAAGCCTGGATAAAGGAGGTGGGCACGATAATGATCTTTGTCATCACACAGGACACTGTCATTAAACTGAAACTACTGCTACTTGACCAAGTGAGTGTCGAAACTTTGTGAGTCATATTTCGGTGAACTTTTGATATCAAAAAGTCTAATTTAAATCATGTTTTCAAAATTCTGACTTTATTAGAAGGTAAAGTATTCCTTTAATCGTAGACTGCTTCAACTAGCGTTTTGTTTTGCTTCTGAGAACGCCAAAATTTAATGCAACTGCTTCAGTCTTCTTAATTTGTCATTTTGGTATGGTTATTCAGGCTTCTATCTAAAGTCATCCTTTAACGGCGATGCCAATCGCACGGTTACTTCCGCCCGACAGATGACATATTACGCTGCTTTTGGCGGTCCACAGAACATCCCATTTATATAGCACTCGATATCTGAAAATTCCATTTCACGCGCCATCTCCTTTTCAGGCACCGAGGAAAAGAAAAGTGTATGAAGTCGAATATGAGAACTTCTCATACCTTTAAATTTTCTTCACCAAAGTACCACATTAAAATTTGCTCTGACATAGTCTCTCATAAGTGGGCCTACTCTACAGAGAATCATAGAATATACATACACGCCTAAACAAAGCCTTGAGAAAGGGCTGGAGAGAGGGAGAAAGAGGAAGAGAGAGGGAGAGGGAAAGACAGAGGGAGAAGGAGACGGAGAGGGACGAAGATGAAGTTGGAGAGAATTAGTTTCCAATAGCAGTGCGTCCAGTTTCAGCACACATATCAAAGTATTCTATTCTCAGGTAGGCTACTCTTATCACCTCTGCGACGATCATTTCGCTACTTTTATATTTGACCTTAAGTTCCCTGCGATAGAAGGTTATTATGGTTAATATGGCATTTAGTTCACCCTTGTATGTAAGCATAAATGTGCATGCATACAATAGAAAACAAATGGAAATCCAATTATGTCACAATTTGCTAATTATGTGCATTTTGAAGCACTATGCAGACAGCAATGTTCAGAGGACTTTATACAAAGACCGGACAAATAAGATACATACACACATATACGCATACATACATATCTAGTCCAGTCTAATCTAATCTTCCTGTGACTTCTATAGCGCCGTTATCACAATGCTAAACACATCAATCGATGATCGCTTCAAGTAAAATCTAATGAATAAAACCATAAAATGGACATTATAATGATAAACTTCGTTTATTATTTCAAACTGACACATCGCAGTATGATTACAAGTCATAGTACGAGTGGATGATCACAGGTTATTACAGGAGTCAAATTTAACTGTTTGGCAGCCATGCAAGGCGCCCATCACGCCCTACATCTCATTTTACCAACGCCATATGGCGACTGAAAGGCTGAGTCAACCTTTGGGAGGGTAACAGTAAGCGATCCCGCGTTCGTGCCGATATTCTGCTCTTCGTGCCGGAATGCTACCATTCACCCAAACCCCTTCCAGGTCTGCAGAAACTGACAGGAAGTCTATGTGCTATTTGCTACACGGAAATCTAAGTCAACGACTTCCTGCGCCATCCGGAATCTAATCGATGATGCCATCCTACAAGTGTGTAGTAAGACTTAATAAATTACAGACATACAAACAACTAAACCGACAGGTAAAATATATGCTACCTATTTCTGAAGAAAGAAATTAATGAAAGATGCCACACTATACAATTCTCAACAGATAAGCATATAATTCTGATAATTTTACCAACTGACTTTAACTTGATCTGACATATGGGTTTGGAAAAGGTCAAACTAGGGGTACTGCGGGGGTGCTTGAGCACCCCAGGGTTAAAAGGTGACCCACATAAATTTTCAAAATCAGATGAGTGGGATTGTAAGAATTACTATGATTTACTAAGATCCACCGATGAACGAACTCTTCATAAAAATCCAGAGCCCAGGCGGCAGGCCTCTCTTTCTGTTTCTGATTCTCTCTCGTTCCCTCACTCACTCCGTCCCTCCATCCTCCTCCTCTCTCTCTTTCCTTTATCTCTCTCCCTCTGTCTCTCTGTTTCTCTCACTCTCTCTCGTTCTCCTCCCTCCTCTCTCTCTCTCTCTCTCTTTCTCTTTCTCTCTCTCTCTCTCTCGTTCTCTCTCTCTCTCTCTCTCTCTCTCTCTCTCTCTCTCTCTCTTTATCTCTCTCCCCTCTTTCTCTCTGTCTCTGTCTCTGTGTCTCTCTCTCTATATATATATCCGTCTGTCTGTTCTCTCTCTTTATCTCTCTCTTTATCTCTCTCTCTCTCTCTCTCGTTCTCTCGCTCTTTCAGTCTTTGAGATCACACACACACACACACCCACCCACACACAAACACACACAAACGGTTCCTTCATTCCTTTGTATTATAGCTTTGTCCAATGGTTCATCCAGCGCCAGTCTTCAGTGTTTAGCTGGTCTATCTGAGTCTGACTTTCTCCATAATTTTAGGCCAACAAGGTCGTTGCCCTTACCCTACCAGTCACATCTAGTTCTGCAGAACACTTACTCTGTGTGAAAACGAACAGTGACAACAATTAGATTTCCTCTGTTGCTCAAGGGAAATCTAATTCACGGACTTCTCAAGCCACACATAGCCTAACGGGAATGCTCAACCGCAAACGCAGAGTGATGACATTAGATGGCGCCAGAGTGGAAATGAAGACGTCTACATATAAAGACAGATGAAAATATTTTAAGTTTTTAATGGACAAATATTTGGCAGCTTCAAATTAATGTCAAAATGAACTCAGTGCAAATGACACACGGTAAAGAGGAATAACGTAGGCAACAGCTGCGAACCTTGCAACCGTCAACTGCCCCAGCAGCAAGGTTTTGGTCAGTATGGGCGAAAAACCCATACTGGCCAAAACGAGCCCGGTTAATATGTAACTAAAACAAATGGAGAATCTGTATTGGTTGTTGTTGGTTGGTATTCGTTGCTAGTTGATCGATTGTGTTCATAGTGAGAAAAATGACTGTTGCTTCTTCTTTCCTATAATTTTATTCCACTTCGCGTTGTTATTTCATCCCATGGATGGCAGAGTAAGCTAATTTACCTAAAACACTCTCTATCAAACGGAAGAAACGTTTCCTAACTTTCTGACTCATCGGACCCACCCATGAAACTGATTGGATTGCGAATCTGTTTTGAGGTTCCATCGAATGATACATAGCGTATTTGATGATGGCAGTACAGCAGTCAAAAGACAAGACAAGATTAGAATGCACAATATATGCTAATAGGTCCACCTAATGTAGGCCTAATGATGGAATTCTAAGCAATTGTATGAGTAATTAAGAAATTAATATTCTCTAAATGTTGGATAGATTTGATAGAGCTCACTCACCCTGACATGGTTCTTCCTTGTTGGCTAGGTATTCGTTTGTCAGCAGCTGATGAGTGAGCGTCGTCTTTCCAACGCCCGGTCCTCCAACGACAAGAATCCTATAAATAGCCACTGAATCGTAGCTAAGACCAGCATTCGTGTTGATCAATTCGAGGCTACCTCCAGCTGCCTCAGAATCCGGTTGCACGTTATTAAGATGTTCTAAGCTACAGTCAACTGAGGAGTGGCGATCTACTGGTTCTCCAGTTGGGACTCTGTTTTCGACGTGGTCGAGCCTTGATGCTGTTGACGAAGACCGCCTTCCGCTGGATGATCGTAGTTCATCGTAGCTCTTGTGTCTGACGGCAGTTTCACTCCCTGGCGACGAAGACGAGTTCCAGCTGACTCTGTCCGAAAGGTAGATGATGGCTGAGTTGTGTCGACCAGAGATGCGAGATGATGGTGGACTGAGAGAGCGAGGGGACTGGAGGGCGCCGGCGTAACTGTTGCGTCGGTGTTTCCCTGGCGACTTCTGCGTTGGACGAAGCCTCTCCGGAGTACACGTCGTCGACTTACGACGAGTTATCTGATTGGACACTGCCAGGTCACGTGGTCGACTGGTGCTACCGTCTGACGAAGAAATAGCGTCAGGTTCAACCGTTGACTTCTTCCGAATTGAATGCGTTGACGTCATCATCACTTCCGGTGCCGCGTCATCGTCCATTGTTGTTCCGGTCGTTGCAAGGGCCATTGTTCTCGAAGTCCTCATCCCCCGTGACTCTTCGATGGCATTCCTTTTCTCAGACGGTCTCCTCGCTGCTGGAGCAGTCCTTCGTCGACACAACCCAGTGGACTTGACTGCTCCAGACATTCGCTTCTCCTCTAAGTCTTCATACCATCGCTTTGACTGCAGACCGTTTGGCGCTATTTCCGTCGGACTTGGAGGCTGAATTTCGACCATGACATCGGCATCTACCTCTGATCTTCTGCCTCCTTTCATCAGGCGCTTCTCCCTTTCTTCGATGTCTATGTGACTGGATCGTCGACTGGATGTCCAGATACGGTGAACCCCGATGCTGTTAGGCCGGTGCTGAGATTTTCCGTCAAAGTCTAGAAATGATACTGATTCCGTGTGATCCCATTTTCCAGGAGCCTGCTCCTCCGTTTCCCCTCCCGGATCACAGTCCGGTGCCGTAGAACCACCGTAGCCATACGCCTCTGCTCGAAACATCTCGAACTCGTCCTGCATTTGAACGGTTTGAGCGACGCTCACCTGATCACCTGCAAATGAAAGACACAGGTCGACTGCGCAGAGTCCGTTCGAGGAGGCTCTCTCTTCGGCCGCAGCAATCAACGATTTGCCATCCGATTGTCAGCCGAGCATCTACGGTTGCCCGGATTCAGCCACTCAGTTCGGCTGAGCCGTTTGCGTGCCTTCAACTGGAGCGCTTCCATCATCGTCACACGGTGGCTGGCATCAAGCGCGCTCCTCCTATTTCGTTCTTCCATCAGTTCGTCCCACCGTCTCTCTCTCTGTCTCTCTGTCTCTGTCTCTGTCTGTCTGTGTCTGTCTGTCTGTCTGTCTGTCTCTCTCTCTCTCTCTGCGTGTCTCTCTCCTTCCTTTCCTCCGTCCCTCTTAAGGCACTGTTCCGCTTCTCCGCCTCTCCGTCATTCGCCTCATGCCACTCATAATTTACGCCGCCGCATATAAGTCCATATAAGCCCATCGCTCGGTGTATTTCAATCCGTCGCCATGTTTCTCTGCTTCTCTATTCTCTCGCATATATACAAAAAGAAAAAAGGAAGCATATATATTATGCATATATATGCATTTATATATATGTATGCATTTATATATATGCATTCATTCATCGTTCTACCTTTAAACCTGCATTACAGTACGTTTACTTATAATGCAATCAATAGAATAATAGTGGCCATACTTGTGTTACGCCTGATCTTCAATATCAGTGGTTGTTGTCTATTCTTTGCAAACGCCAGTATGTGAAATTATGATGGTGAATAAATTCAGGAAGTTCATAAAATTATAGAAGATCTAAATGCTAAAATCCAGGACAATGCTTTCTCAAAGGACATCTACTTATCTAGTGGATATCAATAACCGTGTCACTGGATTCTCAACACCTATACAATCCAGTGCTAATCGAATGATTTTACTTTGGAACGTCAATCCCTATATTGTCCATCGAATGCAAAAGCATTCTCAAAGCATTTGAAATGTCTTGTCTATCAGATGCCTAAATATGCCCCAACCGAAGGCTCTCCGATGCCTTAAAAGCGTACTCATTGGGATGCACGATTCTCCACTGTTTTTATATGAAGATTTATAAAGCGCAAAACACCTCAAATGCGCTGATGACGCCTTAGTCTATTAGCTAGATCGAGGTCTGTCAGGGTATCAGGCTAGTCAGTATGTTTAGAAATTTCTACGCTACTTGCGAACTAAGCTACGACCTGAACACTTTGACCATACAAGTACGTATACTAGCTGTCAGTGAGAAGATCAAACGGCAAAGGTGAGGATTGACCAAGCATTCTCATGTGCCACATGCAGCAAGGTAGAGGTTTCTTGTTGCGTTCTTGGCTGTGCTCTATCTTACTTGCGTGATCTTTGCCGCCCAGTGTCCGACATTACAGCACGTCGGATTCGACGAGGGGTGAGCTCCTAGTTCCATGGACTCGCTTGGCTATTAGGCAGCGCCGCGCTTTTTCGGTTGTGGGCCCTTCCACCTGGAATGACCTCCCGCTTGAGCTCCGCTCTTTACGTGTGATCAACCCGGCATGGTTTTACAAGTCGCTCAAGTCTTTTTTTCCTTCATTCGTGGCTGGGCTTGGAGCACTCCTGCGTAGGTTCTTTAAGGGGCGCTATATAAATGCTCAGAATGAATGAATGAATAAATAAAGAGGAATGAAGTCGCTAACACTTTATATCCGTGGTTATCTTTCGAGGTTAGCTCAAGGGACGGTTCTTTTTCATCACGAAGGCACTCAGTATTGCAGTCGATAGATGAGGTCAGAGAGAGCGGAAGAGAATGAAGAATAGTGTGAACTGAATCGTCTGCTGATAAATCAGACTGAAATAATCACGACAAGTCATGGACACATCTGACGCTATCATCTAGCACGAAATTAGAATCATTCACTGTGGCATATCCATCTGTTGTACACACACACGCCTCCTCTGGACAGCCCATCAGTAAATAACGGTCTCCAGACTGTCTCTCTCCTGCCATATCAACCGTTGCTGACAGACATACAAACAAGCAGACATGTCTAGCTATCCAGGTTCTTACGTTAGTAATAATGTTCACGTATTGTGGATCTAAAGAGCCTGATACCATCGTAATTGTCTTCGTCGCCATCATCATCACAATCCTCCTCCTTATCCTCTTCCTCCTCCTTCTCCTCTTCCTCTTCCTCCTCCTGCTCCTGCTCCTCCTTATCCTCCTGCTCCTCTTCCTCCTGCTTCTCCTACTCCTCTTCCTCCTCCTCCTCTTCCTCCTCCTCCTCCTTATCCTTCTGCTCCTCTTCCTCCTCCTCCTCCTCTTCTATCCTCCTGCTCCTCTTCCTCCTCCTGCTCATCTTCCTCCTCTTCCTCCTCATCCTTATCCTCCTGCTCTTCTTTTTCTTCTTATCTCTCCTCCTCCTCCTCCTCCTCGTCCTCCTCGTCCTCCTTCTCCACATTATTATTATTCTTGCAATCGTCAGCATGATCGCTTTCGTCGTCATCGTTACTATCAGCCTCAGCAGAACTTAAATGTGTGTGTTTCCTTTTTAACGACTAGCTGTGTGGTAACAAAGACCATTAGCGTCGCCCTCCTCCTTTATCCAGGCTTGGGACTGGCACTGTCAGAAAGCGAACAGTGGAGGAGAACTTAACTCTAAAAATGTATTTATATATATATATATATATATAGAATATATTCCTATATAAAATATATTCATAAATAAAACTTATCAACTGCAAACGTTTGCTTCGCTGTTGTTCCCTAAATACTTTCAACGTAACACTAAACAGGAACATAATGCTGATGTCAATTAGGCCACGTCAATAGACGCTATATATGCGTTTATGCATGGAGGCTATATACACATAAGTACACTGACTATACATCGATATGCTCAGATAACAACAACAACATGTATTTATATATTATATATATATTGTTGTTGTCGTTTACGTCAGCACATATCTAAAAACTAATCTATGATTGCTTAATATGAGCAGAAACAAATAGAAGCATCTCTCGCTTGGTTCACTGTTGCTAGAGTTCTAAAGAGAAAGTTCGTCTGTCGCAAACGATTGTCGTGTGGTTTAACAAGGTCTCCTCTGGTAGTCACGCGCAGACACGTACTGCAGAGCGATCAATGAATCCCATCTCGGACGATGGTTGATGCTTGACCAGAGTCAAATAAAGAACGACACTATAGAACAATCGAAGGTCTCTCTCTCTCTCTCTCTCTCTCTCTCTCTGTCTCTCTCTGTCTCTCTCTGTCTCTCTCTGTCTCTCTCTGTCTGTCTGTCTGTCTGTCTGTCTCTCTCTCTCTCTCTCTCTCCCAGTGATCATTTCAAGGGTTGACGGCTGATCGCATTTCATTCGGAAGTCTCCGCCATCCACGGTATACGTGCTATCGAAAGAACAGGCTACATATATCGCCGATGAACCATTTAGCAATACGATTACTACGCTCGAAACATTAGCTATCAGAATATCATTTAAAACATGAATAACATACAGAAAACTCGAAGATTAACTCCAGAAGCGCTGACAACCGGATAAAACAGACGGCGAACAAGCAAACTCACGTAAATATAAATTATGAGCAAATGCGGCAAAAGAACGAATTTGAACAACGGAGAAATGGCGGCTTTCAATAGAACCTTTGTTTCAAGGGAATAACTGAACGATAGGCAACAGAATATTCGATGTCAGATCAAATTACACATGTATTATAATCATATGTATTATATATTAGCCTTTTATTATTATATGGGTATTATGTATTATATATATGTACCCGGTATTATATGTGTATTATATATGTATTATAGAAGTAGGCCAATGCGAGGTGGATATTCTGTTGATTTGATTGGTTGCGTGACGAGAACGTTCTCTTGTCCGTTGGCTGTCACCAGAACAATAAGAATTCCGTCTACTTTCTCCAGCAGCAGTTAGCGCAAGTAACTCAAACACCATTCATTCAAGAAAATCGTCTTCTGGATATATTCAGCCCAATTGGTTGAAAATTCGATCACTGGTGAAGCTGACAACAGCGCCTTCGTTTAACTGCTCTTAAACATGACCACTACAGTTATGCACATTGTCCGCTGTACTATGAAAGCAACTTGGTACTTGCTTTACTTTCTAATGTGCATCGACTATCGTCAAACAGTTAGATCTAACTTCTAAAGGATGACGTTTAGAAGAGTAACTGCCACATGAAACTGAGTAGATCTGCTAAACGCTTCAAACAATACCTGTAAATGTAATCGTGGTTTCGGGGACCTGCTATGTACAATATACTCTTGCAGTACACTGCTGCATGTGGAGCGAGGATTCAGGCGCTTACATCTGCAACACGGAGCGTCGACCATTAAGAGGTTAGAGATGAGTGTTCAGGCACCTGCGCTCATTAGGCACACAGTGGATGCGAACCGTGCCACTGATGGCAGATGGTGGCCAACTACTGGCTCAATGCATTCCTTGAGACAGCGGAATGCCATTTACAACCACGGAGGGGGGAGCTGACGTGCGATACGGTTTTGCAACATCGAGGATGAAAGTTCCTGTCTTGGCCGTCAGAACATAGAAAGATGTTCAATATGTCAATAGCCAAAAAATGAACTAAGTTTAAATGTTTAAATAGCAGAAAATAGTTCTATACGCTCTCATCATGATCGCATTCATCCTTGCAGGGTCGCAGTAGCACGATCTACAGGTATCGAGACAATGGAAAGTCTCGATTACATTCTAAAAGTGTTTATGCTTTTAACCCTGTTCTTAAGATACATTGTAGCAGATTCTTAACTGAACAAGAACCATAACAGATGTATCGCTTCTCATTCGTCTGAGTTGAAATTCAAGTTCAGATGAAATGAGCTGCAGACCAGTTGTCTTCAAAACTTTGAACTCTGTAAAATATATGTCCGAGTAAATCGCATCTACAATAGATCCACCATGAAAGTAAATCAATATCATAAACGAGTCAACACCGTTCTTCATCGCAGTTTTCCCTGCGCTGTCCAGAGTCCAATTTATCACGGAGCCATATACGTCGCCCTTCCGAAATGTTTGCTTGCATAAATGTCCTGGACTCTTAGCAGATAAAAAGCTCTCTTCTTTAATATTCTAAGTGCTTTTCCTCGCACTTTACGTCTCTGTCTCACTGCCCACCTCCGTAATATGCGCTATAGATATTTCGTTCATTGTCCATTTCTTTGTCTATGTCTCTGTCCGGGTCTCTGTCTCTGCCCATGTCATTCTATCTGCCTATCTGTCGTTCAGGTTGTTTGTCTGACGTCTGTTCTTCTAATAGTCTGCTTGGATATTCTATGGATGTCTATATCCTAAGTATAGAAGACTATAGAAGCCTCCTCTTGTTCGCGTTGTTTCTTTTACTCTTTGATGATTTCGACATTAAATTTTGTTCGCCTAAACCCAAGCGACTAAATAGACGGTAAATAGACGGTAAGTCTATGCATGGTTGATTGAGCAGTGGAGCTGACTGAATAGACAGAGACAAGTTGAACCATTTCAATCCTCCCTTTTTAAAGCTTGTGGGTGCACTAATCCGATCAATGATAGCGTCCGCAACGACTCTGATACATTCGTCCACATACATCATGGTTTGCTATAATGATGACAACTATTCGAACTATTCGAGAGTCACTCTTTCCACAGTAGCCGACTGCAGAATGCCTTAAACCCTGTCGCTATATTGATCGGTGAAATACCTAAGTGGGGCTTTTATTTGGGCTTTTATTTGGATTGAAGTGGAAGGACTGAACCCAGCTGAACCCAGCTGAACCCACTTCAACCCAACTGTTCATGTAAAGAAGTATTGAGTCTCATGTCTATTCGTTCATGTCCATGTAGGCCTATTTACCTGGTTGGCTGCGGCGCTCCGTTTCATCTCAGGGACCATGTTCAATCAATAGCTGTTGGTTGTACGTTTCCGTGTCATCTATACCAGGCCACTTCTGAAGACAGAGTGGATTGTCTATGGGAGTCTGATGTGGTAGGCCCATACAATGGAATCTATTTCTAAGCAGCCTATGATACGAGTTTCATGGCCGCCTTATGTTTCTACGTGAATACCTTCATCGTTTGAACATCATTTTGTTCGATCGTCGTGTTTATAATATGGTCAGGTCGGAAGCACATCTCAAATTACCGTGAAGGAGAAGAAGTTGGAGAAGCAGGAGGAGCAGGATGAGAAGGAGGAAGAAGAAGAAGGAGTCAAGAGAAGAGCAGGAGGAGCAGGATGAGAAGGAGGAGCAGAAAGAGAAGGAGGAGCAGGAGCAGAAGGAGGAGCAGAAGGAGAGGAGGCAGAAGGAGCAGAGAAGCAGGAGGAGCAGGAGGAGAAGGAGGAGAAGCAGGAGAAAAGGAGCAGGAGGAGAATGAGGAGCAGAAGAAGCAGGATGAGCAGGAGGAGAAGGAGGAGGGAGAAGCAGGAGAAGCAGGAGGAGCAGGAGGAGAAGGAGGGGGAGAAGCAGGAGAAGCAGGAGAAGGAGGAGGAGGAGAATGAGGAGCAGAAGAAGCAGGAGGAGCAGGAGGAGAAGGAAAGGAGAAGCAGGAGAAGCAGGAGGAGCAGGAGGAGAAGGAGGAGCAAAAAAGAGGAGGAGGAGCAGGAGCAGAAGAAGCAGGAGGCAGGAGAAGAGCAGGAGGAGCAGAAGGAGGAGCAGAAGAAGCAGGAGAAGCAGGAGGAGCAGGAGCAGAAGGAGGAGCAGAAGAAGCAGGAGAAGCAGGAGGAGCAGGAGCAGAAGGAGGAGCAGAAGAAGCAGGAGAAGCAGGAGGAGCAGGAGGAGAAGGAGGAGCAGAAGAAGCAGGAGGAGCAGGAGGAGCAGGAGCAGAAGGAGCAGAAGGAGGAGCAGAAGGAGAAGGAGGCAGGAGAGGAGCAGGAGGAGGAGCAGAAGGAGGAGCAGAAGGAGAAGGAGGCAGGAGAGGAGGAGAAGGAGGAGCAGGAGGAGGCGGCGTCAGATTCAGACTTACTGGATGCTCCTCATATAATAAGTATTCCGTTTAAGCAATAAATTACTAAACATGCGCAGTCAGGATTTAGTTTACTGAATAGACAGATCTTGGTAAACACAACGGAGAAGACACTTAAGACAGAAGATGGTGAACACTGAGGTCATAGAATAGACAGAAAATGGATTAGGCATCATTAGACAGTGGTAACTTGTCATGAAACAATGAGTTGACTGAATAGAAAGGAATTCGATTACAGAGGAACCGTGAAGTTGATAGATAGTGAACATTGAACAATGAACATTCATAAATAGAAACGTTCGCTTTTGCTTTTATGAGAAACATAAGTGAAAGGCTCTGAGGAGCAGAAGGAGAAGGAGGCAGGATCACAGGCGCTGAAGCAGTGATGATTCAACGCAGAACTGCAAATATCTGATTCAGAGTTCGAATGATTGGCACATAGATGGCTGCAGGCAGCAGCATTGCCGTTCTACCAGAGAATATGGCCGCCGACGTTATGGAGGTCCGAATAGACGTTCACGTGTTGAACGCTAATCGTGGATGCCGCCTGTGGCGAAACTAGTCGCCAATAAATGCAGATAGATTAGTTTGCTTCATTGGTTTTCAGAGCATGACGCTCCGAGTGCATTGAGACGTATGCCTTCCTGTTTGCAGCTCGATCGGGTTTTATGTACATCTTTGAGTTTCGGTCTAGTGACCCCTTGCTGAAAGCCGATAGTAGATATGTGTTCAAAATACTAATTGTTAAGAAACATAATACGGAGTAAAGCTATTTAATAAATATACTGATTAAGTACACTTTTAAAGACAGGAAGCGTCATGGGTGCTTTTTCTATTCAAAAATACAATCGTCAGTGACTGAAACTCAGATTACATGAGAGAAAAACATAAACGTATTCGACGCAAATTTGCCTGGCGCCCTGAGACAGTCGGTCATTTAGGAATCGTTGGTCACGATTAAAGTAATCCCTGAACTTATTATTGCAAAGTAAGCTTATTATGGCAAAGTATTTAGACACTTTTGACAGCTTCCGAGACGACAGTCTTGTAATTCAAACTATTAACCAAGCACATTACAGACGTTTCGAACTCTTTTGACAACGCATATGGGACTCCTTAAACATCGATTCTTTGCAGTGTTTTAGTTGTCAGAAAAGAGCTGAGGGGTCGAACATTTTACAGATTACCAAAGGACGCGAATGCTAATGTTGTTTATATGTTTCACACCAAACAATTGACGCCTCGAGATAGTTGAGTTTCCTGTCCCTCCAACAGCTTTTCAGTTACTTAGCTGAGAGGGTTAAAAGAAGAGCTAGAGGGTTAAACCCTTTCACCCAATAACTAAAACACTATAGTCCCGCAAAGCAGCAGACTAGATCAGACTAATCTAAACCGGTCCAGAAGACCAGATCAGACTGGTCCAAACCGGTTTCTCGCTTATAGTGCTAGCGCGTCGCTCCCGCGCAAGCGACACGTGATAGACAGGGAGCAAACATCCACCGCAGCCATTCAATGCGCGGCTGTTAGAAACATCCAGCAAGCCGGAGCAAGTGATCACTGCATGTCAGCTAGGCGCACCAAGTAACCGCTATCGCGTGATCAACGCATGCAAAACAGAAGTATTACATAAATATTTATAATAGGAACACGCGCTTAAACCTTGCTGACCAATCAGCGCAATATTTGTTCACGTTATTATTTCAACCTTTGGGACCACGCAGGGTTGCATAGGCCTAGGCCATGACCCAGTTTTATTACAGATTTCTAAAATTGCCAATCTTTTTTCCGCCCCATAATTATAATTTACGGCCAACATAATTCCATGTATTTCCGGCGGCCACCAACACAGAATCCTGTTGGCCTGACTTAAAAATGTAATTTCTATGAGTGGTGAAGGTCTGATGGTGAATGACCCTTCGGGACCCCTCGGGATCCCTCGGGACGAGTCGGCTGGTGACGTGGGCAAGACAAGAATGCTTGTGAAGGTGGCGTTGTGCAGCGAGCGCTCCTTCTGGTTTATTCGCATTCTCCATTATCAATGTGAAACGGATCAGGGACCCTGCGACCAGCATCAACGCTGATTGGATTCTACTTGTATACTAAAGACAAATTCTCTTGCTATCCAAAAATCATTCGATTAGAGAAAAAGACTTGATCTTCTGCGACTTTGATATCAGTGGCCAGTTAGGCGTGAACAACTGCACAACCTATAGTTAATGCGGTCCAAACGAAATGAAAAGACTATTACTGCCACAGTTGTTAGCTTTGTTCCTCTGCAAATTATGACACACTGACGTCATATCATACCAAAGCCAATTGAAAGCGATGTCCAGAGAGAGAGAGAGAGAGAGAGAGAGAGAGAGAGAGAGAGAGAGAGACAGGCAGACAGACAGACAGACAGACAGTGAGACAGCAAGAGAGAGAGAGAGAGCGAGAGAGAGATAGATAGAGAGAGACAGAGGCAGACAGAGACAGAGACAGAAAGAGACAGAGAAAACATAAAAAACATCGTTTCGAAAGAGGAAGAATTCAATCATTGTGACTGTCTGTCGGTGGGTCGAGTCTTGATCTCTGGAATTCTTTTTCTTTGGTCTTTGGGACAATTCCGATCAATGCGATCCACGTCATCAGCAGAATGGCGACGGTCGTTTGACACACTGCCACTCGTCGATAAGCAGCCATTCTGGAAGAAGACTGACCGAAGGAGGAATTGTCAGACGGGAAAATAGATGACCGGGTTCGCTATATATATGCTACACTCATCTGACCATGATCATTGATCAATCATAAGGCGTTCAATACGCTCTTGGCTATATACCGATCTGGAAGTCGGTAATATTTATAATCTGCGTATACGGCAGGTATATCTAACGATCCATTGCACTACTGCTGCACTGGCCTGGCCTCAGCATCTGCTACAGATTCTTGCATCCCTCGTTTCCGTCTCTCTGAAGTGCAACAGATATATTTAAACACTAGCAATAAACGCGTGGAGCCAACGCGATGAGCTACATACTTACAGCCGACGCCAAATGTTAATCCGTGTTATTGATCATAATAGCGTGTCTAGATATTAAACCATCGCTTATCCTAGACACATCGAATTACAAATGGCTAATGCATTCGTCTCCAGCAGACCGTAAAAACCAGCTGTAGATCGCGGTTGATTGCGTCCTTAGCCATCCGATAAATAAACGGCTTGTTCCTTAAGTCCCTCGGAAAGTGATCAGTCATTCCAAAGATTTCGACAGAAGCTTTCAATGACACTTCTTGCGCGTTGGCCAATAGCCATCCAAAGCGATTAGCTAAAGCAGTGTTGCGTCCGGCGGTAGTTACGTGTCTTCGTATACTGCACCACTAAGACCACATTACACCGAATCTCATCAGCCATGAGACCCATTTAAACCACGGGCTTAGCGCTTTCTAAAAGTTCCGTTACACATTATTTTATATTGGAGACATCCGGAGCTGACATTTTCATCGCTCTCTCCTGGATATAATGTCCTCGTTTTCAGTCAATGTAATAGTTACAGAGCTTAGTTGGTCTCACTTACGCAGAAAAGTGAGACCAAGTTCAGAGTAATGGAATGACAAGGAGCTGCGAGCTCTGCCTATTCATATGTCGCGGATAGCATAAGCCAAAGGCGATGCAGATGCACCTATAGGCCCTGCGTTGAGGCCACATCCATTTCTTAGTAGGTGCACTGCGGTAATGCCGTGGTAACTGCCGTAATCCCGCGGAAATTGGTAAGAATTAAACATGGTCGTAATACCGCGGCTATGGATATGGAAGTTGCGCGGTAATACCGCAGTATTCATTAATTCATTCATTCATTCATTCAATCATTCATTCATTCATTCACTCATTCATTCAGAGCACTTATATAGCTTCTGTCTAAGATACTTACTCAGCGGCTATTCCGGCCCAGCCCCAGTGAAAGAGAATAATTTCAAAAGCATGCGGCATCCCCGGTTAGAAAAATATAAGGTATACATAAATAAACATGTGTAAAGCGCAACTTCAAGAAAAACTCATCAGCAGCTCAGTGGACCCAACAAGAAGAACCCTCTATCAAACAGAAAAGACTTTAAGCGCTTGCAGGACAAAGAACGAGATAGCCTGACTAACTCAGATGTAGTTTTATGAGGAAGGTTGCTCAAAGCCACAGGATCGACGAAAGTATACCTATAAAGCTTCTGTACTGAGTTGTAGAGGAACAAGCCTGATCGGCCGAACGAAGGGACCTGCGGCCAGGAACAGACGAGGCAGAGATACACAGTGAGCCACGATAAGATGGGGCAATTCCCATCATGCATGAAATTCATGCGTTGGTGGGAATGCTTTCTTAAATTCGATGCGTTGAGGGATCGGCCACCAGTGCAAAGTATCACGCATACATACTATTATGTGGCCAACTTTCTGGATGCCACCAAACAGACGAACAGATGCACTGACAACAGACTGTAATTTCAAGGTAAGAGAGGAGCACAGACCAGAATAGATGGCATTTTCAAAATCTATTCTGGATCAGATTACTGTATATCGTGGATCAGTGCGGAAGCAGCCTCTGTAGTAGGCCTAAGTGATCGTTGCACAGAACGGATCTGACGGAGATGATAGCAACAATACTTTGTTGACATGGTTAAGGAAGCGTTAGCTCTTAATCAAGAATAATGCCAAAATCTCGCACAGAGGTAGAGATGCCAGGAAAAGACCGGCGAAGGGCAGAAATGTCAATCTTGGCCCTTCAGCTGGATTTGAACCCTACCGCTGATCCCCAAAAGTGGATCTTATCAGAATTCAAGTGAAGTCGGGTTGAGGACATCCATGCAGCCAGCTCCGACGACGCATGCACAGTCCGGTCAACAAGGGTATCCGCTGCAGCCACCGTGCCATGAAGATAGGCCTCGGTGTCATCAGAAAATGCCAGTTGACCAATTCCCACGCAATGTACTGCATGCAAGATTCGCAGGAATATAAACAAAGGCAGATCAAGACTACGCTGGATAGATAATACAAATGAGGACATAGCATCACCTGGACTAACAATAAAGGGAGCAATGGACTTGAAAACTGACCAAAGACATTTATTTGCACTAATCGTCGCCAAATGGCTGAGGTCAGGAATTGATGATGATCAAATCAAATCAAATCAAAACTCTTTTATTGAAGCCAAATCAAAACACATAACATTTCAACATAAAATATCAGGATTGGCCGCAAGAGGAGTCCCAAAAGGGATCAAGATCCGCTAACTAGGGACACTTAGAACAACATTTCATAAATATGAATTAGCTAAATCCTTGATAAACAGTGCAACATCAAGATGATGATAATGAGCCACTTCTCAAATAGAATGCAACTCTAGTCGGCCGTATAAACAATAAATTAAGAAGCGGAGCTAAGACATATCCCTGCAGGAAACCAAAAACTATAGGGTACCAAGAAGAACGTGTAGGCCCGAAAATACCAGCCTGTGAGCGGTCGGAGAGGAAGGAGAGTATCCAGCTGAGCAAGAGCACCGAAATGCCAAAGAGGTCTCCAAAGCCGCCCAATTGTTCCAAAAACAAGCAGATCTAAAGGACAAAGACACGATGTTAAGTTTCCATTTCAATGTTTGACTTTTTCATAAAATTCAATAAATGTATGCGGCAAGTTGAAACTTACTTTCTTTCAATTGCAATGTCGGGACAGCGTTGAAAATGAGTGTAGGACATTATCCCCTCCGGACAAAATCGTCCCCTCTGCGCAATTAGCCTATTTCTGCATGTCATTGATAAACCCTAATTCCCGTGTTTTTGTTCGCTATGTGATTCAGGTGTAGGCCTAAACTTAAGACTTGTTAGTGTCATTCATTTCGAAAAGACTTGTTAGTGTCAATCGGTTATTCAGTTATAAATTGAAGACATGTTAGTGTCATTTAGGTTCAAAGTTAAGGTCGTTTAGTAGTTCTGTTTGCGGAAAAACAACTTTATATTAGTTATAAATAGTTTCATCAAACAATTAAAATTCCATTTAGGCCAATAATTATTTTAATAATTTACGTCCAAAATTATACGCCCTCATAGAGCCGTTAAGCAGTTGAACTGAATTTATGATCTGAAAGAGCGCATTCACTTGAGTGGAAAAGTGGTTCAAAGTGAACATTTAAAAATGGACTTTGATTAGAGGGCTCAGTTAGAGTCACTTATACTTTAAATATTTCGGCTTTGGATTTGATTAAAATATATATTAATAAATTATACGCATTTAAAAAATAATACCTTATACCTGTGCATTTTTATCCCCAGGGGATGATTTCACACGATGGGGGATAGAAATGGTTTATTCCCCCGGATACTCTATACCGGTATAGTCCATCCGGGGGATAAATTCATCCCCCCCGGATAGGACGGATACTCTATTTCGTCATACCGGCTTTGATGGAATCTAGTTCCAATAATTTTAATATCCTTTTCATGCAGAAGAACGCACGTGCTGCCTTTAGCGAACTCTAACATCATCTTAGCTCTTGGACATTTGCTGGAAGGCACTACATAAATATTTAGTGACATACATCATGCACATTGTTCAATACGTGTATTTGTTTCCGGAGGTAGAAGGTACTTACGAAACCAACATATTGTTGTAATGCCAAAACTTTGAAAAGATGGGATGGTTTTATACCGATCAGAGATAGTGGTTGGTTGGTTTGTTGCTGTCTAACAAACAGCAACAGTTATGCTGTGTCATAACAAAGATGATCATAATAGCGTCGCCTGCTTCCTTTCTCCAGGCCTGCGACTGGCACTGTCACAGTACGAACCGTGGCGGAGTTAGTGTGACAAGCTAAAAGTATTTAGCGCCTCTAGCGAGTGCCACTGCAAATACAAGAATGGAAAATCTCATTTCTAAAGGCGCTTGACTTATTCAAATTAGCCTATTCGACCTGATTTCGAAAGTTCTACTTATATTGATGCTATTCAGTGCCTCAGTGAATAGCATCAATGTAAGCAGAGCATTCGAAATCAGGTTGAATTCTCGGATCTGATTTGCCCATAGGATGTGCATATTTGAAGAACAGCGTTCACAAAAAGCCTTTGTTTGACTAAACGTCTGGCATTGCTTGAGTTGGATGATCTCATATACATACATGCATATAATATATATATATATATTTATTTATTTATTTATTTATTAGGACTGGTACTGATTAAAATAAGATTAATCCATTAATCTAAGAAATTAACTCCGATAAATCGATTAAATTTGATTAATTTGGCATCTGTTATGTAGACGTGAAGAACTGTTTAAAATTTAGTCACTGAGTCAGTTTCTATACTTTCTTTCTACAAAGTATTTTGCACCACGGTAAGCGAACTGTTTATTGCACTGAAGAGAGTTAGCCTAATTTTGTCGCCGTCTGCGACTTTTCCATCAGCAATTACCATAAATGCAAATGATGGCTTAATTTCCCATTGAAACGTTGCACATTATCATTGTTCGTCCTATTGTTTACCCGTGACTGGGACGCTCGACATCATGAAACAAGTAGGTCGAAGAAAGTTATTCGAACAAGCCGAAGTTAATCGATTAAAAAATTTGTTAACGATTAATCAATTAATTAATAGCTAAAATCCGCAGCCCTAATATATATAACACTGTCTGTTTAGAAAGATCAATAATGTGCTAAGCCAGATTTGATTCTGGTCTAGGCTGTTGGCGTGATTTTCTCTACAGGGAAATTCGATTAAGAGAATCTGATCGCAGATGAAGGGCATGTATTGTAAGGTAATCTATGAGTTCATACTCATACCTCGATGTGGAAATATAACACAGCGGCAGACACAGACAACCGAGAGGAATATTCTTGCCTTAATGATCTGTCTTCTCAAACATTAATTTTCTCTGACTATCTTTATGGTCTTCTCTCGTTCGCTTTCTCTTATTCGGCGTCTGTTTCTCTTTGAATATTCTGTATATATATCAGATGAGATAACGGTATTAGGCCTAAGGGAATTCGTGCTCTTCGCATATTTCGCCGAATCAATAGGCAGATCGATCATGTCACGTGTGAGATGCGGTGGAAATTCGATCCAAGTGAAAGGAGATTTAATTAGCTGTAGCGACTCCGATGGCCTCAGATGGATCTAACATCTGTCATTCAGTGTCTTTGTATACACATGAATGTCTGTTGTTCAAAAAGCTGCCTAATGCGATGAATTTTTATGATATGATATGATTCCAAGGTCTGACAAATCAGAAACAATAAATGTAGGAAGACAGTGGAACTATTCTCTCTTGGCTTTCTAGCACCGAACTCGCCACTATCAGATACTGTCAAAACATTTGGGGTAACTCTGGGCAGTAAGCTCACATTTCGACCGCACATAACAAACATTTGTAAATCTTGTTTCTATCCCATCAGGGCAATATGTCACATCAGGTCGGCTGAGACTGAGAATATTGCGCAAACCATAGCCTGTTCCCGTGTCTCCTCTCGCCTTTATTATGCCAATTCGGTTTTTGTGGGTCTCTCAGACCTTAAACTCAACTGCAGGCTACAACGCATCCAAAACTCCTGAGCTCGCGTAGTGCTACGTGTCCCAGTACGAACAAGCTCATCAGTCTTACCCATAACCCCTTAAATTACCAGGACTGTAGGCACGCATTCTGGGGACTTGAAACTTGGGTCCATTCTCAATTTACTCTTTTCATCAAAAAATGAAAAAGAGTCCGGTTTGGATTAACATTTTTGTTCTGAGACTAAATGTAAGACGATCCTATGTTATTTTAAGGTCAAAATGGTCAATTTCAGGGGGAAATCTGGGGAAATGGCCATAACTCAGCCAAATATTGTTACATTTGGGCAATTGATTGATTGATTGAATTCCTTCACCGGTTTGCTCGGACCGATAATGGTACTCAAAGGTTAACATAATCTAAGGTCATTTCAAGGCTAAAAGATCAAACTCTAGAGAAAATCGTCATAGCTCAGCCAACTATTGTTTCATCTGGGTTATTCTGTGTTATGGTAATTTCTAATTGATTTTCACCTTTGATCTTGCAATGACCTTGGGTTAGCCGAAGGTCATTTCAAGGTCAAGAGGTAAAATTCAATTAAGGCGCTTTAGGCTGTATAGTCCTAACATATCTTCTACGCCGCGAATAAAATGTCGTTTGACTCTATCAACAATCCATCTAAATATGATCTCTTCGCGTAGGTCTTAATGCTTCACTTCTGACGAAGGTCGTACTTTTACTTCTCTTAATAATGAGCACAGGGTAATAGAACGGAGTCTTCTTTAACAGCACTTCATTAAATTTCAAAGACTTGTTTCCTCTTCATTGCCAAAGGAAATCTGGCGAACTCCAAATCTTAGCATTTATTATCTATGGCAATCGATGTTATTTCCCATCACAAAGTAAAATCCTGTAAGGCCTATTTCATTGTCCACCTCTGTCTCTGTTGATTTATTCTTCGTCGATACTTCGTTAAAGTCTGTCTGACTATCTGCAGGTGTGTCTCTCTTCTCTATAATATTATGTCTGTCGATATGCCTGTCAGTTTGCTTGGTTGTACATGTATGTGCCTGTAAACTGTAACTGACACACTCTTCTATAGCCACCGTAAGACCTCAGTTTTGCCCATTTGGCAATGAACCAACGGAGTAAATATAGCTTTTTAAAATCTCTCTTCGCCAGCTTGGAATGTGTTCGTCTGTGTATTCTGTTGGTTTTCATTTATTATTGTTCAAATATTGACGCACATGAAGCGTTTCGGAAGAAGAAAAGCTGAAAACGTGCAATAGAACGCAGAAATAGAGCTGACGCGAAGATGACCTTCAGAGAGATGTTTGCGTCTTATGAATGAAGTCATTCAAAGAACTCGCCGGGCAAATCCGTTTCGACAAACAATTTTTTTCAACTGTCCTGTCACCCAACATCCAGGCTTAGCTGCGCACCCGGATATTGGTCTATAAGACTACAATACAATGTGCTGTGCATACTTTCAAGGCTACAAAGTCTCCGTCGTCGCTTTGCAGCTGTTTTGTGCCGTCTGTCAAATGTAACAAATAGATTCTGGTATTTCTTAATTAATTTCCACGTTGACCATTCTTCATAAAGTCCTATATACGACAACCATATTATAGCCAAAGCTCTTCTCGCTTTTAACGATTCTATGACCAACGCTGTGTATGTTAATAGGCCTCACCGTATTTTGTATGCGCCTACATTACAAACCGCCTGTCGTTTTATGGATCTTCCAACTCTTCAACACACTCTATGGTCAAAATAAGTATAAATCAGTATAAGTATACTGTTGTAACTGTTGTTAGTGTAGAACCCTCATTGCAAAAATTGCTCATGAACATTAATAACCCTAAAACTAGCAATATTGCTTTGCGCCCACTGACTACCAGTGGGGTCAAATGATTCGATCATCATTTATTAATCCAGGCAATCGAGATCAAATATCCCTTCAACCTGGGCAAAATTGCTTCAGAAGCTTTATAAACGGTTTCCTGCTCCAGTTTCCATTGCTGAATAACATATCCAAAATCCCACAAAATCCGACCACGGGATCACCCCAAAAATGCATTTTAACCCCAGGTCTAACTGTCAATTGCCTGAAATATATATCGGTTTGATGCACCAAGGAGCGTAATTTATTTAAAAACTTTTGTTTCCTTCAAGAAGAAATAGCTTCTATGTGTGAGTGTGCGAGTGTATGTGTGTAAACCTGCATTTCTGTATTGCTGCGTGACTTGCGATAATGCAATACAAAGCACTAGTTTTGTGCCCGGCTTCGCCCGGGTTTTGTTCCAAAGCTTTCGTGTATTTCTACCCTTCTATATCGTTCCCCTATTCATGTGTTTGAATAAAATGACGAATCAGCTTGATTTGCATATTTAGCCCCGCCTTCGCATTACGTGGTCTGTCAAGAAACATGGCTGGCTTAATTTTTGACTGGATTTAATGCAGACATGCGAATATAAAATGTCCAAATCTCGGAATCGAAACTACATTTTGAGCTCGAAGTGGTTGCCTTGCCCTAGAAATTCGCAGGAGAACGTTGTGTAAACATTTCACCTAGCTACAGTGTTGGAATTCGCGAGTTTTTAGTGGGAACAGAGAAATATATTATATACAGAAGGGCAAACTTTCAGAAGCATGGTTTTGATTAGATAATGTCATGTCGCCTAACAGAACAATGTCTAGACATTTTCGCACTATCAGTGTGAAGGTTTGCAGTCTGGATTTAGCGCAATTTAATTTTGGTGGTTATTGATCAAAGAACTTCTGTTCAGAGTTTTGTTCTACCTCTAAATGTAAATATAATGAGTTCAAGTTGTGTCGAAAAATCTTAGAAAATTGTTGTAACGGCATAGAGAATTGACGCTGAGGCCTATGAAACGTAGTAATCTACAGTGTAGGAAACGATTTTGTATACAGGTAATAAAACTCAAGCAATACCAAATATAGCAAATAGTTATATGCAATAAGCATTATTACCCTATATGGTAAACCACACGTCAACAGGCATGATTATGGTACAAGTAGTCCTGCGGCTCTATATAAGTGTGTTGTGTATATTTAGATGTCAGCTGTAGTCTGTAGCTGCAGTGCACAGAGGACTTGGACGCCATTGATGGATAGGCTACAGCAGCAGCAGACTCACTGGCGGATGCGTGGCGCACAGCGAGCGGATGGATATTGAAGCTGGTTATCGTTGACCGTCAGGCATTCATATGATCAGCGTAAACATAGGACTAGGACTATATAGGACTATATAGGACTATCGATTCGGTTCGTCTCTTTATTCGAATCCACACAGACACACAGTGAGTCAAGGAAATATACAGGCATCGTTCTTTGCTCTATAGACAGCATTTTAAATGTAATTTAATCGATATTTATATAGTGCAAATGATGGCATTAGCAGTGCTTTGGAATTGTCTCCGTTTACTTAGCATTTGAAATAGCTAAAGTAAGCTGCTCAAAGCATACGCTTGGAAGGTAAGGTCTAAATCTACACATCCGCATGTAGCCTTCGTCCATACAACATTCAGGCAATTCGCTCCTTCAATAATTAAAGTTTTCAGATATGCAGCTGGGTAATACCCAAATACTGTTGGGTATTACCTACCTGCATTTCAACCTAAATATCAAAGTAAAGGCTACATTTAAACTTCCAGTTATTCTGCGAAGTAAGCTTATGTACACCGATAAAAGAGACCGATACACAGGGCCACAATATATAGACCGTTGGTATGAGGTGCTGTTGTAATGTTTGTGCAGTTTCCAATTATTTAGTTTCAGTGACGCGCGTGCATTTGTTTTGTGCTTTGAAGCAGACATTAGGCCTAAGGTCGAGGCGTCTACACGCGGGTCTATGGGGAGACTGACCCACCCAAGAAATTGAAAGGAAAGGTCTACTTTAAGGGAGAAACATTTGGATGCAACATTTCAGTAAGGAGGGTTTTATTGGTATTTAGTACGGTATGCGAAAACAATTTATGCTCCAAGTATTGAATACAATGGACATGAATAGGTTTGCCTAAACTTTATGAATTTTGGAGACTAAAATAGGTCATCAGAAATCCTGACGCCACAAAATAGTTGCTCTCTATCGGGCCGGATGAAATGAAGGTTGTCATACTTGTCATACATTTGGGACCCTTTGCAAACTACTTCAGTCCCAGTGGCTGTAAGTGGTTGTAAATAAGTACATAAGTAAGTAGTCTTTTTAATATGCTGAAGGTGATACATCAGCGATATACATGTGTGAACCACGGTAAGCGAACTGTTTATTGCAAGGAAGAGAGTTAATTTTGTCGCCATCTTCGACTTTTCCATCAGCATTTACCTTAAATGCAAAAATGATCGCTTAATTATTGTCCACTCAAACGTTTCACTTTACGGTCATTATCATTGTTCGCCATAATTTTTTATTATTTACTCCGGAAACACTCGAAATCATGAAATAAGATTAGATTTTCAACTTACTAATTGGCTAAAGGCTATTGCAGGGATGGCCAAACTTTGTTGGCCTACGGGACATTGATTGTTGGTAAGAACGCGGCGGGCCGCTAGTGTTTGTCCTCGCAGCCTCGAAATAAATACAAATATTTATTTCAAATTTTTAAAAGAATTATAGAAACAGGTACGACTGCACTATGTCACTAGAACTTACCACACAAAATGTTTAGTGTTTTATACATCATTAGCATGCAGTATTGTAGTAGTAGGCAGGCAGAGTATGGGGCTAAATAGGTGTAAAATGAGACATTTATTTAGAAAGGGGTCGTGCGAGCTGCCAATAAACAGCTCGCGTGCCGCATGTGGCTCGCGCGTTAGCCATCCCCTGGGCGATTGAATTCGAAATTGTTAGACGTGTGGGATGACTGCCAAAATTTATATTAAACTATTTTTAGACTGTTGGTTTAGTGTAACGGTGGTTCATAGATGATAATGAATTTTATGACTTAAACGTCTAAAAGAATCTCAGCGGATGAATAATTTTAAATGAATTTAAATCTAGGGTAGAACGTGTTGAGAATATTAAATTATTCTAATAGTTTATTTAGAGGTCCAACCAACAGTCCAAGGAAATCATCTGAAGTGATCCCAGACGAGATTGGAGTGATTCTTATTAAACCACTTGAGGATTTTATGCATCCTCTGTTAGCGCTTTGTATAGAGAAGAGGAACGTCGGCTATAGAGTAAGTAATAGTAAGACCTTAGGCCTACACATGTTTACAATAGTCAACATTAAAAGTTAAACAACAGTTTGATAATCAAATTCATAGTCTTCTGAAGAATTATAGGAGCAATGTCTATCTCATAAATCTCAAATTTCAGTGTAATAGTATTAATAGTTAGTGTTAATTGAATTAAGACTTTTCTTATCCAATAACCAATATAGCGAACACAAATAGTCATCTGTGAGCTGCAAATAATTAAAAGAATAGTCATAATATTCCTATACTATAGACCTGTTATTTCTCAGACGAATAACTCAAGTCGAATTGCCCACTAAGCAGTTTGTCATCTTTCTGAGTGTATACATAGTTGACTGGCGTACGAACGGACGACTGTTACAGTAGGTCTGTGGGTCTATGGAGGATTTCGCAAAGAACTTTGAAGGCAGTCGGTGATTGGAGGTGACAGATGGTAGAAAGATACTGAGTGCACATTAGTTGGACTATGCTGCTGGCTGCTATCTATGCTGTCTCGATCATTAATCTATATTCCTCTGTCTATCTTTTCTTCGTAGTTCTTTTTGAGGTTAATAGTTTCTCAGCATATTAGATATTCTCTGCTGGTCGGATTCCTCTCTTCAGCCTCATTTGAAGTTTGTCCTGCCTGTCTTCCTTCTTTCTTTTTCCTTCCTTCCTTCCTTCCTTCCTTCCTTCCTTCCTTCCTTCCTTCCTTCCTTCCTTTCTTCTTCCTTCCTTCCTTCCTTCCTTCCTTCCTTCTTCCTTCCTTCCTTCCTGAATCTTCCTTCCTTCCTTCACTTCTTTCCTTCCTTCCTATAAAATTGTAGTCCTTCCTTCCTTCCTGTTGCTTCCTGACTTTCTGTAGCTATTTCTGCTTTTCACTGCTCAATCTTGTGATCTGAATCAAGTTGCGCGTCGAATGATCTGCCGTTCGTCACATTTGAACTTCATCTTTTGTTTATTACTATAAAATTGTAGTCGATCAAGTTTTGTGTCTTTCCGTCTGATGCTGTCCGTGTTGATTTCTTTTGTGGTTTCTTTTCTTCGAAGAAAGTTTTCATTAGCTTCAGGTCGTTTGTGGAAAAGAACTAGTTATTGTTCGGGTGATCATTAAATTGAAAAATAAATTGATAACCGATCAATTAATTTCATCACCACTTCGCGCTTGAATGCATGACACGCCCTTTATGGTCCTCGGGTATGGACCACAGCGCTAGCCCAAGATAGAAATCTTTGAATTTAGCAATCATTATAATTATGCGAACCGCCCTCCTCACGCCCAGGGTAGCAAAACGGGTAAGTATACGTCGGTCTTTCTTTGAATTCTGTGAATAATCTGCCGAAGTTGTTAATTAAATATATCAGTTTCTTTACTCGTAGCCGCTAACGACGGGGGTTGGCTACCTGAATAAATGCTATAATGCCAGGAAGGCGCCCAATTTAGTCCATGCAATAGTATGCGTCTATAGGTTCAACTTGAGCCATATACATACACTCCAAGTTAACAGCTTCCTTGAAGAGCTTGTCTGTCTGCTTTTGTTATCTTCATCTGCCTGCGTGTCTGCTCTTTTATCCGGTTGCCTGTCTGTTCTTTCTCATTTCTTTGTCCGAGGAGAAGAAACAGATCTGGATGTTGGAAGGAAGGGAGTGGGAGCAACGGCCAAAAGGAGAACCGACAGTTACTAAGTGTATATGGATGTCTCGGTGTGTTTCTGGATCAGTCTCATTGTGTTTCGTCCTGTCTGGTGGTTGTCTGTAGCTGCATGGTCTAACTTAACTGGACAACTTGTCGATGGTGCATCGAAACTACATGTACATGTATTAAGGTAGCAGACTGTGGAATGCAGAGAGGATGCAGCACAACATCATACGCAAAGTACCTGTTGGCATCTAGATGGTAGACAAAAGGATGCAACAAAGGCAACGGCATGGACAGAAAGAATAACACGAAGGCAGAAGCATTTGGATTCTTGATTGAGAATACCGAGGGTAAATTGATAATTATAATAGAAAGGAAAGCAGTACATATAGATTATAGAGTAGAAAGACAAAATGGCAGGTAGAAAAGAACCCAGGAAACGAAAGAGGAAGAAATAAAGGCTGCAGGAAAGAAGAACCGGTAGAAAGGCACTGAGTAACAAAGGCAATAAGGAAGGAAATAAGGAATGAAGGAAGAAAGGAAGAAAGGAAGAAAGGAAGGAAGGACGAAAGGAAGGAAGGAAGGAAGGAAGGAAGAATAGAACAAGATAAAAGACTGAAGAACGTGGGGATAGCAGGAAGATAGAAGAAAGAACTAGAGCAGAACGAACGGAAGAAAGAAATGAAGGAAACCTGAAAAAGGAAGGAACAAAATAAAATAAAGGTGAATGAATGACTGAACGGTGAAAGGAGAAAGAGCCACAGAAAGGTTGGAAAACAGGAAGGAAGGATGGAAGGAAGAATGTAGGAAAGACAGCAAGAAGACAGGCAGAGCAACAGGAATTAAGACAGGAATGGAGTAGGAAAAGTAACGGCTGGCAAGGAGAAAGGAAAGAAGGCAGAGAAACAGGAATACGGAGACTCAGAAAAGTAGACAAAAAGGTGGGAAGGAAGAAGCCTAGTAGGTCTAAAGATGATAGAAAGGGAGGCATAAGGGGAAGGAGGAATATAAAGAAAGAGGCAAAGAAACAGAAAGGTAGAAATGTCGAGAGAGACATACGGACAGAGACATACAAACAGAGAGAGACACAGACATACAGACAGACAGAGACAGACAGAGAGACAGACAGAAAGACAGACACAGAGAGAAAGACAGACAGACAGACACACACACAGATTAATCAAAGGAAACAGGAGAATGGTGGCTGACAAAGATGTGCTGAGAATGGGACTATAGGAAAGTTACAGGGCATGCAAGCATTACAAGCACGACTTCCATCCATTCAAAATGTAAGCATCACAAACTTAAAATGACTTTGCTGCCAATTTTTGTCCTGGATGTCGGTTACTCGCTTTACCTAATGTTTGCTGATCGCCGATAGAGGGACCACTTGGAGGGACCGCCGAGACCGGAGACTTGGCCTGTGAACACTTATTCGCGGAGCAAAGCACGTCGAGTACCTACACGGCTAAGTTGCACAAAGCTCAAGGGTCAGTAACTTCCATGCTCCAGGGACTCGTGTCGTGGATAAGAATAGGGATTACACATGTCTGGTCCAAGTATTACTCCTTGGTCCTAGTATCTTCAATGACTTAAAGTATACATATTGGTCTATGGATATGTTGACGGTTAGACCCTATATAAGATGTAACACGAAATAATTCAATTGCAAACTCCGCCACTGATTGCTCTCTGTCTGCCAGTCCCAAGCCTAGAGGAAGGAGGAGGGCGATGCTGATGATCATTGTTGTCAAACAGTGTACTTAAACAGAAACTACTGCTACAATTCAATTGCGACACGTGCATAAAGTGTGCAAATATTATGTACATGTAGGCCTAGTACAACACGCACGTAAAAGGTACATAAAACGCTCTGTACAAAGGAAACCAAGATTGCATTTAACAGACAATAAACACGAAGACATAATAAAACTTTCGGTAAACATGAAAGCATGCGATACTAAACTCGACGAATGACCGCAAAGAATGAAGGTAATTTATTCACACCCATCGCCGCCCAAAGGGCTGGCGTCAGGACCTGGTGGTTGTGATGATGCGATACACAATCATTAGGTGTGGTATTGTGAATGTGCGTATATCGCACAGGTGCCATTATTATTACCTATTTCGTTTCCATGCTGTCCCGTCAATTGTGCAATCGAGACCGTGTACGCCGCCTTTAGCCGGATGTTTTCTTATCGGCGACGGACTACAGCTGACGCCAGTTATTGGCCAGTGACGTCCACCATTAGTCACCTGTGGCGCTTCAATCTACGGACCGACACGTGACGAATGCCAGTCCAACGTACATCTGGCGAGCCGAGATGAATTAGCCGGACGTGCGTCATCTTCTACACATGTACCAATGAGGGACGGCTTGGCTGGGCAGCGTCATCGTGCGCTGGCTTCATGCATAATATATTATGTTCTTTGGGTCTCCTTTGCTTCGTGTCAAAGAACAGTTTACAAGGTGCTGTTTCTTTGGAAAGGAGACAGAACCGTGTGAAAGGTACTAGCTCAATCAAGTCTCCTACTTCTTTCCAATGTTGCTAACCCACACCTTGCAACCTTTTCTTCATAGGCTCAGATTCTATCATCCTTATAACTACAAATCATAAAGGTTATTCTCCTCCGCATTTTTCTAATTGTCAAACGACTCGTTTGACATTTGGTCTTATATAATTATGTGAATGAAGCATTCCATCAATGACCCACCAGTGATTTGTACAAGTGAACAAGAGATCTCTGTCCTCTTGATCACTCATAGATTATACCTAGGCTGAGTTAGCCTTCTTGATGCTTGAAGACATTGCGCTGTCATGCATAATCACCCCTAAGTCCCATTCTTCGTTACTCATTTGCAATGCCTTTATTGTTAGTTCGCATATAAGCTTTCTTTCTCTTCCCCACATGCACCGCAAACAATTTCTGACATTAAGAAGCACATACAACCCTGTGACAAGTTTAACATTCCTTTGGATTCTTTCACATTATATCTTCTTCTTCTTCTAAATTAACAACTGCTCTACACCTGCTCCACGTGGTTTTATGTCATCAGTAACTTGAAATTTTAATAAAATGTCGTTATTTGGGTCATTAAGAAAAAAATTACTGAAAGTAGTGGCATAACACAGATCCTCGTTGCGGCCGTTAAATACATTTGAACAGCCAGCATATTTGTCTGGTTTGATCACCTCGTGCACCTTTTCTTTACATCAAATTTTCATCCATATTATTAGTATGTGAAAATTTTAGTTTGATGTCTGGTTTCGTCAAAACTGGGAGTGGTGACAAGAGACCTTTATTGGAGCTACATGAATTCTTTACACACACAGAGTAGAAGGATACCGAGTGCACATTAGTTGGACTATGCTGTTGGCTGCTCTTGGTTTATCTTTCTTCTATTCGTCGATATGTCTTCTATGCTGTCTCGATCATTAATATATATTCCTCTGTCTATCTTCTCTTCGTATTTCTGTTTGATGTTAATTAGTTTTCAGCTTCTGAATATCATATTAGATATTCTCTGCTGCTTGGATTCCTCTCCTCAGCCTCGTTTCGAGTTGGCTATGCCCTGCTTGTTTTCTTTCTTTCTTCGTTCCTGCTTTCTTGGTTTTCTGCCTTTCTTTAGCTATTTCTGCCTTTCACCGTTAAATCTTGTGATCCGACAGCCTCGAATTAAGACACAATTGGAAACAGTCTCACTGTATTAAAGGTAAAACCTATAAACTACAAACAATACATACACTTTTAATAAGTGCAAGTTTACAACTGCCATGCCCAAAATAAAAAAATCACAAAGGTATCCATGTTAATCGACTCTGCACGAATAGATTTAGCTGAATTGCTTAAACGAATATATATATATATATATATATATATATATATATATATATATATATATATATATATATCAGACAAGTGCTTCGTAGATAGGTCTTAATTAATTCAGAGCAGAAAGGCTTCACTCACAGGCTGCTGATGTCATTGGTAAAACAATGGCTATGTTCAGCAGTCTGTATTTTCACGACAAGCAAGTTTATGTGATTCCAGAAAACTATAGGCAGGTCTATCATTGTAGCTATATATTGGATGCAAATTAACCTGAACATTGTAACCGAAGCCTAACTTGCATGGGGAATTTCATGGATAAGGTATTAAACATTACTGTTATACAATAGTGCAAATGACTAATAGGCTAATCATAATATAAGAAAGACGTGTTTTGGCGTATAAAATTGTGGTGACCCGTCAAAAGCGCCTGCTGTCGGGGCGCATGTGTCGGTTATTTTGGGGCGATTTTGACGGGGCACATTTGTCGGTTGAAGCGCCTCTTTTTTTATATTTTTGGCGCATTTGTCGGGGCGCATTTGTCGAGGCGCTTTTGTCGGGGCGCTTTGGTCACGGGCGCATTTGTCGGTGAACCAAAATTGTATACCAATATCTTTTTTTATCAGCAGTGACAGAAAAATCTGTAACCTCTTCTATTATCTGTGTTTACTCTAGAAAGGACAGAATCGGAATTATATGTGGCCAACAAAACTCCTGACAAAATCCTGTGGGGAAGGGCTTGTTCTGGTTTGGAATATTCTGGTTTGGAATTTTCTGGTTAATGCATTACTGCATAGCACTTTGACTTATATCTAATTTTAAGTAAAACATAAAAAATAAATTCACTTATTAGCAACATGCTAATGTCATCTTGCAGCCAGAACTCATGACATTCATCACCATCACCATAACCATCATGACCATCATCATCATAATCATAATCATCACTATCATCACTATTATCACTATCATCACTATCATCACCATCACCACCACCACCACCACCACCACCACCACCACCATCACCACCACCACCACCACCATCATCATCATCGTCATCATCACCACCACAATCTCTAGATATTGGCCTCTTTACATTACGTGCCTGTGTAATACAGTTGTCTTGTCTTCAACCGTCCTCCGTTCTAGGATTGGCTCCATCTGGTTCTGTCTATCGTCTTCTTCAATAGCTGATTGAATGATAAATCAATCCGCAACTTTATGTCATTAGGCCATGTCATTTTATGTCTTGCTTGAGCTCTTGATCCAGAAACTGTGGCTGAGATAATCTCCCTCTCCAGGCAATTTCCGTTCTTCCGCACTAAATGCCAGTTATATGAAAGCGTTCTCTGTTTGGTCAATCTGAGCACTCTTTTCCACTCCAGCAGTCTCCAACATTCATTGATTTATATTCCTCGCAGTCCATGATAATAAATACCTCGAGAATCTGCCGCAGATGCTTCAATTCATCTGATTCTTTCCTCGTCGTCTTCCTTAATGGTTCAGCTCTGACAGCCAGACATTGCCACTGGCCATACAAGAGCTCTTCTTTTTAATCGTATCTTTGCTGCAAGCAAGATGCTCTGGGTTTTCCACACTTTTTTCAGTGCTGCTACAGCACAATGTCCCTTCGTGCGAATATCTTTGCTACACGGAGAGTCCTCAGTGACAAACGAGACAAATAATAATTTTATAGACAGAAGTCAATAATAAAAACTTTTAACTATTAAAAAGGGTGCCTGGCCAGTGACCATAGATTACATAGATTTCATATTGACAGAAAGAAGCTGAGTCCAAGAAATGCGTGTAGGCCTACACAGCAGTTGGTTGCATGGCGAACAGTTCAAATTTGCAATTTTCTTAGTGCAAATTTTCGCTTAAACTGAAGCTACTGTCTCTTTCTTATGAACAGACAATTATAATATTTGGTGTAATAAATTGTGTGCGTGTCCACAGACGGTGGGGAGGGGGTGCCCGTAAGCGGGAAAGCATCTTGCCCATACCTGATGCAAGATGCTCACAACACAGTACACATCAGTCCACTCCACACATTCAGCACAGATAAAGAAATCGTCGTCAAATACCGTACGCCTTTTGCTTCAGCACAGAACATAAAACTATGTTTTACACTTATTACAGGCTATCCACCCAGAGTTCAGTTTAATGTCTGCAACATTTTTCTCAACAATCCCACACCCTGGACACTGGGAACAAACTTGTGACTTGTTGTGACCATCAGCTTTCTTCTTTTAATAAAGGAAGTCCATCTGAAATCCACTTCTTGTCTTAGGCCTAGGGCCATAGGCCCACTTGCTTCAGCATACACCTCTTTATGTCTCTGTTTTCTGTCCTCACAGCATATGTTCTCTTTTTATTGGCATTAAATCTACTTGTAGAGTTAACCTTCTCTGATTTAACACTTCTTAGAAATTTTCTGTGCAACCAGTTTTCAAGTTTCTTCGTGTTTTCTTCATTTCTCCTCAAATGCAAAACTAACTTCTTATAATTGTCTAGGCTAATAAGTGCTTTTCTGGGGATGTCATACAGTAACTTAGCCTTCCGCTTCCTTAGTTCTCCATTTCTAACTTTCTACAATGCTAGAGTCAATTGTTCCAATTCATATTTCCCTCGATCAGTTTTTCTGTTGTAGAATATGACCATTTCTGATAGGAAAACAATCACAATGAGCTAAATATACCCTACAACATTAGTCGACACGGATCTTCCAATTTCTACATAATACAAAATGATATGGCGAGGCAACATGCCCAGGTGTACAATATGGCACTCGGCGTTTTTCCCCTTAATGGGTGGTAGCAAAACAACTCAATTCTAAATAATAGTCCACACGCAAACTGAAAATTAATCCCAGCATAAAGTCCGTAAGCAATAGCTAAACATACCAGATTTATGACTTTACTGAACTATCATTCTGTTAACCTGCAAAATCTGTAAAACTGTAAAGTGTTTAGTACTGCACAACGCCCAAAAATAAACTTTTTATTATACTGATTGCCCAACAGCATTAACATCGCAATAAATGATATGAATATGCATGAGGCTGTGTCAGGCAATAATCTACTTGCTCAAAACTGGATTGGAACGCGAAATTGTAGAAATAGAGGGATGGGCATCTTACCTCGCATGGGGGTCCTGCCCCACTTCCCCCTAATATCACAAGATCGGAAAGCCTTGACTGTCCGAAGGTAAATCGCAAATACTTCTTTATAAGTTTCAGCTTTGAAAAGCTTCTCTCACATGAAGCCACAGACACAGATCGTCAGAAGTAATTTCGTGAAAGGGTTGGGAGAGATTTTATGAAGTTCCATTCAGCTATGAATGTCAAAACGTCTAATATTGCCCAATCATTTTGTCATTTTGGTGTCACCAATCTGAAGGTGTCATCCCCTGCGGCCCGCAGCTCCCGCACCCCCTCCCTAGTGACGCCTCTGCATATAATATATATGCCTCTCTCTTACTCCTTGCCCCGTCTCTGCCTCTACCAGACGAACGAGGTCGCGTACAGAGATATTGCCCGATAGGCGGTCTTAAACTATTGAGACCGTAAATAAGTGGGCTATACTGCCTCCGCTCAGCGGGTGTAGATTAATAATGGGTTCTAAGCAAATTCTTACCCCGTTGTTGAAAGCATTTAAGGATCACAGCAGTCAGCGTTCTTGAAGTGCCGACGGTCGATTCTGTCTGATGGTGTATAATGTACTGAATGAAGTCTAATTAATTCATTAACCATTTCACCATTAACCAATTCCAACTCACTCACTATATTAGCTTACCGCTTATCAGCCAACATCTCAGCTTACTCGACCGGATTCAAACCTGACTGCCCCGAGGACGGTTGCTGGGAAACCTTTCTGTTCGTTGCTAGCCCCAAAGCTCTTCTCTGGTCTTGCAGCCGAGTTTATGGTAGGCCTACATCTAGATCCATCTTCAGCAGAATACACTTCAATTGCGATTGTTTGTCTACACGGACTGTCTTCAGGAAATTATAAGCAACAGTCGATTGGTGTCGTTTGCATAATGGCAATCGAATAACAGATGTTTCGCGCTAAATATATTTGTTTGTACTCACGCGTACAGTGTTTTAATTAGTAAAGCATTTGGATTTTATTGGGTTATGCTCCAAATGTTCAAAAAAGTTTCGTATGATCATTTTCTAGTCAATGCGTCAGGACGCGGTTTGCTGTTAGCCTGATGTTTACAACTCTCAACTGTTTTTGTCTGATATAATCAGCGAAGTTAGCAAAACTGTAGACTTTGTTCTATCATGCTTTGCATTAATCCCAATTCGCGATTTTAAGTATCTGCGAACTAAGGCACACTGTAAACGCGCAGATTATTTCCATGCAGTGTCCAATAATAATCAAGGGGAAAGAAAATGGATGGGTCACAATAGATGTCACCTTTCGTCGCCAGCGTAGCGTGAATCGTGAATTGGACTGGCGTGAAGAAATCGGGCACCTACTGCTGTGATTGCCTACAGAGGTAAGACTTGAATACGCAGTCTGGGCCACAGGTGCGATCGGATGTTGGCTTTGTAGAAGATACAAACACTCATTTTCATGAGTTCACATGTTGCCAGGGTCCAATGCGACTGTAACTTGACTGTCGTAGGCGTCTGCACGTTTGATGGACATTCTTGGATTCGCGATGCTCTCTACTTCATTACGGAGATTATTACTTACATCGGGTTTACACAAAATTATAGTTGCCTAAGTCGACAGTTTCTGTTCTATGACTCAGTTAGTAACACATCGATCGATTTTTATCTTTTGTTAGGACGGGAATATCGACGGTTTCGACGCCCAATCGAAATAAATCCCTAGCCTTCTTCGCCATATGCGTACAGTATAACGACTTTGGCTTCACGCTGGGACAATCATGAACAGCCGCAGAGTCAGGTATAAAGGTTTATAGGCTACCTGTCGAGAGTGTAACCAGCCAACCAAATATGTCATATCTGAAGACGATCAACAGCCGATCCCCTATGCACAAACATGTATTGGTCACATTTTAATAGGCATATATATATATATATATATATTAAAAGTAGATATAATTATATGTATTGTAGAGGGATAATAAAATATTTTCTATATGATTATCATTGATTGCAGTGTAATGTAACTGTGTAGGCCTTTTAAAGTAACAGTTATAGCTCAATGTAGGTAACTTATCACAAGGATAGAGACACAGTTCACTTACACAGAGAGACGCAATCCACCTAGGCTGAAACTGTTCACTCGGATAGAGACACAGTTCATTGGGACAGAGAGACGCAATCCACCTCCGGTAGTCTCGAGTTTTCAGCTAATGCAGTTACTGAGTACAAACTGTACAAAGCGGTTGCCCTCGTCGTCCTGTGTAAGAGTCACGCAAAATGTCATGTAAACTATAATATTAGCCTAAAGCCAGTTGTCAAGGCACAGAGAAAGCCTGTCCGTTTGCTGAATTCATGTCGTTATGTTCAGACCAAATTTCCCTAAGACCGCATCTCGAAAAATGCTGTTTTGTAGAGACAGACTCGTAAATGATCAAGACCTCACACTAGTTGTCTGATTTTAAAAGCTATTTAGAGTGACCAAAAGGTGTTGTATCTTATAGGTGAAGGACGAACAACGTCATAGCTATGATTGTAGTATCTACCTATCTATATCTATGTATTTATATAGCGCCTCTCGCAATGTACAATGTCTTGCAGGTCAAGCCCCAGTCTATCTTAGGGAGCTTTGTGTGCCAGTGCTTTCCATACCAGGTCGTAGATTCCTTCGCTCTGCCACTCAAGGCGACCTGGTTGTCCCTGTGGCTCGAACTTCCATGGTGCTTCATAAGAGCTTTGCTGTGGTCGGTCCATCTTTCTGGAATAGGTTGCCTAGCAACCTACGTAATGAGCTTCTTGGTCTTTCCTTGCCCCTTTTCCGCAGGCGTTTGAAAACCATTCTTTTCGATCGTGGTTTGGTGTTGTCAGGTCGGGAGCGCCTCTGAGGAGTATTTCTTGAAGTGGCGCTATATAAATTTACGATTACGATTACGATTACACCAATCAGAGGCAATTAATTGTTGCATTGTGAGAGGCCAAAGATAAACAGACATCGGTATTTTCTTTAAACGTTCATTTACCTTGTTCTTTGTGTTCACTGTGTTTTCAGCCATAGTTAATCATCTTCGAAATAGAGCTGCCCAGATATTCATCAACGATGTCATTGGCTTCTCGTCGTCCGAGTTTTACGACCTACCAAGAGTTGTCCGAATATCGTAATCTCTTCAGCTGTCTCATCTGTCTCGAGCTATTCACGAATCCACGAATTCTTGATTGCAACCACATCTTCTGCGAACAATGTCTTCAGTCCTATTACGCCCTCTTCCGGACAGTCGACCGCTCTGCAGACACCCTCCAAGGCGAATCACTATCGTGTCCTACGTGTCGCAAACTGACGTCGATGTCCGTTGGCGGTCCAGCGCCCATCTCTATCCCCCCTGAGTGCATAGTCCCGGAGCCACCACGGCATCGTAAGGTGTCACGCAACAGTGACGCTCTGCTGAGGTGTGACTCATGCTTCTTCCTCGGCAAACAGGAGATCGCCGATTTCTACTGCAGTAAGTGTATCATGAACTTCTGCAAGGTGTGTCGCCTGGCACACGACCAACACCCGCTGTTCAAGGGACACTTTGTCATACACGTCTCCAACAAGGAGACGCTCGACTTATACTGCGACATCCACAGCAAAATGACGAGTATTTACTTCTGCCTCGACTGCAATCTGCCTGTCTGCGTCATTTGCATCCTACACGACCACGCTACGCACAACACCACGAAGCTAAGAGAAGCTCTAACAATGCGCAGGGATCATCTCAAGACACTCCTTAACGACTTCGGACCTCGGCTCGACAAACTAGAGGCAGCAATCAAAACGCTCGAAGGTCTCTACGAATCGGAAACACAACTGGTTACCGACTCAGGGCACACCTCCTTGGCTCCTGCAGATCACCTGACTACCGTTAGCGATACATCTTCGTTGAACGGGATGGTGCGGAGTAAGAGCAGTCCATCCAACTGTCCGCCGTCTTTTCACGACATCGTCGCCAGCATTGCAAAGCCCCGGGAAAGATCTGGCGATGAGAAGCAGGTCCCTGTTAAGAGAACGACGACGCCCTTGTTGTCTGAACGTCTGAGAGGAGGAGGAGGAGGAGGAGGAGGCGAATGCAAGGCCTTATTAACAGCGGACTCCCAACAACCGGTCGATGGTTCTTTCAGTGCAGGAAAATCATCGACGGAAACGGAGATGCTGTTGCTTCCACGGCAGTTGTTCAGTGTAAAGAAGAAGTACTCTCTAGGAAATCGTTTCCGACAGAACGAAATCAACCCGATGGAAGTCATTGGGAAACTGCTGGACGATCGCAACAGCCCAATAAGGAGGAGGAGAAAGAGGGATGGTCAGTTGGAGGCCATTGTCACTCAAGTTCAGAGACACCGAAAACTGTTCAATCTATCGACGAAAATCCTTGAGATGTCGCAGTCGAAAAAGCTGTTCGCCATTTACGAGGACATGGTTGATCGAATTAAGACGGTCCTGGAGGTCGAGTTCAAACACCTTCTCGATGAACTTACTGAACGTACAGAGGCTGCGATGATTCGAAAGATTGCCCAGAGCGCCGCCAGTTCGACGCACAATCTGACTGACAGCGCCAACCACAGTGGACGCAGCAGCAAGACAGGGCTTCAGTGGCATCAGGGGCTGGGGCTGGGGCTGCCGGGCACCGCCGCCGCCGCCAACGGGTCTGCTCTGTCGATGCTGACGAGACCAAAGCTCCTCTGGAAGATCGAGAAGCAACGCAGTGACGTCGGTGAAATGTGGAATCCATGTGACATCACGTTCCTCGCCGATGATACAGTCATCGTGGCTGAGTACGACAGCGTCAACGAACGAAACAATAAGCTACAGGTGTTCGATATGACTGGTAAGAGTCTAGCGGTTCTCGCACAAGGTCAGATCAGACCGTTAGGAGTGGCAATGACGCGAGAGGGAAATATTGCCGTGACGGACTGCAGAGGTAAGCGCGTCAAGATCATGACTCAGGCCGGTCACACTGTGACGGACATCGGCAAGGGGCAGTTTGGCTGGCCGTACGGAATAGCGGTCAACAGCCGCGGTCAAGTGATCGTCACGGACGCCTTCAACGACACGGTCAGCATCTATCAGACGGACGGAAAGCGAGTGAAGATCTTCGGATCGACCGGATCCCAGCATACGCACTTCCGGAATCCATACCACGTGACGGTCGACGCTCGCGATAACATCATAGTGTCAGACAGCGGAAACAACGCCATCAAGGTGTTCGATCCATCTGGAAGGTTCCTCTTCTACACGACGGATGCCATGCGCCGTCCATCCGTCGACCTACCAAGCGACCGCAAGGTCAAGAGAAGGACCTTGAAGGGACCGCGAGGAATTGCGGTCGACCTCAACGGAAACATGTTGGTGGCAGACGACTGCTTCAGGGTCTGCATGTTCGACTCACTGGGCAAATACATGAGAAACCTGTTGAACGAAGAGGATTCCGTCAAGTACCCGGAAGCAGTCAACTGCAGTCGCAAAGGACTTCTAGCCGTTACTGAATGGAATCCAAACAACATGTTTGCCATCAAAGTCTTTACTATGTACGAATGACTCCTTCAATTGTAATAGACTGTTAACGATCGTTTCTGGAACGAAGGAGGCCAACTAACATGTCTGTGATAACGATACTTTATAATAGATATTATACACTCATTCAGACTGACTGATGCGCGGTTGCCACCCGTGGCAATTCATTTTTAAAGTGCTTGCCTATGGGAATTATTGTAGAAAAGAGGTACGTAGAGTTAATAAAAACTCGATAAAACTATTCGTCAAATACGCAAATAATATGATGCCGAGGATATACAGTATAAGAAAAGGAAAGAAGCCGCTAACACTTGACATCCGTGGCTCAGTGTCTGAGGTTAACCTAAGGAACTGCTTTTCTTCTTCTTCGTGCGCCACCTTATCCGATTCCATTACCTCTCCGAGGATACTCCCTCCGTTGAACAGCAATGTGCTAAGGCGGATTCCAGACTATTTACTGCTGTCCTTCTACCACCTTCTACCACCTGCGTCCATAACCACACAATCCCTCCGGCAGATGGCTTGATGAGAAAACATTTCATCATTAGGATGATATATGGTGCCCGCTCGCCGCGTCGGCGCCCCGGGTTCGCTTCCCGGTCGGGTCGGTTTATCAGAGATTAATTTCTCGGATCTTTACTGCGGGTGGCTCGGTCGCATTATAAACGTGGAGTACAATACAACACACAATACAACACATCAGAATACAACTGGGGCGCGGTGGTGTAGGGGTATGTTCGGTGCCTTGCAGCTGGAGGGTTGCGGGTTCGGATCCACCTCAAAGTCGCCGCGTAGGGACCCTGGGCAAGTCCTTCACTCGCAATTGCTCATGCGCTTCGGCGTGAAACTCCGATTCAGCGTTCGCGCAGTAGTCGGGAGCGCCTCTGAATGAGAAATCTGGTTGGGGCGCTATAACAAGTGTTCAAATACAAATACAATATGGGATCTCGCATTTAGGACATTATGTGTAATTTTAGAATATTTGACTGCCTCGTTCAGCTCTGTTGATGATGTATGTTTATTACCATGTCTGTACACCTAAATGCGGTTAGGATTTGGCCAGTTAAAGAATATTCTTATCTTCATATACGATAATATAGGACAGAATTAGGCAAATAGGACATACCTGACGCAATAAGAAACACAATCGAACAAACGGCTTTTAGCAGCTTAAGTCGGTTTCGTAGTTTCTCTTAACATAACTGATGACTTGATGAGGCAAAATAGACCATAAGGTAACACAATTAGAATCAGAATCATTTAGAAATTACAAACGAGATCAACGTTTAAACTCAAATAAGTCAACACAAAACAAGCAATCTATAAAGCTGGCTTTGCGAAAAAGTGTTGAACTTGAAAACAAAAGGATACAATATAAATTAACACTTTGAACATGAACAAATGGACTAATTGAGACCCAACTCTAATAATATGACGGATGCTTTTGAACATTTTAGAATAAAATGTCAGTTCAGTCCGGGTCATAAAGTTTGGAACTGAATGTATTTCTTTGTTGATAAAGCATCTGAATTATTCTCAACTAAACAAGATTTCCTCTATGATCATGTTACACGATTTGCAAAAGCATTGTGCGTTTACCCTTTTAAAGCTGTTTTCTTTTTGAACGTTTTGTCTTCAACATGTATCGTTTGGAATTCGGAGCCAATTTTACTTTTCCTGGATGATTAAATATTATTTCGTCTACTGTCCGATGTTCTGATCGAGTCCACAAATAATAACAACACACAATCCATCATAAATAAAATGTTTACGGTGCTGAGATTCACCACTTGTGCAATACTGTTCATAGCTTCGAACCATGAGAGTCATCCCTAACGCAGGACTTCTTCTTGAAAGGAGGGTCTCTGTGTGTGTGTTGGTTGGTAGATGGCTGCTGAAATAGGCCTACAACGGATACGGATTGTGAACAAATGCACACAACCGAAGATACATCAATTGTTCATGATGCGGTTAGGAAGAGGCGGATGAGGAGGATGAGGATGAGGAGGATGAGGAGGATGAGGAGGATGAGGAGGATGAAAGGCAGATGCAGCGACTAATCTGTTCAACGTCATGAGATATCAAAGAAGACAAACTCAATTCAGGTCCTATGCTCCATTCATCTGGACTTGGATGACAGAGGCTTTGTGTTGTTTCAGCGTCACCAACTTTCACCAAAGCCAACTGGAAATGTAAACAAACGATAAATGTAAAAAAATGCACCATAAGTGAATGTAATGTAATGTAACAGAACACTTGTATAATTTATAGCGTGTCTTTAGAGCCTCCTAGAATACGCTGTACAGCATTACGTTATCTTTCTATTTAAACTTCGCGTCAATAATCGGTTGAAGGGGCAGTTGCCCTTTGTATGAATGTATAACTCATAAAGTAGGCCTAACTATACACATATATTTTCACTGTTCAAATGTGAATTGCAAGTATGTATAGGGCACATTAAGCCGAACCTGCAATTTAAACGAATGCGATGTTGACTAATTACTTATACCACGTGAGCTGGCCATCAATCATTAGCCTACCTATCAGAAGTTCATTGTTTTATAACACAGTTTGTTACATCGTAACTTTTTACGTTTAGGCTATATTTCTTAGAATGAAAGTGTTTGAACTGGATTTTGTTAACTAAAAGTTGTTAGATTGGAAGTACTTGAAAACGAAATGCAGAGAGTATAAGTGTTGAAAAGTGAGGATATAAATGTACATAATATATAAATGTTTTTCTATAGCGATCGTTTGGCCTCGACCTGCTCATTTATCAATGAATTGATCGGAGAAGGTCCTTCATCACCGCTGCCAGTTTGCCACGCCATTTAAGGTCCCCATGTAGGAACCAAACTAATAGACCACCATCGCTATGCCAACCGGCATCCTCTTGTACGTATGTTTAGGTATTCAGGGTAGTCAAGTTTAAACGAAGAAATTTTAGAAGATAAGCTTATAGATCAACAGTTCTTGAATTAGAATTTATTTTATTAGAATACTGTACATTAAGCCTGGGTGTGGCCTGGACATGGGTAGAATGAGTTAGATTAGCTTAGTTTAAAAGTACTAAAGTGAAAGGTCCTATTTTTAGAATAATAATACAATATTTAGACTTCAAATTTTCAATCTTGAAGTCATTTGTTTTTTTGCAATGCTGCACTAATACGAGTGGATTTAGAATATCACAAACATTAGTTTCGTTTGGAATACACGTATTATATATAAACCATACTTTTTTGGAATAATATCACAAACAGATCTTGAGATGTTACATAAGCATTGCAGTATTTATATAAAAGTCATAGCGTTTTATCACTTTTATGTTATGGTATTGATGTCTGGTTAGGTGGTGTGCAACTGGGCAACAAAGTTGAAGTCTCTTACCGACTTTGGTTGTGTTGACCTTCCTAGGAGGGGCAACGTCCATCAGGGCGGAATCGACGATGTCGTCATGCGTTGCAGGGCTGCACGTCGTCTCAGCGTCACCCTGTGACCTCTGTTGACCTGTACAGTAGCCATAGGAGGCGGAGGAGGAGGAGGCAGCACCAGCCGCGTTCCAACCGTACGTCGGACTACTATTCGGCCAACCAAGAGACTTAAGGACAGGCACCGCCACTCCACCACCAGCACTCACCTCATCGCTCCGAGGACTAGAATAAAATTAATCACAGCACAGCCAATCTTAAATTTATAGACATGCATGGTACAAAGAGAGACAAACATACAGACAAACATAGACATACTCACATAGGTACAGACAGACAGACAGACAGACAGACAGACAGACAGACAACAACACTGTCATCTGACCAGATTTGCATTTACCGCGATATTGAGGTTCGACCCCTGGTCCATTCACCCATTACGCCGAAGCTAAACAAAGTGTTTTAATGAAAATCTACAACATTTTATTCCGTTCTACAAAGCTTAGAACTAGGCTGTTTCAAAATTCAACCACACCATCTTGATAAAAACAGATGCATGGCTGGTGCATCGACAGATTCTCTTCTAAAGGTCAGATTTGAACAAAAGTTTAAAAAATGCCCCCTAAAATCGTTGACATTCCAGGCACCAACGACGATTTAGATTCTTGAATAAAGAAGAAGGCGAGGAAGACCCAGGAGGAATTGGCCGAAGGTCATCAGAAACGATCTAAATTGTTTGGGAATGGACGAGACAGGAAGACTTGTGATGGACAGAGATGAATGGAGAAGCTGCATTGCCCGATTTGCAGCTCTGGAGTGGAAGGACCAAGTAGACATACTAATTAAATAAGTACAGAAATCGACTAATTAGAAGAAATTTATGGTGGCTAGAAATGTGCCTTATCTTTAATTTAGAAAGTCAGAATAAACTTACTCTCGGTCTTGCATTTAAATTAAGTTGCAATTTGCGGACTACTTAGACAACCATAAAAAGTTTGGCCAATTACCGTGTTGTGCTGGACAGTTGTATGACGGAAGTGGCTATTCCACCGGCTGACGTGTTTCCGTCGTGTGTTGGTTGACTGACAAGACGATCGTAGCTGTTGACTTTTGTCCCCATGGCGTCCATTTTGGGTCCAACGACCGGAGAGAAGGCACTCGATAACCCATCTCTGGTGATACTAGACACTGGTGAATAGTTGACGCGTTGTTCGCCAGATGGCGATGTGTCGCAAATGTATCCGTCATCCGTCGTCTTAACCATTCGACTGACGCCATCTACCGAATAACCTGATGCCAAACCAGTCGATGAGACTCTGCTCGTGAAATACGGAGGACAGATGATGTCACTTCCGCTCAGTCTCGTTCCACTGGAGTCAAAGGCGGAAGTGGAGGTTTTTGTGGTGCCTGAATTTCCGTCTGTCTTGTTTTCTTTTCCTCTGGTGTGTCGACTGAAGACACTGTCTGGATTCGAACCAGCGTCGTCCTTCCTCGACGTCCGCTTCGACTGGTCTCCTCCTCCTCCGCCCGTCAGACCAAAGTCCGACCGATAGATGCCGTCATGCCAGGCGAACAGTCCACCGTCGTTGATAGGACCCGATGCACCGTATCTGTAGCCAGGATGTACGAGATGAGCGCCATCTGTTAAGCCACCTGCGGTCAATGGAGACAGGATATCCGGCGGTGCATAGGAGTGCTTGCGAAGGTCAAAGGTGTCGTAGCGGGCGATCTTGTCGTCCGTCTGATCCCTGTAGGACAGACTCAGACCGTAACCTCCAAGACAGTCGTAGCTGGCCTTCGAGACGACATACCCCAGCCCTGGAACGGCTGGACCTAGAAGCTCCGAGCTGTAATAGCTCGCATGGCCATCCATTTCCTGTTGAGGGTGACATGCTTCCGGTTCGAGGTAGTACCTGTCGTACTGTCTGTCGTCGGCGGCAGCGGTTGGTACGAGAGACGCCAGCGATGAGCGCAGGCTTCGATACCCGGTCTGATAGGCGCTTGCGTCGAATGGACCTCCAGTCACAGGAGTGGCTATAGCTGGCTTCAGGACCTGCGATCCATCCCAGGCCGGGTAATCGTATCCTCCAGTGCCAACGCTTCCACTGGAGTTGAAGGCAGTGCTCGGCCAGGACTTCGTCGTCTCAGGCTTACGCTTGCGTGTTTCCGGTCCACTGGAGCGAGCGTTGGCTTTGGTTCGAGGTGACTTGGATCGACCGAGATCGTGTTCGAGCATTGCGCAGAATTCCGCCTGATCTCCAACGATGATAGGAAACGGAAGCTTAAACTCAGAGCCTCGCTTTCGAGCCAGGTCTTTGCCTTCATCTTCACTAAGATAACGGAAGATCAGAAGAATAAATAAGCGAAGGAGAAAAGCAATATGCCATTAAACGTCATCTTCACTAATGAATGCCATTGTTTTCGCTAAGCCAAGTCTGAAAATATAGAATATGAAATATAGAATAATAAGTTTACATATAAAAGTGTCAAATTCTGATATGCTCGATTTGTTGAAGCCGATCACGCGGATGATAATAATGGGCATTGGCATCTCCAGCAATGATCGAGTTTCTGCTGTTGCTAATGATGACAATGATGCAAGAAACGATGAACCAGTTTACACAATAGTGAATGAAAATCTTTGAGGCAAGGATGACTTGGACATTAACGAATTGTTGCATTTAAAAGCCAGCGTCGATGAAGTTGCGGCTTGGTGCTGTGCATAAGTAAGCACCAAGCAGTTAAGGTCATCCGGTCATTAATTAGATGGGTTACTATTCTTGGTAGATTATTTAGATGAAATAAACCATTCATCGTATTGAGTCGGAATATATCCTACAGCCAAAATTGGACGGTTATTGTGTAATTGGATTCCTGACTTCGTGTTGAAGTTCACTCGATAACTCGATCGAACCCGCGATCAAGCTCTTCTATAGAGTTACCAGGGAGTCAAGACACGTATTTGACATTACCCCTTGTCATCTGGTATGACAATTGTTGTGGCAATTGTTGGTGCAGATGATGTGATTAGTTGCTTACTTGATGCCATTGCTGATGCAAATGTTATTGGTTGCATATATGAAGCATTTGCTGATAGTGATGATGCCAGTGGTTACTTACGTGAGGCATCTACTGATGCAGATGATGTGATCTGGTTTTGCATTCTTGTAGATGACTCTGGAACTCGTCTGTAGCCAGACCCAACTCTGGTCCTTTGTCATCAACCGATATGCGATCAGACCGGAGCTTCCTGTCTTGATCACTGTAACGCACCGGAGCAAAATTATACGCTCAACTGACACCGTCATTTAAAATCACGAAGAACAAAATCCTTTATTCTTGTGAAAACTTTAGGTGTGTTTGGCTGACTATTGTGGAACATGATATCAAATATCATTAAGAACAGAAATTCTGATTGATTATAGACACAAACCTTGGTATAAACGTTTGACAATAAATAAAATTATTAATGGAGCGGTTAAAATGTGACAATTGCGAATGGTAAAGTCTGATTAAGTGCGTTGTATAATAATTAGTTAGGAACTGACACTCCTGGTGAGCAGCTGCGAAGTACGTGAGATCATCCGGATGGATGAGGTCGTATCCTCTCTTCTCCACTAACTCCTGATCACTGAATCCAAACATCATCTGTACTCTACAGTCATACAGAACACCAACAATAATATATTGTTTTCACAAGTTATCACCTTTCAGTGAACGTTTCCTTTTCCTCCGTATATTTTCAATGTGTAGTACACATTTTCATAATTCCCTTCGAAAATCGTTAATCGAAATATATTTAGTCCGAACCAAATAAGTTCTGCCTTAATGCATACGATTTAAATTAAGATCAATCGCTATATACCATGACGACCGACGCTCTAATGGCTGTGAAACAAACTGACAAATAGACTATGGGTCCATTTATAGCAAGTGAAATCCAGCATACGATTCAAGTTCTACGCACGCAACCTTGCAGCCTACCTGTGCATTAGGTTTCTGTGCTACTCGGCCGGTTTTAGTTTATTTGACGCAGTTTTAGCCTTTCCTGTTACCTTACAGTTAACATTTGGAGGATGATTACACCAAGTGTGCGTTAATATGAGTCAAACTTCTTCAGTTTTTTTTATTAGAATTCGGTTATCTTAGGGCTACATGTATAGCTGCAAAGCGTCTATTTTTTTTATTACCTTGGATCAAGAGACAGTGGCGACATATCCATCTTGTGTTTGCTTGTGAAGGCGTAGGCCTGAGGGGGTACGTCGTCGAGGGGCAGAGGACCAAAGGGACAGCAGAGGGCAAACAACGCCAGTGGAGGGTCCTTGTTGTCTCGCGAATTCTGACCCAGAAGTTTGTGAATCTTTCCACTGACCTCCAGCGTCTAAGTAACGAAGAAGAAATGAAACGGTCATCAAGTACACCAAGTATGTAAGATTACAACTAGAATTGCAGTTAGGCTGACACGAATCGAAATATAGTTTATTATTCCGCAGATCGTGAATATTTGTGTTTGGATTACATTTAAAATGGTATCACATAATTTATGTGATACTATTTTACTACTATAGAAGCAATGATAAAGTGCTGACGTAGATGTCAGCTGCGACTGGATGGTATTAGTTCGATTGCATGAAAACACTTTTATCAATTCTCATATATCAGTCTGTGATAGGATTGCATCATCCGTCAGATTCGAGAATGAAACTTGAATCACTGCATCATTGACGCAGGTCTTGCGGACATTTATGTATAGGGCCTATAGCTGCTCAAGTTGAATAAAAAATATATAATAAAAACAGCGCATACTGCTGTGAAAATATGCTTAAAATGATGGAATCTTACACTTAATGTACGATATGATACGTATCTATCTGTGAACCCCCATATGTGGGGTTCTGAAGCTGAAGGACCTATATTTTGACCCAGAAGCGACCTTGAACTTAACGGCTAAATAGCTTGACAACGCTATTTGCACTTAAGCAGTGAGATTCGAACCTGCGATATATAGATGAAAGGCAAACACATTTTTAGGATGTCGCCTTAAGCTGAAGATACAGGATTATGTCTTACTATAAATCCAGATGCATTGTCCAGTAGACACCGAAATCGGGTGGTAAAGCATCGTTGTAGCAATGAACTGTTACCTGGAAAATCAGCGTCATTACATCAGCATCAAAATGTCCATCAGCTTCCCTACTATTATCATCATCGCAATCGCCACCCTCCTCGATATCTTAATCATAATTATTTTCAATATGTAACATCAACATTAAGTTATGGGTCATGGAATTGCGCATGTCATTGCACGAGGTAGTTTACGCATATTTGGTAGAAGAATATCTTACGATTAATTAAGTGCCTCACATTTTCTCATAAAATAGATAAGTATTAGTATTATAATTAATTAATTCATTCATTCATTCAGAGCATTTATATGGCGCCTCTTCAAGAAGCTACTCAGAAGCGCTCCCGGTCCAGCCACGACTAAAGAAAAAGACTTGAGGGACTTGTAGAACCCTGCCGGTTGGCTCACAAGTAAAGAGCGGAGCTTAAGCGGGAGGTCATTCCAGGTGGAAGGTCCCACAACCGAAAAAGCACGGCGCTGCTTAATAGCCAAGCGTGCCCGTGGAACTAGGGGCTAACCCCTCGTCGTAGAACGAAGTGCCCGACGCGCTGCAACGTCGGACACTGGGCGGCAAAGATCACGCAAGTAAGATGGAGCACAGCCAAGAACGCAGCGAGAAACTACAGCAGCAGTGCGGTATGAGATCCGCTGAGAGATAGGCAGCCAGTACAACACATCACGTATGTATGCAGAGACAGGAGAGAACTTAGGAAGTCGTCCAATGAGACGAGCAGCCGAGCGTAGAACTCGATCTAGTCGCCCCAGAACCCCAAGAGGAAGGCCAGCAAGTAGGGAGCAACAGTTGTCAATTCGACTGGTAACAAAGGCGTGAACAAGGACCACGACCGCATCATGAGAGAGAGAGTGAGACCACTCGAAGCTGACGAAGCTGATAGTAACAATTCCGTGCAACCAGGTTCACATGTTGTATTGTATTGTATTGTATTGTATTGTATTGTATTGTATTGTATTGTATTGTATTTGAACACTTGTTATTTGTTATAGCGCCCCTACCAGATTGCCCATTCAGAGGCGCTCCCGACTACTGCGCGGACGCTGAATCGGAGTTTCACGCCGAAGCGCATGAGCAATTGCGAGTGAAGGACTTGCGCAGGGTCCCTACGCGGCGGCTTTGAGGTGGATTCGAACCCGCAAACCTCCAGCTGCAAGGCACCGAACATACCCCCATACCACCGCGCCCCAGTTGTATTGTGTTGTATTGTATTGTATTGTACTCCACGTTTATATTGCGACCGAGCCACCCGCAGTAAAGATCCGATAAATTAATCTCTAATAAACCGACCGACCGGGAAGCGAACCCGGGGCGCCGGCGTGACGAGCAGGCTACCAACCCACTCGGCCACTCAGGATCCTGTTGAGACAAAGTAAGCTCAGAGTCAAGAGTAAGTCCCAGATCACGCACTGTGACGGAAAAGGTTATGTGAGGAAAGAGCAAGGTAAGTTGGGAAAAGTCGATACCCTGAAGTTGCCTACGGCCTAAATAGCTGAATGTTAAAAAAAACACTAGGCTACTCAGATTGAACGCTCATTCCGTTTTGTAAGTCCCACTTGGCCTGCCTTTATCGTTCCTACGATCTACACGTAGGCCACTGCATTAAAGAGCGCGTGGGAATTTGGTATGACAATCCGGAATACTGTTGCTAACTTGGAAGCTGTTTCTTTCATCAGAGGCTAAGACCTCCACGCATTTTATGTGAGATCACAATTACTTTTGGCATAGTTTTAAACTCTGGCGGTTGGCACATTATTAGTGTTAGTTTAAAGACAATGGGATTAAATGTAATGTATAGTCTGTGTGACAATACAATAAAATTACAGAGAAGGTAAGTTATTCGTAACCATCGCCGGCAAGTGGCTGGCGTAAAAAAACTGATGATGATGACTGTCAGAGCAAATGTTCGGCTAAATGCCGGTAACAATATTATTGGCGCACGAGTGTTTGAGAAAGTATTATGGACGGTGTTGGTATCCATCCTTCGGTCAAACTGAAGTCTGAACAAAGTCTAAACCATATCGCTTTTCAATCAATTTTAAATTTAAATATACCGCCATACTCTATAATTCACGAGATTTAAGATGGACCGCTATAATCAGCAATGATACACAATGGCTTCCGTAGCGCCTGAATTGGAAACAAAGAAAGGTGGCACTTACAAAAGCACACAGGTGTCTCACTGCCTTGTCATCATTACTATTCTTCTTACCGGGCTGAAAGATCTGTTCGAGCGTCATTTCTCCAGATGCGTCAGCGGCGCCATCTGCCGTCGTCAGCTGATGTTTCCAGTCCAACTGTGACTTAAACGTATCCCTATCTTCGGAATGGATGAACTCCAGGGCACACTGGTGAATGACGTCAGACTGAAACAACGCAACACGTAACCTCAGCATCAATTCATCGCACAACAGCACAGAATGCTGCACACACACACACACACACACACACACACACACACACACACACAACACACGCACACACACATACACACACAACACACATACACACACAACACACGCACACACACATACGACACACACACACACACACGCACACACACATACACACGCACACACACATACACACAACACACGCACACAACACACGCACACACACACACACACACACACACACACACACACACACATACACACGCACACGCACTGCACACACACACACACACACACACCTACACACACACACAGTGTCACACACACAGTGTCAAACACACACACACACAGGCACACACACACACACACACACACGCACACACACACACACATACACATGCACATCGCACACGCACACACACACACACACACAATTCTGTATTACAAATTACACGTCCGAGAACCGTAATAGTAATTGTAACCTTGAGATTTCTACACATCCAAAAAGCTAAGTCGCTGTAACAAGTTCCATTCAGAGATGCTCAGTCAAAACAAACTCAACAGGAAGGCAAGGTCCGAATCGGTTTAAAGGTCAGGCAGGTAGACAGTCAGACAGCTTTGATGAATGGTGTTTAGAATTGGAGCCGTGAGAGAGGTAAGCGAAGGACAGCAAGCAGGATTCGATTTATGGGAAAGAAGTGTTTTCGGTTTTGAGGTAAACACCTGCGCAGGGATTGCAAGAGGTGCAGTCGAATAGAAAGATTTTTCAATCAGACAAAGCAAGATGGATATGCGAATAGTCGAATAGATGACGTGTCACGGTGGTCGATTGGCTTGAGCGCTCGGCCTGTAACACGTCGAGCACGGGTTCAAGCATCGTCCGAACCAGTTGCTGTGGAGGGACCTTGAGCAAGTCCTTCACTCATAATTGCTCAGCGCCATCGATATTCTGTCGTATAGTCGTGCGCTGAACTTTGGAAGGAGATCAATATCAAATACAGTTATATTGTATTGTATTGCATTGTATAGATAAACATACGCAGACACTAGCACATACCTAAAGGTTATTATTTAACTGACAAAGTCTCTGAGAAACTTTAATTTCCCAGAAACACAATGCATACTGTATAACAGCTACAATAATACATAGTACATTTCTTTGTTATAATAAACATCGATACAAAGCAGGCAGTCTAATGCTCATCTACGCTTATAAAAGATGCTTCATAGTCTACAAAGCACTAATTGGAAAAGCACATCTGATTTTCGTTGGTCTTGAGCCATGAATCGATCCCTAGAGGTCCTATTGTTCTCTAGATGGCGCTAGTGTATGTTTTCGCTGTCCGCCCAGGATTTGACAGGATGTCTGGTTCACAGATAGACGACGCTTCATGCAAAGCAAACCATGCACAATGACGAACGGACGGACGGACGGACGGACGGACGGACGGACGGACGGACGGACGGACGGACGGACCAACAACTACGGCAGACAGCACGAAACAAATCTTCTCAAAGTCGTCGATATATTCAGCCAGTGCGGCATTTATGGTGATATACTTTCATCACCTGCCTTTTATTTCCCCAGGGGCAATAACTGGCGTCAGACTGGCGTTCAACTTGAAAGGCCTCGTCCCATCTCCGAGGTAAATCACAAGCCTAGATTACATAACTAGCTCCATATAACAACAAAACACGTAAATACTCGGTAAAATTAGACAGGTAACTTGTCAGTTCAAGCAGTCGATGTAATTTTTCACCTATTGAAACAACGGAGATGGGTAACTGACCCGATGAAAGGAAAGAGAAGGGAAACCATCAGATGAAACAACATTATATTGACACCTGGTGAAACAATAGAGTAAGATAAATCACCTGGTGATGATGCATTAGAGACCGTTAGCTCACCTGGTGAAAGCCGAGATACTGTTCGACATTGTCGGAGGCATAGAAGACCTCTCCATCACATGTTATGATGATGAGAAATCCACTCAACGCCTGAAAACACACACACGACAACAGCAGCAGCAGCAGCAGCAGCAGCAGCAGCAGCAGCAGCAGCAGCAGCAGCAGCAGCAGCAGCAGCAGCAGCAACTGTGTTACCTCAACCAAGAACCTATCACCAGAAGGATGCACATTGTCAAAGTCGTGCTTTGATCGTGCAATAGTTCTGGTTCAACAGTTATTCTAAATACTACTTCATTAGTCTAATAATATTTTGTTATTATCTAAGGAGTTTTACTTAGCGAAATCTGGCTTTGTTTATCACAACTCTTCACTGTTAAAGATACACATATCGCTATGCTAGTGGCCGATTTAGTTCAAACGACGTTGCCTCTACAGTTCCATGCAGTAAGCTGAAAACAACTGAAAGATCTCGGTTGCACATAATTATGAAAGCTAATAAGTTATAACCACGCTGCTGTGCACTTTTGTATGGCATGGATTTAGATTCTACTTTAACCACCACCACCCGGAATATTCAAGATTCGTGGAATTGTCAGCTGGTAAAAGCATGCCTAAGCAGCGCCTGTGTCGTATGTCTGCATGGGTCGTATGTGTGCATGGGTCGTATGTCTGCATGGGTCGTGTGTCTGCATATGTCGTATGTCTGCATGGGTCGTATACTATGTCTGCATAATTATATTGTGTGTCTGCATGGGTCGTATGTCTGCATGGTCGTGTGTGTGTGTGTGTGTGTGTGTGTGTGTGTGTGTGTGTGTGTGTGTGTGTGTGTGTGTGTGTGTGGTGTGTGTGGACTGACCTGATGAACAGCCTCTGAATCTGCTATGAATCGTTCGTAGCTGAGATGCTGACTGTGTTGAATTCGATGATGCAGCCTTCGATGAAGCTGACAGTCGAGAACCGATTGACCGCCGTTCGCGATGGCTGTTAACAAGAACAGCGCAGTCAATGTTAACAGTTACTGGTCAACGACACGTAGTAGATGAAAATAGCCCTGAAATGTCATCTAATGCGATCTGATGTTGCAACCAATTAGCACAAGTGTAGTATACAGAAACACGTGAAACGTCGCAATTTTAATCGACATTTTATTACATTACGCTACGTTACATTGCTTACTAAGCACCTGCTGCATATTATTGCAACAGAATCAAATTGTAAAGGCGCTCTTTAACTGTACCAGCACTTATTGGGCCCAGATATATTTTCACACACTAAGTCTGTCTCTCTCTTGATCAGTTCCTTTGTGTGTCTGATTATCTCTGAATCTTCCTTTGGAATTTACGCCCAGATTAAGAGCGATCCCTCCTCATACGAACATTTGCAACATTTACGACGCAACGGATCGTGACTTAGACCATCTGCGCCGCCGCCGACATGGTCGACTGAAGGCATTGGCCACGCGCCTCGCATCAAAGGACTTCTGTCTGTCTGTCTTTATATGTCTCTCTCTTTCTCTCGTTGTCTGGTTCTGTCTTTGTGGGCTGACACGTGAGAAGAAGGACCTGCAAGAGAATGTTACGCTTGGCTGCCACTGCGGGTGGCTGTTTTCGGCTGCTATAATCGGAGAACCATGGGAACTTAGAGCAGAGGGCATTATGTCAATGCCATTATGCCACGTCAATAACTTCACCTCATGATAATTCTCACAATTTCTACTCGAATCCATTGCTGTAAACCAATGGGTTGTTGACATCAAATTAATGTCTAAAGCAACGTAATCAAAATATGGTAAGATTTTAGAATGGCCTATGTTTCTGCTGTTAAGTGAATGTGGGTTCGAGTTAAAAAGAAACAGCAAAGAGTCAGCTATTGACTCCAAGCGGGCGTCTATAGAACTTGAGAAACACGTGTGCCGAATCCAGGATATTCATAACTGATAATATATTGCTAGAATTAGGCAACTCATAAGTTAATTTTGTCTAGCTGTTATTTGATTGGTATCATTTCATAGCTTTGGTTTGCATCATCTAATGCACGCCATTGACGATTATCATAATTATATTCGCAAAAGACAAGTACAAAAACGCTTAGTAGGCTGTCCTTAACGTTATCTTGTATCGAGTTTTGCGAGCTTTTAGTTTTGAAAACTATAGAAGCTAAATATGACCCTCCGAAAAGTAGAAATTAAATATGATAGAAGAATATGGACATTGGAGTGTTATAATTATTCAAAATGGAATTTCCAGTAAACTTGAAGAAACTTCAGAAACCAGGTTGTCATAGACGACGCGGTCTATGTTATTATTGTTATGCGCCTCAACGTAATGACAAAAGGTAAGCGAGAGAACAATTCATTCCACTCTACGCTGGTAGAAAAACTTGTTTGAAAACAGCGATGGTGGTTCGTCTACTATTTACTGCTGATACTCTCCGAAAAATTTACAGCAATTAACTGTTTCATATTTGAAAAAACTGGTATATTGAAGTAAAAATACTTTTGATATTATTTTCGATTGTCATAAAATACACGATGCATGCATTAGGCTTCGGCGACTGTTTTACTCTTTGACAGCACATGAACTCAAATGAGCCAAACGATCTCCTGTTTGCCGATGAACGTCATTTAAGAGTCTCATGTGTTAAAATTTGAGACCAATGGACTACTAGTTGTCACTAATGAGTCTCATGTGTTAGCACATGTTTACATTTCAGACCAACGAACTCTTGTTTCAATAATTCAAATAGCCACCATTTTTCTTACATATTAAATGTACGATGTTGAATAGTCTGCTTTGATTCTCATTTAAAATAAATTCCAAATCTGTTCCTATCAATCACTTTAATTTAGACCAGTTACCACAGGAACCTGAAACAAACTTACCAGTAAATTTACCCTGTTAATGCCCATCGTCAAGGTAAGTTTTCATAAATAACTTTCGTGTTTCAGATAATTATTGAACTATTGAGAGAGAAAAATAATGAATGAAGAAGCGTCATCAGTTATTCCTGTTGTGCTTAGAAATCTCCAGCGCAGAAGTTCAACAATTAAGTGTATTAATTAGAGACTTAATCGGAGTTTGTGCTTCCGAGCGGTGGCAGCCGCAGGGCAAAAGTCGCTTTGATGACCGACACGACGTGTCAGTTTCAGCCATTTGCTAGAAATCTAAAAACTGAGCTTAATTCCCAATTCGTGTATTGCTAGGCATTGCGTTCCAAGCCGCAAGGTATATATATATATTTAACCTGATCAGGCGGATATCATCTATTATGATAGATCAAAATAGATTTATCATAATAGATCGTATGCACCTAATCAAGTTCAATAGACTTGCCTATTGTATACCTGAACACCACACACGGTGGTTGATTATATCGACTATATATATAAAAATCAATATGGTTCGAGATATATATAAACATGCAGAATGACTGCTTAGTAGAAGATATGTATACATGCGATATACGGCATATTAAATCAAGCGGCGCTTCATAAATTCCGCGTCGACTTGAAAGAACTCTCCAAGCGTCGTCCATCTGTCATGGTTTTCAATTGCCCCAAGTCACGAGGCCGGCACGCTCCACCCTCCTCTGTGCATGGGGTGCCACAACATAACCAGCGTCACCACCACAGTCACGATCGTAATGGCCTTCTACCTCTACACCGCAACGACCTCCGCCAACAATAGTAATACGACGACTGTCACTAGACATCGTCGTCGTCGTCGTCGTCGTCCTTTTTGCGGTTCTGATGGATTAATTGTCGACTGCGCAGACAGACGGACAGACAGACGCACAGCCACATATAGACACAGAGGGACACAGAGAGCAAGTCAAGAATTCGACGACTCATGAGTTAAACGAATCATATTATAAAGGATGGCTTCGATTCCTAGGTTTTTACGACTGCAGACGGGCGACCACCATATCTCGCCGACCGCTGCCTAATGAGATCGACATAAAACGACGGTTTCTGTGCGACTATCATCCTTTGTTTAGACAGTTTTATCATCGCCATCAGCTGATCAGGTTGTAAACGCATCAGATTGAGGACATGAAGAGGAAGAGCGCTGACAACCTGTTGGCAAAAGACAATCACGACGACGATCATCTGAGGATTTTTATGCTAGGCTGCACAAAGTCAATTTCTATAATAGGACGAATAGCTCTCGTTTATCATTCGATGAATTATTGACTCGTGAAAATAAGTCAAGTATATCTTAGGATTTTTATTTATTTGAAGCTGTTGCTGAATCCAAATAGTCCAGGAAACAAAATGGAACGTTCGTTGTTATATGAAAGTTGTAAAATGTCTTCTTGGTATACAGTTCAGATATCGAGTACTATTGATTCATTTGTGATTCGGACAGTTATGCAAGAGATTCTCTTATGTGAGGAAGTATAAAAATTGGTTTCTACGTCAGAGTTCGGTGCGAGACCAACAAAGCAAATCGCACGTTCATCCTATTTGTTGATTCTACTATAGGAACATTCTTTCTGTCACCTCTTCAGGTCAAACTCGGCCTTATGTTGAACTATTTTAAGGCAATCAAGTGAATCAACTAAGACTGTAAGGAGTGTAAAGAATTTAAAGTAAGTCTACCTAAGATTAACAAATTTACGCATTAGTGATGTCAAGATAAAAACGCATATTTGTTAGTCCATATAAGCGAACTGGTAAAGAAATCACTTTGATCAATTATTCTTAGATGGAGTTGAGTTAATGACAAGGCAGTCTTTGAAGTCTGTTGTTGAGACTTTCTAAGTAATAATAAGGCACCAAACTATGTTCAGTTGGTTGACATGATGCTTAAAGTATTCAGGTTGTTAAAGTGCAATGTGTCACTGAAAGTTATTGTTTGCGTTCATATCTGTGCCTTTCCTGACTATGACCGATTGTATTATTTTTCTTAGTACGGTAATTTCTTTCTTTCTTTGTAACTGACTGCAGTATGTCAGCAAAAGCTCAATAAACGAATATATGGCTGACTTCCAAAAACATTTGATCCCATCATTGACATACAAGATGAAAAAGATAACAAAGATATGACAAAATGCATAAACGAAAAGAGAAGATTAGTACACTGATTAAAAACGCAAATCAGATATAAACAAATAGTGTTCTTAGAAATGTATTAACTACATTGAGACTGTTCGAAATTTCGCGATTTCTTACATTTCTAAGTATAACAAGGGAACGGTTTTTTAATTGACCTTATGTGATATATAAATTCAGAGACTTGTTCTTACGTAATACATAAATTAAGAGATAACAGCCTATTCAGCGGAGCAACTTTAATTATGGTTCTAGTAGAATAACCTTTTCACATTATTGCCAGTTGTTCATTGATTTGTCCAAATGCCACATTTTTATAATCCCAGTTGAATTTCGACTTTTGTTTCAGGACTTTTCTCTTGCTGATTTTATTTTGACCCCGAGGTAGAATTTACAGGGGAAGAGCAAACTACGTATGCGAAGAACTGTAGCAGCAAGCGCTTCTAAAAACACTTGTTTATCAACTGTTCAGTATGCACTGTCTCTTGAGAACTCATTTAAAAACAAAATCGTTAGGACAAGGTTCACTCTGTATATGTTCAGAGAAATCTGGATATACAGAAAACAGCTAACCTGGAAAAGGTCGGACAGAGAGTCAAGAAATGACCTGTGATCGTTTCTAATGCGGTCACGCACCGAGGATGGACGAACAATAGACTATGATAGGATTCCCACCGGATGTAACGTCAGCTGGCAATTAAGAGGCAATCGACGATGTGATTATCAGTCTGGAGCAGACGACCAGCAGAAGTCGTAACGCTGGCCTCGCAGTCTCTACCTCTGTCCTAACCATCGCTTCACCCACGACATTCTAATTCATTGTCACAGATGTAATGCATCGAGCACAACTTTTAAAATAAGGATACAGAAGCTGATTTACCCGAAGACGAATATCATACTGCGGTTTCTAAAATGTTGTGCAATTAGACTAAGGCACTAAGCATACTTGGAGACATTACAACAGTAGGCCCTGCAGGATAGTGTCCTGAAATGTCTCTTAAAACATTAAAGCAGAAAATAAGCAGATAAAGGAGGAACAAACGTGTTGCATTAACATTATTGGCACTTCTCTTTTGTTGCTGCCAAATACGTTGGAAACAACTGGTGTGGCAGCGGCTTTAACGGTATGTGGGGTTTCAGTGACTGTAGGAGATATTCTTAGGTAAGTGTTTAGCGTCCTTCGCTTCCCGCTGCTTATCCTAGAGTTCTGAATGAACGACGAAAAGTTCGTCTGCATGGCCGCATTAAGGTGGTCGGTGGCCCTAGGCACTCTTGCATTCGTAGGCTCCAACTGCCAGCTCTGCATTAAAAGCTAAACACATAAATACGCATTCACATTATTTATTGACGTCGTGTTTAATCATGATTCACCAACACACCCACTATTGATTTTAAATCTCAATTTACTTTTTGTAAATTGTAATGTTGATTATTTAATATCCAGGATATATCCACTAAAATCTAATGCAATATTTCCGGTTTTACTTTTAATATCTTTCGTCTGTTTAGTCTTTACAAAATGACAACTGCTTAATATTTTTTTATTTAGGCCTCAATAGTCAATCACTGGACTCACGGCTTTAAATGTTTTTTAATTAATGGTTTTAATTTTGAATAATCATGTCTGATGGATACAAGAGAAAACACGAATCTGGATTTGAGAAACGAAAGAAACAGGAAGAGAAACAAAGGGCCCTTAAAAAGATGAAGGTTTCTTTGCTTAAACTTATGAACATAAATACTAAGTGCATTAATGACACTTCATTCACTTCCTCTGTCACAACTAATCTCAAGGACGAATATCTTCTCGTGCACTACTTTCAACGAAAAAGAGTTAATGATTATAGGAAATTATACTTGAAGACGTTCTATATGATTTTGCTAATGCAAAGGGGCGTAAGGTTCATATAACGTAGGATGTTGCACAGCTTAACTTAGCTTTTAGTTAATATCTTAAAGTTAAAGTGTTTCAGTACAATTAAAAAAATTATTAAATAAGAATTTGAAATTTACGTTTTTTCATTCTCTCGTCAAATTCAATTATCAAACTTATTGCTTCAATATCTAACTTTCAGGTTTTCGTAGGCCCTTGGAAAGTTCTTACGTCCTATAGGCACAATGCCTATATTGTGCCTAATGGATAATACGACCCTGTTCGTCTGCATATATGTTTGCACACATCTAATTGGTGTAGCCTTTGGTGTTCAAAAGTGATTTATTCCGTGGACAAGTTCATCCTGGAAAATGTACCTTAGGCAAATTGGCAATCTTTTTCTAACTTGACGCAAAATCGCCAAGTCTAATAACTTACCCGCGATGAACAGTCCGTCACGAATAGTTGCTGACGATGAATCCTGGTAGGATGAAATATTAGAGAATGAACCTTTAGAGAAAGAACCGTTAGAGAATGACCCGTTAAAGAATTGAACCGTTAGAGAATGAACCGTTAAAGAATGAACCGTTAAAGAATGAACTGTTAAAGAATTAACCGTTAGAGAATGGACCGTTAAAGAATTAACCGTTAAGAAATGAACCGTTAAAGAATGAACCGTTAAAGAATGAACCGTTAGAGAATGAACAGTTAAAGAATGAACCGTTAGAGAATGAACCGTTAGAGAATGAACCGTTAGAGAATGAACCATTGTGGAATGAGTAGGATAAGCAGGACGCACATCGTTAATGTTACAGTGATGGCTTCCGTAGAAGTTTAACGAAGTCTTTGCATGTTTGATGTAATACTAAAGAACTTCTTGAGACCGCGTGTAAATCGTCATTTTCCGTAATTATGACTGAACCGACCGTCCATAATGCCGTCATCAAGACGTAATTAATGAATTCAGATTGGCGACGTATGGCTTATCGTCGGTGCACAAAGGCTGATCGTCATGCCATATGCCGCGGCATATTAGGGCGACGCACACGATCTCCGTCGGGGAGCTCTGGGCACGAGCGTTCAGCTGAACCCAGACTGGGTCGTTAATTAAAAGGCCTAATGGGTGCCAGCCAGGACACCCGTTCATATCATCTCCTCCGACAATAATGCGGAAATGATGCTGGCCAGTCCTTCATCTTCGTTAAACACGATATAAACCAGCGACATCCCATCCCTCTCAGAAATTACAGATCGACACGAATCCACACCACAGATATTAAATCATTGATTGCAACCATACTCAGCACACACGCATACACACACATACATCCACATAGATAGAAGACTATGATCGATTAGGAAACATAGGCAGGCAGACAGAAGCAGGTGAAAGGATGGAGACTGCAGACACCATAGGCGACAGAAGAGACTCGAGTGCAGCGGGGCTTAGAGTGAAGGGGAATAAGGGCTAAGTGGATTAATCCGTCGAGATTAATACGCTAATTATCGCTAGTTCGCACCTGCATGTGCGAGCAGATCCGCCGCTCTTCGATCTCCAGTCGCAGAGGGTGGCCCAACACCCACAGACCAGTACACCCACGGGTGGCGGCACCCGCTATGCATTTGGCGCCAAAAAACCCAGATACTTCGTCAACTGCATTTACCAATCTGGATTTTTCGCAAATTTAAAAAAGTTTTCTTAACATCATAGTTTTTAACAACGCATGGCTATGATTTTTTCTACATTATTATTTTTCACCAAACTAGTCAAGACAATCTGAAAAATTAAAAATATATAAAAAGCTTGAAACTACTAGCATTTTTGTGTTTGAAATAAACATTAAGATATATCAGAAAACGGATCCCAGAACGCTAACAACAGGCCCATAATTATCATGTCAGATGCTTCCAAAAGCGCTGGCGGATGTTGGGATCCGCGCCAGACCCCTCCCCTAATCGCGGGAGCTAGCGCCGAGGGTGACGCGGTCGGTTGCTTTCGACGTTAGTCCCCGTACCAACAATTTTAAACTTCGCCCCTCTGCAAAAATTCCTGAGTACGCCCATGCACCTCTCTCTCTCTCTCTCTCTCTCTCTCTCTCTCTCTCACACACACACACACACACACACACACACACACACACACACACACACACACACACACACACACACACACACAACACACACACACACACACACAAACAAACAAACAAACAAACAAACACGAACACATATAGGCCCTACTTGCATGCAAACACATACACACGTACACTTGTATGTATACTCGTTTAATCTTAGTCGCAGTTCAATTGTTTGACAACGTTTTGATTCCTGAATAAATTATCTTTAACAATAGGCATAAGTTCTTCCTCAGATAAATCGGCGACGGATTGACAGTATACCTGTGCCATCGGGTCCAGATATTGGGTCATCTTGAGTTCTCTGTTACCATCAGTCATCACCGAGTGTATCAGCAACACTGTCTCTCCTCTTCTTCGTTTGGTTTCTGAGTAGGATTGACTATCTTCTTGTAGTTTAAGCCGTGAGTGATCTTGGTTATTTAACCGTTAATAAGCAGCACTTCTTCGTTAGTCTTCTATTCTGTCCGTACGGCGCCAAATTCTCATAATTTTCTGTTTTTAATGGGTGAATACAATGTTCTCAGAGACAACTGTTTTTATTCATCCTTCACGTCTTTTTGTATCAAGCGATGGCTGAATGAGCTTTTCAGTCACTTTAGAGTTTAGAGCATGCGTGCATTTATTTCAATCCAATCTATGAAATTGAACTACATTCTCATCATGCATACAATCATGTAGAATATATTACAGCTGTCAATGGTGGATGGAAATTCATTGGTCGACCTTGTCCAGCCAGCCATGCACAAAAGAACACCTTTTGAAACGAGAGAACTTGTAGCTCTTTTGGAAATCGTACGTCATCCACAGGCTAGCAATAAATGGTTTTGCATAAGATGTCTGAAGGCGCTATAGAAATGCCCAGATGCATTCATAGTAGATGCATATACTTCCTGATCTACACGTAGCTGTCCAGAGGCTAATATTGGCCAGCAGTTTCAAAGGTTGTGATGACATTCCACGATCTCATACCTTATTAAATCCACGACGAGAAACTACATGCGGCGATTAGATAGAGGCTGTTGACCATTTAAGACTCATTAGAGGCGAATGCAATTAAGTACATGAAATGCTCATCTGATCTGCGTATCTGATCATAAGTTATTAGGTGAACTGTTTCAGAATACCAAAGGGCGGATCCGGAAGCATATGGTATTGCCTCGTTTGAATATTTGGGCCACGTCAATGATCTGCACTCATCATGGTTTGGACGAGGGTTGCCTACTGCCTAGTGCACAAGAGGTCATGCAAACGGAGTATAAGATCTTAATGTCTATGCGTAATTGTTTTGTGGGCTGTGCTCCATCTTATCTTAGTGAGTTGTGTGTCTCAGTCTCATCCATTTATGGCCATAGAGATGTCTTTGCTCTGCTGTGCACGATGACCTCGTTGTTCCCTCAACCAGAACATCCACAGTACAGCACAGAAGCTTGCGGTCGGTCCAACATTCTGGAATATGTTACGACATGAGTTTCTTGTTCTTTCTTTACCTCTATTCCGTATGAATTTGAAAAACATTTTCTTTGATCCTGCTCATCATAATGATGACGCACATTTCCGTCGTTAGGTCGAGAGCGTCTCTGATTCGTCTCTCTCTTGAAGAGGCGCTATATAAATCTATGATTTCGATGCAGTAAGCACGTCAGAGTTTTTCTTTTGTTACTTAAACTTTTTAAACATTACTCCAGTTTAATGATGACGCACATTTTGATGTTCTAACAGGCTTAGACTTTAATATGTTCTGAGGTTTCACAGCACATTTAGGCACCTTAAATGAATGAAGTTTTGTTTTGTCGAGTTACTTAAAACTGTGAACGCTCTACTGATTTTCTTTCTTATCGCACGTATTCTAATAGATCTATTCTATCAGGACTGAATTAGACTCAGGTTTGAACTCCAAGACAAATGATACGAGAATCAGTGAATCTGAAAAGGAAAATCTCATAATCTCATTCAGTATAATTCCATTCGCCGTAGACATAAGGCGATTAACTGTTTTTACTATGCCATTCATCGTAAATATCAGGCAAACCTTTGGAACTGCCAGTGAGGGAGCAACATTTGGAGGTTACTAAATAAGCTTTGCAATTAATTACAGAAGCATTCTTGTCAAAGAAAAAACCAAAAATAATTGAGCAGATAAAGCAACCTTTGCTCGAAATTAAGCCGATCGGAGTCCTTATGTCTGCGTATATCTGGTAGATGCTATAGGACCATCAGTGCGTGTTATCATCCGTTACATACGACATGTGACGAAATCTCGTGCTTACTTATTTAATCTGATGACTGACAGTTCCCGATTACCGGCGTCACGCACACATGCCTCCAAACTCAGCAGCACTAAATCGCATCGAGTGCAGTACGTCATTCACTCAATGTAGAACGATGTCACATCTTCACATGATACCCGTATATACCGACGCACTACAGAACTTCACTCGTTGAGGATTACAGAGCGATTCTAACCACAAATTGGGTCGAAGACGATAGAGCAAAAAGTTGGATCAGACCCAAGACGAACTTAAATGACGACAGCATGACAGAGCGTATTTTGGAAGACAATTGATTTTGTAGCCAATCGTATATAATAATGCATGACAGAACAATGATTATAGAGCTAAACCTACTGTCATCTATAGCTCCTGAATTTGTTCCCCTACTAAGAAAAAGACTGGTTTGGCCAGCTCATGTCACCTTATTGTTGTAATTCTTCAATAAAACGCAATGCAATGTAATACAATAAATATATTCCATACAACGCAGTATAGGCCAACTAGGCCTATATATTATACAAAGCTATGAACTAACAAATCCTCCTGTCAATTGCAATTTCTCATTGTTTCACAAAATTTAAAAATCCGACCTCATCCTCATCTCCTCACACTCTCGCTGCACCCAAGACCTGAGCCATCTGCCTGCTCTTAGCCTTTCCTTTTGGACCAGGAACCGAACCTGACCCAACATGGCTGCCTTGTCGATCTTACCTTGGCAGAACGCATGCTCGTAACCTAGTACACTACTACACTTGGACTTAGCTTTCTTGTTGAGAAGTGGAGTTTTAGATTGCGACCATTGTACCCGATTCCTATTCTGACTATGTACCTATAAATTCTAAAGTGCTGCTTTGAGAAGAGGTTGGGTGTCGCTGCTTCTGATCACTGATGACATCAGGTTTCCCAAAACTGGAGGGAGGCAACGCAACAACAGTTTTCAAGCTTAATCACAACTTCTTAACAATTCAGAAGTTTACAAATCCGTACGTAACTGTGCGCTGAAAAGTGACATCTTGTTTCTTGTTATCTCAGATGTCACGGTCTGCCTTTGTCGCTGAAACTAAGATGACTTTTTCTCATTCCTTGTCTTGTTTTGACTAATATATTTTAGCTTTTTGTTAATTTTAATGACGTTTTCAACTTCTTACAACCACAAAGAACCACATTCCAATTTTAAAATGTGGCCTATTATTTTTTATGCTCCTTTAGGGACTGTGTCCATAAAGGAGCGGATCCTGCTTTGCTCATCCTCGACTCGGTGCAATTGGATGTTTCCCTTCTGAAACCAGACGATTGCATGACGACCGAAGAGGTTGCCTCCGTCCTTCGACTGCGGCGCAGACTCCTCCGAACAATAATCTGGTTCCCCGTCGGGACTGACAATGGAGATTCCGACTGGCGGTCGGTAATTTACGCTGTCTGTGGTCTGCCGTGCTATCGGACGGACGGAGGCAAATCGGTTATTAGATTAGACGGGTGGGATGCAGTCAGCACCCGTGCAGCTTAGATCAAATCAATCGCACACAGGTCTATATACGACGTCAGAAACGGTGACGTAATTCGATTGGCGAAGAAGAAAATTAAGTGTTTCATCTGAAAATCATAGAAATGATTATGGTAATTTCGAGGGTGTTCCATTGATTCTGAGTTGTGGACATTTCCGGTCTTTAAGCAGCGTTAAGCGATGACTTCGTGCACTTCTTGCAAATGCAGTCCATGGAAAGTCAACGCTTCGTCGAATTGTCTGCTCTACGGTCGCATTGTTGTCTTCTCTTCGGCCACTGTTGTACCATGATCAGATGACAACGTATACGATTCTTCGCTCACTTGATGATGGACAAATGACGGTGTTAACAGATGTATTACTTACTTATTCACTTCCTGTGGATCATGTTTGGAACAATACGTGTTTTAGTGCGTTCGTTGGTGTGGTCAATTCCCGCTGCAGGCATAAAGAACATAACCTGATCTCAGCCGCCTTCATCTTGGTTATTCGCTGATGGAGCTGACTTATTGATGCATGGGCTCAATTATTGCGAAGATTCACTGTCATCTGCAAATCCTCCTAACTCTACAACCTGGACATTATCGATTAGTATCTGCGTGCAAATGCCGTCTCGAGATTATAGGTATTGCAAAGATAGTATGTCAAACTTATACAAAGTTGAGAATTCTTCTGAAAAAGGCATTACAGATCCCTCAAACTACCTCCGTAGTAGTTCCGGTGGCACATTGTATCCCATGTGAGCAATAAATTAGATTTACAATTGTTCGTATAGGACTACGTACGCTGGTCAACCATGCACAGCCTCTGACTAAAATGCTTACAACTCATACGCATAATTATGCAAACAAGGCAACTGGTTTAGTGAGACGAAGGAAGTTTAATAAGGCCAGAGAACCGTTCTCTATTTGGACCAAGTTTCTAGAGTTCACATCCACAGTCTTTACGCTCTGCATAGTCTTCTCTTATCTTTCCCATCTCTGCTTATGACTTAGGCCTATCTATTTAGGCCTATGGCTATGAAATTTACCGTCACACATGGCCTGGCCCCCCTCCCCCTGTCACAAATGTCTCTCTATGTACCTCTCTCTGCCTCTGTCTCTCTGGCTCAGATTCATCAGACTGACCTGCTGAAATCAGCCAGTACTCATACGTCAACTTATACATTTATTATTATGACGACGATATAGAAATAGTCTAAATTGATTCGATTAGATTTTATCCCGAACGAATCTAACAGTAAAAACGCTTCATTGTGATACAATCTAGCTTTAAAGAAATCCGTTCGCGCTGTACTTTATCTGTACAGTTAGCTGTACATACATGCATATAAATATATGTGCATACAAATGTATGTGCATGTATGTATTATGTCTGTAAGAGGGCAGACTCTGCTGCTAATGTGTCGACGGAGTGTGTCGTCGTTTAATCTTCATTGTGTTGGTTGAATATGGATCGGTGGTTGAGGCAAAGGTGAGGGGTGAGTGGGTGGGTGGATGGATGGGGTGGTAGTACAAGGAAGCTGTGTGGTGGACGTGGTCTGGATTATCTACACCCGACCACCTAAAGGTCTGTTCCAGTCTAAAAGACCTGTTCCAGTCAATGACTGCTGGCTGCAGAGTCGACCGACTGAATGGTCAGTCACGCGACCAACCTATTTGGCCATTGTGTGTCAAAGTGCATCGACGAACGACGACGGCAACTAAAGACCATCACAAGCGAAGGATTCGCCGCCTTTTTATGCCTAAGTCAAAGGCGGCGTTCTCAGCTGGCTCTTCTTTGACTTATTTATGAAGTTCTAATTAGTGTCCATCTAGACTGCAGTAGGTCTTTAGTGGACAGGTGCATACAGAGTCATCAGCGTTGACTGTATAAGTCACCAGTCGTGACAAGTAATCAATTGTTCGAGAACGAAATGAAGAACAAAGTTAGAAGAAAATACGCTCCCAACAAAAGTTTTGTGTTGCGTATGAAAATAAGTTTACGATGACTTTATAAATCATAATAGCAAGAAAATAAAAACATGCAGCAGAAGAAACTTGCTTTCAAATGTTGTCCGTTAAATATAACAATATTTTGACAAAGATTTAAATGTAATGTATCCAAGTGATAGCTGTAATATTGCATAATGTAAAGGACTTTAATTGTGGTGTAATCCATTGTGTGTTACCAAAGACTTTCATCAGTAGGTATTTGTTGTGTCTATCTAAAGCAGAGAGAAGACGAGACAATGAGGAGACAACATAGAAAATGTAGGACGGGGACATAACGAACGGTTGCAGCTGCTGTTAGATGGATGGATTGATCTCGGATAATGTCGATATTACAACCAATATATTAGATATGAATATGAATAAATATATTTAGTACAACGGACAAAATTGTTGATTGTACAGAGATATTAAAGCCTACCTTGGAAATGGCTTTTAATCCTTAGGTAACTGACTGCTAATCGGAGAATGGAAAGCTTGTCCAATTTGGAAACGACGCCCTCTTCGAAGGGCAGCAGACTGGCCAACAGCTCCAACTCCGAGTTCAGTCTCTCTCGGTGTCTCTTGCTCGGGTTCGACGGGTGCAGAGGCTGGTCCTTCAACGACGATTTACACAGTCTACAATCGACATCGGCATTCATTAAAAATTCTGAAGCGGTTAAATCAATTCAAAGTCTTTAGTGCATATGGATGTCATACATATTTTTAGCAAAAGCCCATGCAATTCAACTTGAAATGCCAAACGGTAGAAGTTGACGAATGAGTAAGAAAATAAAGGTATTCACTCAGTGGTGCAAGGACAATGCGTTCAGTAAAAACACATTATTTGAGATAGAACGGTAATTGTAATTGCAATCTGATATTTATAAAATGCCACTTCACGAAAAACTCATCACTTGTGCTCCTGTCCCGATCCGGGGAAATCACTGTCGAATAATACAGTCTTTAGGCGCTTGCGAAACTGTGGGAAAGACGAACTGAGGAGCTCAAGCAGTAGCTGTCTCTCTCTCTTGAGGCGATTCCAGCTGTTGGGTCCAACATATATAGGCACCTATCCACTAAGTCTGAATCTTTCAATTTCACATCTGATTCACTTGTAAGTAAACCACACCTCCAACCTCTCGCGCACCTGCTTCATGTATAGTCGTGACCCTCGCCGTATTCGATCTGTGCTTGAAAACTGTCGCTGTCATTGCTGCTTCAATCATACACTCCAAGTTTGACTGCAGTCCCTCTAATTGAACTCTGAATCCACTCAAATTAAGCATCTTCAATTTGCCAAAACTTCACTTCAACTTGACATCGGAACACTGCAGGCATAACCGTATCACTCCTTTATTCTTAAATCACTGGATCGGCTGAAATTTCTAAGACATCTTCATATGAAAGTTAATTCTCTCTAGAATCTATAATCTATGATTTCTCTGCAATACTCTCATCTTATATACGTATTTTCACAAACTCTTCTCCATTCATTCAATCAATCCCGCTCCACCCGGTTTTCTTTCTTACCTTACTCTGACTCGTCTCTCGGTTACTAATCGTCTCAAGTTCTCTCTATATATAACTGATCCATATACCACACTGCCCTTCACTCTAGAATTATATGCCTTCTGAATACTGCAAATTCTCAGTTCCTCTACGCATCCCATCGGTTACCCATCATGACCTGTCTAAAGTTCCTCTATTTATTCCTAAATGTCTTTCAACCTCAACACAACCCACAGCTAAGAAACAATAGAACTAGGCTATAGACCTATAGCAATAAAACAATGGCTATGTCTCCTTCACTCTCTTGTCACATGCCAATCGGATTTTGTTATTTGGACAACCCATCAGACTTGACGCAGCACTCATAAATAAGCTGGTTAGCTTTCAGCGAACGCTTTATAAATTATGTATTAAGATATTATTACGAGTGGATATTAAAAGCCTATTTTCAATGCATCCGTTCACCTTGATTTAGGCTTCTGTCACTTAGATATATCGGATTGCATCTCTGGCTTAGCGCGCCTCTGATTTCGTCTGGAAAACGTACCGTGTTTTGGGCACTTTAATTGATATAATTATAGAGAACTTCTTGTACATCTCATGCATATCTCTTGCATATCTCTTGCGTATATCTTGCATATCTCTTGTGTATCTCATGTATAATTTTAGCTTCTTCGTATTTATTCTCACTTCGTGCTATATAGCCTACCTTATTTGAAATCGATGATTAATACTTTCTGGTTATTTTCATTACTTTTCTCAAGTATTTGTGGATGTGAATAGTTGTTATGTTGTATTTCTAAGTGGTCTGAACCCGGCATGTTCTTTTCATGATGTTTCATCATGGTTTACTTCAGATTCATGTAAAACTTTGTTTTGAAATGCTCTTCTGCTGTTCTTGCAAATCTTGCGGAAATCTTTTTCTCTTGTATTTTTGTGAAAAAATTGAATTTTTGCTATCTTCTGGTATTTCTTTATTCTTTGGAAGTTATGTAACCCGCATCGGTTATATTTTCGGTTATATTTTCTGTGACCAAAGCAGAGGGAACTGTTGCGGACATGCTGGAAAATTACACGGGGAAGAGGGTACAAGCATACATTAGATTATACGCTAGAGGGAGACCAGTATGTGGACTATCTACCAGCATAGAAGTATTGCCATTAACTGAAGCACGCTTCATACACACGACTAACAAGCAGACATTTCTGACAGAGACATAAGCGTACATCAGCAAAGCGTATACGCATGCTTGCAGACACACTCGCGCACACGCCGACAGACATCGACCGAACCTTCCCCCGCCCATGCATCGAACCACTGCTTCTGACAGTCATCTGTACGAGTGTTGTCCGCCGTGTGATGAATTGGACCACACAAAGCCGCGATCCCATGTTCTCAGACCCCGAATGACAATACATGAAACGTTTTCTCAGGGTGCACACAATAGAAAGGTCGACGATAAAGACCAAATATCCCACGCGTACGTCCAGCTGCCCCTCTTTCTATACTCAGCTGAAATCTATCAACGGAAACTTGTTCGCGATGTCAGTTAAGTTACTCTGACGTATACAGGGTTTACGAAGCTACGTTTAGGCCTACATAGAGAGCGAAGGATGTAGGATTGTATTGAAAAGGCGCTATCTAAATTTACGAATCTTCTGATTCGTATATTCAAATAATGTTCTGCTGAACAATGATTGTGTTTGCGGTGGAAAGCGCAGAATATTATCGCACAGAATCGTGTTTGAATCTTAAGGTCTTCAGGAAAACCTTTTAGCTTCTCTAGACCTGCGCTTAAACACATTATTTAGCAACTATCTCGGAGAAGTCTCAAGAAATCGATCAGCTACAAAATCCTATTAGTCCAATGATGATTTTAAACTAGGCAGATATCAGTCTAGTCTAATTCTGGGATCATCTTCCTCAAAAACTGCGGATTGTACTCTTCAGTTTTTCTCTTCCTCTGTTCCTGAAAGGCCTGAAATCCATTGTATTCGTTAGTGAGAACATTGATTTGGGTCGGGAGAGAGTGCCTCTGAATCGCTGAGTGGCGCTTTATAAATGTTCTATTACAATTACAATTACTTCTCTTTGTAATTTGCTCTAGCCTTGAATTTTAATTGGGATCGATCAATGGATAGATAAGTCCAGTTAGCTACGTTGGTCAGAGCGTACGTCCCATGCGCTTCTGTGTGAGAGTACATGCGGATCGCGGTTCATCTCCCAGTGCAGGCTTATTTCATAGATTTAAATTTTAGACTAGCACGGTCCGTACACGAAGACCTTAATTGGCGTGGCACCCATTCAAACGGGCAGCTGTGGTGAACCCAATCAGTTCATTGCAAAGTTAGCAGGGTGGAGGCCATACGGTCGCTATAGAAACGTGTGCAACTACATTTACACTTAATCTACCAGATTTAGGTTTAAAGCTTGAACAAAACTTTGCCATTGCTGCTACCTCCAATCTGTCCAGTGCAAATGAAATAAGATTTTCATACTGACGTCTATTTCCAACTCATCCAAAACTCACTAGCCAGAGCTGTCACCAGAACGCCCAAGCATCATTGCATCACTCCCAACCTCAAATCACTCCATAGGTTAAAAATCTCAGAGCGAATTAACTTCAAAGTCGTCTCGCTAACCTACAACACTCCCAGTCCAGATATCTCAGCGAACTCTTCGCCATCCAGCAAGCCCTCTGTATCCGATTATCCTCCGTTCTCACTCTTTCTCGACCCCCGGTCGAGAAAGAGTGAGAACGGAGGACGATCCTGTGAGAATTTCAGAACTCATCTCAAGTTCTACAACCGAGCAATATCCAACAATGCACCACGTCTCTGGAACGATCTACCTCCTGAATTCCGCACTTTTTCGGTTCCTCCACCATCATCGCCAATCACCCACCAATCATCTGCCTCAGGCTCCTCTATCCATCACCCCCAAGGCTTTCCACTCGAAACTAAAGTTTCTCCTTTTCAAGAACTCTTATCCTGACTCACCTGATCCTGTACCTTCCAATCCTCGACCTAAAAGACACCCACCTTAGCATCTGCTGTGCCCCTTCTGATCCTCTGGAAACATGACTGGGACCTCCCTCGGACTACTCTTTTGGACAACCCCTCTGACTAGATTCAGCGCTCGTGAATAAGCTGGTGCCCTGCGCTTGGCTTTCGAGTGGCGCTTTAGAAGTTTGAAGATTACGAATACGATTACGATTAATTACCACTATTTCTTGCAAACTATAAAACTGAGCTTCTGTAGCGCCTCATCATCTCTCCTGTCCTCTGGCAAGTGGCAGCCGACCGTTACTAACGTATTTATTCCTGTGGAATGGACTTCCTCCTTCTCTACGCTCTACAAGCCTCTCTGGTAGCATCTCTACCTCTGTCTCTACCCTTAAAACCTTCCTGTTCTCTCGGAGTACCTCGCACTGGGAGCGCTTCTGAAAGGCTTATGCTATGAGAAGAGCTTTATAAATGATTAAATACAATACAATACAATTTATATTCAGATGTAATGCCATGTCTGCCCTAACTGCACTACATGCCTTACTTGGCAAACTTATTCGAAGCTAGTCTATGAAATTCTCAAATAATTATTAACGCTTATACTTACGATTTAACGTTGCGCTTTCTTCTTCTCGTTGCGTACATTTTGACTGTCTAAGTCGGTTGACTATGTCTCTCGACGCGTGCGGACCTTATGAAGATATCAGTCACTTCCTTTCTTAAATCTAATTACGCAATCGTGGTTTGTCGTCCGCAGAAGTCGTTTGGAGGGTTTTTGTCCTACGACGTTACGATGTCGCCCAAAGGCTTTCTGTCTTTCTGGTCGGATGTCCGTTGCTTTGATTTGTCAGCTTCGTGTCAATATCGGAACTCACGTAGTCGCCGACCACCTTCAATGGGCGGGACGCTGCTAGCAGATCGTCGCCGATTGGCTGATTCGTTGCGAATCTAGCGGCGCCGAAATGTCTCCATAGTAAGGCCATCGCAAGGAAAGACTAACCTACGTTAACGGATTTTTGTTCTATTCGCCAAAGACTTAATTAATTCGGTCACGAATCACCAATTTTTCATAAGAAGTGTTTTTAGTTGAATAATGTTTAACGCACACTTCTCTTCCTTATCATCTTCATTCTGCACATGATTCGATCGCTTGCCCATTCGTTTGTCTCACCTGCAGAGGCTGAATTCATATTTGCCTATTTGCCTCAAGGCCAGCTATGCAGTTCATCCTTCTTTTGCTGCAATTATCTCCTTTGGCCGCTCAGTTTCGGTACAATTGCAATCGTGACTTGGCGAATATGCAAACGATACATAAACGAAAAAGCGCAATTCTTCGGATTTGCAGCACTAACTTGAATATCGTAAATAGCTATGCATCAGTATACAAGGTGACAACGTGTTGAAAGAACAGAATATTATGCATGCCACTGCAAGTGAGGAACTCACGATTTATTGTTAAGGTAATGGACTACAATGGAGTGACAAACTTGGGCAATTGCCTCTTGTTCCGCGAGTTTGGACGTGGAATGTCCGTTCTCTGTAGCTGCCTGGTTGCTGTCTGGTATACGCAATTGTTCGCATGCGCCGAAGTCAACATAATTGGACGGTGCAGTAGACCCATGGCGAGATGCATGAGTCGTTGATGGCTATACCGTCCAATGGTCGCATTGGTCAGATCCGGCAGAGTTTGCCGTGCGACAGGCGAGTCTTGCCATTGGTAGGCTACAGGTGCTCTGAGATTCAATCTGATCCTCGCTTAGCAACGGGGTCCTGATGTCGAACGTCGAGAATTCTCCTGGAGACTTTGTATACAATATGAGTTTAATATTGGAATGCTTGGCTGTTGCCCTGTAGACCAAAGTATAATATACCAAATTTCCTTGCAGTTGTATTTTTGAGATTTGGAGAAATGTTTTCAACATTATTAGCGAGAAATACAGCTGCAGACGGTGCAACAAATATTAAGCTGATCAGCTGGATTTCTCTTTCCGTAATTAAATTCTGTGTTCACTATTGGTTTTTGTAATTAGAGTTGTAATCGTAATTGTAAATTAAATTTTATAGTATAGCATCTCTTTAAGAGAAAATAATCAGACGAGTTCTTTATGCTAGCCTCAATAATGCTGAAAGTTGATGAAGAAAAAGATATCACCAGCGGGGCAAATAAATAGGGTCTATAAGCAGGGCCTATTAGTAGGGCCTATATATAAGCAGGGCCTATAGCAGTAGGGCCTATGAGTAGGGCTATAGAGTGCATACACAGAATTTTTACAAAATATAAATGGCGTTCTCTGGTATACCCTGAACTGCTGACTACCACTCCATTTAGTACAATTTCATTTATAGACTGTATAGCCTGCGGTTGCAAGTGTTCCACGGGGCGCTATTTTATAGTTTACTCTACAATACAATACAATACAACTCGATGGCGCAGATGCAATTATATTGCAGAGCAATTGTGCGGGAAGGACTTGCTCAAGGTCCCTACGCAGTAACCGCTTCGGACGAGGATCGAACCCGTACTCTCCGCTTTACAGGCCGACCGCTCTAACCAGTCGGCCACCGTGCCACATTATAATACAAACCACAGTAATTATCTGAATAACATCTAGCTGACGCAATATAATTTTGCGTGCATCAAGACGAGATACAACTCCATGTAACTAAATGTACTCCACAATTGAAATTTCTTCAATTGCTGAGACTTATAACAGCGTCATCAGTGTTTCTATGACAACAGTCCGCAGCTACGATTGTCTGAGGCCAATGGACAACACACATTTTGAAAACTTGCTTCTCTAAAAATCACTGATGTTTATAGTAAGTCCCATATCTAAACCAAGAAGAATCAACGAGAAATGCAACATATATTCCAGTTGTGCTTATACTGTCAACAGCAGTTGTACATTAGTCCGTGTCTCTTTCATATGAATCACATGTATACTATTGGATATGATGAATAAAGACGTTGTCTCAAGTTAACAAAACAGCTTCAGGCTCATTATCGATGAATCGACGTCGATGATGATCGTGAAAGGAATCCTTCAACATCTTATCAGAAACAAAGAGTATCAGTTTGTAAAACCATTTAAGCTCGTCATAATGGCTATGAAGCACACAAAGTGTCTTCCATCCGTCAAAACAAAAGCCTAGCAATTCTTATGCTTGACGCTTCGATAAACTGAGGTCCCCGACTGCGTTATCTACATGTAACTCAAGACTAATTTCTTTCGGATCGCTGTCACGTATGCATTTCAACCACCACCACCACCACCACCACCACCACCACCACCACCACCACCACCACCACCACCATTCATCGTCGTCGTCGTCGTCATTGAAAGTTCATACAGCTGGCGATTCTGCAGTTATGGTGGGGCACTGGTCTCGTTTCTGATCTTAAAGTCAGATACTGAACTGATTTTCTCGTTCTCGAAGAACGCCATATACAGTTGTCAAAAAGAACCAACAGCTTGTAACATGGTCCTTCTCTTCTATCATCATATAACAGTAAATGACAAAGATGGCTGAGGAAACTTAAGTCCAAGTTCTGAGATTAACTTCTGAAGATGTAAAACTGATGTGAGGCGCACGACCTTTGGCCCTCCTCAACTTTACATCTTAATAGGATTTCTTAACGACTGGAAGTCCGTTCCAAAAGTCCGATCCGCGCTATCGAAAAGGCCCGGCGCTGTCTAATAGTACGGGATCGTGTGACCAAGAGGCTCCCCCTGGCCGAAGAGCGGAGAGTTCTACGGCCACAAGAAACAGGACAACAGATGTCACACAGGTAGGACGGGGCACAGCCAAGAAGACACCGTCAGGCAAGCAGCGACCCTCAAAGAGATACGCTGAGAAACAAGAAGCCAGTGCGAAACATCACGCATATAGGCAGAAACAGAGGCATATTTGGGGATGTATCGTATGAGACAAACAGTTGAGCGGAGGACCTCATTAAGGGGTCCAATCAGCCCAAGAGGAGGCCTACACGAATCGAGCAACAGTGATCAATTCTACTAGCGACGAAAGCGTGAACAATCGACAGCCCAAGCAGTAGCATTATGAGAACGGGAGCGCGAGACCACACGTAGCTGACGAAGCTGATAGTAACAACTTCGAGCGACCAGACTAATAATATTATGTTGCGAGAAACTAAGCTCTTGGTCTAAAGTAACTCCAAGGTCTCGAACAGTAAGTAAGTAAGTAAGTGTATTCTTTATTAAACCAATTGCATATCCGCACTTTGGTGTACATTCATTTATACAGAGTATAACATTCTTATTATAAACGATCTGCGTGTGAGATTGTCCGCTTGTGGAGCAAAGCGGTCATGCAATCTCGGGCGCAGGGAGTAGGGAGCGGTTTTTTGGAGGAGTGGGGGTAGCCCATGGAGTACAGGCCCAGGGTTTCCTAGGACGGACCGCAGAGAAGAGGCGTGAGTCAGCAGTGTGGCAAAGATGTTCAAACGATGGACTGTCCTCTGGCAGGTACCGCAGGCGAATCAGACGACACATCGCCGACTGAAGGCAGTTCTTTTCTTTTGCCCTGCTCCCGTGGCCGATGAATCACCATCTCAAAGGTCTTTTTTGAGTTCAATTTTAAGTTACAGGTTGCAGCCCACTCTGTGACGTGGTCTAGTTCTGCTGCGATCGTTGCACTATGTGAGACGGGTACCAGCAGATAAATGTCATCAGCATATTTGATTAACCTGTTAACAGAAGTTAGAAGAGAGATAATATCAGGAAACGTCTCAGCTAACTGCAGATGCAGGTCAATACACGACGCACAATGGCTGTTCGTCGGCGATCCAAGCTATAGTCATGTCGTCGCCCTTGCACATCATTAGCCATCTTCATCTATTCTGTGGAATATAACAGAGGTCAGTGAGGTCAATAACCACAACAAGGCGCGTACATTGGACATTTCCATTGGCGAGCAACAATTCTGGGTTTTACACGATAAGAGCTTTGAGGGACTCAGAGGGAGAATTAATGCGTATATATATATATAAGTCATGCGTATACATAGAAGCTCCATATACTCATTCATTCATTCATTTTCTGAAGATTTATATAGCGGCCCCTCAAGAATTCTACTCTGGAGAGCTCCCAGTCTAGCCACAGCAAAAAAAGAGTCAAGTGATTTACAAAACCCAGTTAGGAACGAGGCAGCGCCGAGCTTTCTCGGTTGTAGGCCCCTCCATCTGGAGTGACCTACCATCGGAGCTGCGTTTGCTACCTTTGACCAATCAAACTGGGTTTTATAAATCATTTGAGTCTCTTTTTTGCCGTGGCTGGGCTGGGCTGGGAGCGCTCCAGAGTATAATTCTTGAAGGGTTGCCCCGTCGTCGCGGAGCCCGACAGCACTGACTTGGGTCGGGAGCGCCTATAGACTCTCAGAGTGGCGCTATATGAATGTTCAATTACAATTACCATTACAATACAAACAGTTTCTATTTATGGAAGCCTTCTCTATGTTTAAAACCTCTCCGTGTGCAGAGGCCTTACATTGGCATAAAAGACTTCTTAATATAAAGCTTCTCGTGTATATCCTATAGAAACCTCTTCTACTGCATGTATGAAAACTCGTCACAAATAGAGAATGCCTCTTAGGCATAAACGTGCGTAGAAGGCTCTTCTAAGTAGGTCTATAGGCCTACTGCCTATCATTTCAGTGAAGAAATGAAATGGAATTGAGTGTTTAACTCGAGCACAAGATGTTTAGAGTGGCTAACAAAAAGCGCAGATGTTGGCTAAAGGCTTTGGTACAATACAATCTCCTGCATTGAATATTATATCTCCCAGTTTTGAGATTGCAGGGAAAATAAGTTGAGACGATAGAGAACAGATCAATCGCTTTTACTTAAGATCTGAATTGAATCACTCGACGGGAATTTGACCTTCTAACTGCATAGGACTAAGAAATCCCTCGACCGACGGCCAGAGAACGCCTCCAGGAGTTCGACGGTAATCTACTGCAGCGCTGCTGCTTGATTATTATTGGTGATTGTGAAAACTGACGCATTGATCGGACTATGTATACAGCGCGATGTATAATAATAGTTTGGCGACACATGTTAGTGAATCGATATAATCTAGGAGTTTAAAAACCAACACATTTGTCATTGACATCGCGCAGACAACGAGCTATACGACGCCTCCTCTCGTCTCAGAGGAAACATTGACAGTCCGCAAAATAAGACGATGACGATACGCAAACGCCCGCAGTGCAAAAGCGCCGATCAGAATTAATAGAGAAGGCCAGCGATTGCGCAATGGCTGCAAAGGTTGCACGGTTCAAGCGAGGCATCTTTACGCCGCATCTGTGCCACGATAAACAACAACATGCGATTAATCAATCCATCTCTGATTGGCTTCGAAGATGCTTCAGCTACGGCAGCAGCTGTTATCCACCACGGCGCCCTCCCGCCGATACTGTGCGGTCGGTTGGAAGGAATTAGATGGGGTAGGGTGGAATTGCAGAGAGCAATTGATCCTATTCTCTACATGATATCATTGCTTTATGTATCGAATAAGACAGGGCTTTTAAAAAGGCGCTGCATAAGCGTCGAGACACGAATGTGCTAAAGATAGAATCATTTCAAGTTCGGTAGGAAAAGATAGGATAAGATAGGATCAATTAAGTTCATTTTCCTGTGACCGACGACATATTTTTCTCAATTATGGCAGTGTTCATTCAACAACGTTTCGGTTACCAAGTGGAGGGCCCGGAAGGGATGGTTGATCCCGCTAAATAGGGCCACCCAGGTAATGAAGTAAGAAAAGTTCCAGTAACAATGTCATGACAGCAGGCTTACATTCGGAAACAGGAATTAAACTAAACTAAAAGAACTTAACTAATAGAACGTAGCTAAACACCCGTAACAGTGAGAAACATTCATTTAATCGCCTTGATAGGCTATAACAGATAGTGGCATAATTTATTCTTAAATATTTTTAAAACCGTGGATTGGCGGATCCATAGAGGAATATTATTCCATACCCTAGCCCCTGCAAATTATAATTTAAAAAAATAGTCCAGTATTTGCGTGGGCAAGGGCTGTCGATACAACTTGGTGCTTCTAGTGGGGTAGGAATGAATTTCAGAGGTAAGGAGGAAGAGGTTTTGGTATATAGCAGGTAATAGATTGTGCTCGAACCGATAGACCTACATGAATTCACTATTTGCGCTATCCGAAATTGTTCGACAGTTAGCAATTTGAATTCAAGAAACAACATGTTGGTATGCGATCCGTAGGGAGCGCCAGCGATGAATCGGACAGCTCGCTTTTGGAGGATGGTCAGCCTTTGTAGGTTTGACCTGTACGTGGAGGACCAGATTAAATTACAATAACCAAGGTAGGGACAAATCAGCGTGTCATAGAGCGTTTAACCGAACCTGAGGTGGTAGAAGTTAGGAGGCGCGATTTAGGATCTCCATATTCTTTGCTATTTTGGAGGAGATTGTCTTATTGTACTCTTTCCATGACAAATGCTGGTATTACTCCTAGAAATTTTGATGCTGTCACCTGATTAATTATTTTCTATTGCTTCGGATATTTTGTCTTGGATACTCAACAAAGGCATAGACGGGAAGCGACCAACTTGAAAACCATGTTGAGATGGAAATATAATATTAGCTTTTTCCAGACGTTGCTTAGTCTTTCATACATTAATTTTTCAAATATTAAATTTTTAGCAAAAAACTGGAGAATGGAGATGGGTCTGTAATTAAATAGCCACACCCCCTTCTCACTAGGGATGAGCCGATTATCCGTTCGGAAATCGTATCGGGCCGGATTTTGCACTATTAGGCATTAATCGGAATCGGCGATCCCAGGACTACCGAGTACCGATCCAAATACCAAGAAGGTAATATTTTTGACCAAAAGCAATTTGTTTTATTAATACAGAGATAGTAACCTGTTTTGGCGAGCTCCTGTGATAATCTTTAATCTTTAATTAATTGAAAGTCCGTATAAATAATAAAATTTTTACTCGACGTGTCAACAAAATGGCGGACAGTCAGGCTTTTTTCTTATGCCACGCGGTTTCAAACTTTCAAATGTTAATTTCTTTTAAATAGTTCAGTGCATAAACTCTGATTGGAATTACATCTAGCGAGAATATACAAGATTTTGTTTTCATTTCTGTTTTATTAACCATTCGGATCGGAATCGGCGAAAATAGCAGGCCAACTATCCGGAATCGGACATCGGTAAAAAAAAGCCAATCCCTACTTCTCACTCCTTTTAAAGATACGTAATATAGCAGAGGAAAATGAACTATTGATTATTTCATCCAATGGACTAGCAACATTGATTTCAATTTTAACCCCTTCATAATTCAAAAAGTTAATCGACGAGTCATAATTCTCTACTCCAATTAATGAGCGAATAAGACTCCACGTTCTCTTCAGATTACTACTGTTTTTACAAAACTCATCAGCGTAATAATTTTTTTTCAGCTCGTATTCGAGTGAATTTAAATTTATTTCTAAAGGCAATGAATTTGCTTTTATTTGACTCATTTGGAATTTTAGATATTTTAAGTATAGCGGTTTTTTGTTTTGCATGATTTTATCAGGCCCATGTAAGATCTTATATGATATAGCCTATGTTATCATCTGATGTGATATGATATGATATGATATGTTATGATATGATATGATATGAATGTTATGTGATGTGATGTGATGTGATGTGATGTGATGTGATGTGATGTGATGTGATGTGATGTGATGTGATGTGATGTGATGTGATGTGATGTGATGTGATGTGATGTGATGTGATGTGATGTGATGTGATGTGATGTGATGTGATGTGATGTGATGTGATGTGATGTGATGTGATGTGATGTGATGTGATGTGATGTGATGTGATGTGATGTGATGTGCTGTGATGTGATGTGATTTGATATGATATGATATGGTAGATTAGGACAAGTTAGGTTAGGATAAGATAAGATATGATTGAGTATTGTAGTCTAGATAACTATGTCTGCAAATGCCAGCGGCCAGGTCGGCCGTTGATTCGCCTACTGTGTTATTGCGTTGTATTATTTTGTTTGAATGTTAATGGTTTCTAATATGTTGGAGTTAATTTCTGTTGCTGAGTTTGCGTGTCGGAATGGTTCTTCGTTCCTGCTGCCGATTTCCTACGTTTTGGCGGTATTTTATTCTCCCATCCGCTGGAGGGATGGGCTTCCTGATGTTAATAATCTTCGATTATTATTTCAAACTGCGGTATGATTACAATTCTTAGTATGAACGGTTGCACACAAGGAGGGTAGCGGGAAGAGAGTCCACGTCCGTGCTGATCTTCTGCTCTTCTTGCCAGAGTGTTACCATTACCCTGACACCCCCCCGTGCAGTTGATCTATGGACATGGCGTGCGCCGTCTGCAACCGGGTAATTTCGTTTCGGTGGAGAAGGAGTCTCACGGGTTTTTAAAGTGACGTTGACCGTTGGTACCTCGATCTACCGACCGGCATTCGACAAGTACTTGGTCTACATGCCCCCGACGGTTCGAGAAATATCCAGACTGCGTCATCTACCACCAATGAGGGACCACTGGACGGTGAAGTTATCGTGTGCGGCGCGGATGCTACCACCTGCATGTCGTCGCTATACACTCTCGAAGCATCTTGGTCCAAAAAACCTGAGCATAATGCCAAACGCTTAACTTTTGATAGGAATCCGTTGGTTGGGCTACATGTGTGTGCGTGAGCCTGCTACTGGAAATTCTTCTAGAATTCTGTGCATTGCTTTGTTTTCTAATGAAATCTCTGTAACTAGCGACATATAACATCGTTTACACAAGCGTCGTGATCGACTCTGATTTGTGTTTCTTGAATTGGCGCTGTACACATTTCTAGTTACAATTTCATTACAGTATTCTTGATTGGATAGGATAAGATTTGACGAGATAACCTGATAAACTGATAGAATAGATGCTATACTCTAGCCTAAATATAGTTGACGAGATCGTGTATTGGTAGAACAATAAGAGAGCTTTAATAATATAGATTAATGCTAATTCATTGATGGTTAGAATGAGGCTATTTGCATGTAAACGGAGAAGTCATTCATAACAGGGTCATATTATACGGTCTGAACTGCCAGAACCGGCTTCAGATTGATTTGGGACCAGACCCGACCGAGCCTCAGCCACGTCGAACTGAAACGCGTGTACCTATACTGGACTTCAGTTTTTGGTAAGTCCACATGGCTACCATTGAGGCCAGAGGCAAACTGCAATGGACGTATAGCTAGAATCTTCCCTTAGAGCATGTTCATAACATGTACCAAATTTCATGCTTCTATACGTTAATTAGCTATTGTTCCATATTTTGCACCGAACTGCGCCCTCCTAATCTATATATATATATTCGTTTAATAATGAATCACTAGGTTGACACACCGCAACCCATTACAGAAAGTGGTATTGCCAGATAAAAAGAAGAATAGAAATAATTAATAGTTTTGAAATATCTGTTCCAGCAAAGGGCGACTTGTTCAACGGGGCAACATCAAACTCCTAAATAAAATCCGTGGGATATAATTCCTGTCATCTTTAAGCGGTAGCACAAAGTCATGTGGTCTGGGTCGAAGGTCATGGTGGCGGACAACAGCTGGAGGGAAGATCGGACGGAGCACATGAGTCCTGCATCGGACAACCGATCGTAGTAGTCCGTCTTCTGCGTCGCCCACCATCGCCGCAGCTCCCCGTGAGTCCAGCGGAAGATAGCCCGATCTTCGCATCCGAGCTAGGAATCTCTCCACGCGGGCCCGATCGTCTGCAGTAGTGAATCCCCACCACGCCGGAGCCGCATACAGAAGTTTTGCAACAGTTGTTGCACCAGCGGCAGTGTGGAGAGCCCGAGTGGGTAGACCATGGGCCTTTAACATTCTCAGGGCGTAGAGAGAACTCGAGCATGCACCCAGAACATCGCCAACATGCGAGGATGCTCGAAGATCATCGGTTATGGTAACCCCTAAGATGTTCAGGGTGGTCACACGCTGGACCCCTGGAGGCGGCGAAGGAGGGTCAACGCACCCGCGGCGGATGATCAGCATCTCCCTAGACTTTGACTGGTTGAGCCGAAGATTGTTAGCTCTGGCCCAGGACGACACATTCTCCATCTCCTCACCAACCGTTTGCCTCATGGAGGAACCAATGAGTAGATATGTATCGTCGGCGTACTTCCCCATTTTATTGGCGAGATTAATGGGATGGAGGTCTGAGGCGTTGACTATGTATGACGACGGGCCAATTCCTGACCCCTGGACCACGCTAGCGTTGATGGATCTGACCGCCGATAGTAGACTCTGAAATGTTGTTATGTGCTTTCTGTCCTCTAAAAAATTGACCACCCAATTGTAGATGTGATCCGGAATGTCAAGGGTGGCAATCTTATTCGCGAGGGTAGAGTGCCTAACGGAGTCAAAGGCTTTTGATAGGTCCAGTGAGATGATGGCCACGTAGTCATTAGTCTGGAGCAGCTGTGTGACCTGGTGCAGCAGATAGACCAGCGCCGACGTCGTTGAACCCGTCGGTCTAAATGCAAACTGGTCCTCCAGGAGCGTTTGCATCGGTTGTTCCTCGAAGGCAGGATAGAGGTATCTTCGCACCAGCTCCCGCTCGACCAACCTGGAGAGGATCGGCGTGACTGAAATTGGTCGATAGTCCGATGGTGATGACGGCGAAGACACCTTGGCCACGGGATGAATGATGGCCATTTTCCATTGTTGCGGAACGAGAGAGATCGACGTCGATTGGTTGATTAGACCAGCAAGCACCTCCGAATACGCCGGCGCGGTCAGACGCAGATACCAGGCCGGAAGTCCGTCAGCACCCTGCGCCGTGTGCCGTAGGTTGTCCAGTATCTGAAAGATTCTGATGTCTGTGATGAATGGTTGGCCTTGATACGCGGTAGATTTGTAACGAGGAGCAACATAGTCTTTGTCTTCCGACACAGTCGCATAGTGATCGTTGAGTTGGTCAGCTGTCAAGTCACTTTCTTCATTCATTGGAGTGCTCCGCTTTGTGATCAGACCCACTCTTCGCCACAGCTCCTGTAGACCATCCCGAGGATCAATAGATCTCAGGTGGCGCCGGGTAATTCTCTCGATCAGGATTCCAACTCTTCGAGCAAGGGCAGACGCCTCCTCAACCCGGCCTGCTCGCATAAGTCTGTTCTTTGAGCGCAAGAGAAATTTTGTCTCTGGTCTCAGGAAATGTGGATCAGCTGTGGTCATGGTAACGACTCTGAGAGGGTATAATCTGTCCAACCGCTCCCTCGCATCCTTGTAGAACAGATCCCACGCCACCTGCGTCTCTTTGATGGTAAGAATGTGTGACAGGTCAAGGTCAGCCAGCTCTCGGAGCAAGGCAGCGTGCTGGTTAGGTGACCTCTTGCGGAAGGCAACCTGCCGTGCAGCCTTGTGTTGGCTGGTCACTGTTCCAAGAGGAAGGGCAATTATAGCCTTGTGATCTGTTTTGATGGCAGATGATAGAATCTTTACTGTTGAGAAGCACGGTTCGGAGACGAAGAGCCTGTCGAGGGTATTATCGCCCCTTGTTGGTTTGCAAAAGCGCTTCTTACAGCAGAGCTATTCAGAAGCGTTCTCAACGTTACAGTACCTTCCCCCAAATGACGTTTCTGGCTGCAAATCTCGTGTAGATAAGTGTTTGCCATTAGAATCCTTACTCCTTCATCTGTATGTTTAGACACCAAGATCTTGATTGTAAGTAAACTAGAAGCTGAGATGTTGAAAAATCTTCAGTTTGGTCGGCCATTGTGAAAAATGGCCGACATTTCACAAACATTATAATAATTCAACGTGGCCCAATATCTATAACTCGAACTAGTAGTAAGTAGCTTATGAAGAACATCTGTGCCAAATTTTATGCTTGTATACAGCGAAATGCACAATCACTTCATATTTCGGACCAATGCCGCTACGCTAACAAAATCACCAGTACTTTAAAATAATATGAAATCAATTTTAATAGCAAAACAGTATGATGGATCGGAGGCAAAGATTCATTATCCGTGTGTTTGATATTTGATATAGAATCAGTAGTTGGTATTTCCTCAACGTTATGGTGCTATTGCGCGGTGTGTCACTATTGTTATCTGGTCTTCTAGTTTTTGGCAAAGTCGGATAAATCCATATCTGTCCTTATATCCCATTGAAAATGTCTTCCGGATGTATATGCTCACCTGATGTACGCATCCCCTGCATGGTGGGGATATACAAGGTTACAAGCTCCACGGATAGAGATAGCATTGAGGGCCTTTTCCGACGGATTAAGCGTGGTGGTTTTCTCCCTCCCAATTCCTGCAATGCCAGTGTAGTGTAGTATGTAGGTGTGTAGTATCAGCCTAGGTGTGTGTGCAGTGACAGCGGCTGGCAGGCAGAGTTGGTGGCCTTAGTGGTGTGTGCAGGCAAGGGATTATCTTGCCGGGGTATAAAACCAGTGTTTTGCGGAGCTGAGGGAGCGACCGGTTGAATATATGAGTGAGGCTGCTGCTCACCTAGCATTGCGTAAGCTGTATCTTAGTGCATTATGATTAATAAAGGTAGATGTTCTATACCCAGTGTTGAGTTGTATTAGTTAGCGTTAAGTCTAGAACATCCGACAATAGAGACGCTACAACTGGTGGAGAACCGGGGTATCAGTGCAGACACACCTCTCCGCATCTGTATGCTTCCGGACAGCAGCAAGAACACACATGAGTGAACCGGAAAACGCAACCACTGG